>OZ004706.1:160158120-160738865 GCA_963924515.1 Vespertilio murinus
GGTGGTCAGTGCATTTCATAGCCACCCATAGTTCTGCAGTTTGGTCGATTAGCATATTAGCCTTTTATTATATAGGACAGGAACTATAACAGGGTAAAATTTCAGTTTAAACTAATCCCCATAACTTGCTAATTTTTAAGGTTTATGTATGAATTTCTTTTTTTATTATGAACTGTGTTCCTCAGAGAAAAAGGAATATAATTATCTTTAAACTTTATGTATTTTATTACTCCTAATTAATCTCAGACCTTGAAAATTTATGTGATTTTATAATTACAAGATTTTTTTCCCTAATCATTTTCAGGAAGGCAATCGAAAATGCAGTTAATTTTAATTTTTCTTTTATCTTCAGGGCCCTGGAAACATGGATGGAAGCTATTCATTGGAAAGGTGCTCTTGCTACTTGAAATGACTTTGGGGCTTTCTCTTCCTTGATTTCTATTCTTTATTCATTTATTACTATTTCAGTTGAATTTTAGGTAAAATGACTACCATATAAATGTACTGTTTATAGAACATCAGTAGATTCATCTTTGTGATGCCAAAATGAAAAGTTGATGGAGTCAGTCCATTGTATGTATGTTCATATTACAGTGATTGAATGTAGATTTTAAAGTTAACTTCACATTTTAATTTGTCTGATAAAAGGGTTTCATCCTTTCTGGTATTAAGAGTTCTATAGTTCTTTGTAACTATTTAAGAGGAAATAGCTACTTTCTTAAAAAAATAATTGGAAAGGAAGTATGATTGTTGGTATATAAATATAGCAGAGATAGTTTTATACAAAGACATTTTAGTCCTTAAAGTATAAAACTGTAAAACCTTTATTTTTCATTTTTGCTTCAGATTTTCAATAAACAAAGCTCTAAAAAGTAGTTTTCTCCTTTTGATAAAAAGTTAAACTTCACTTTTAACTCTAGAAAAGGTTCCCAATGTTATTCTATGATGTTATATCAATAAAGTTTACATTTGACTGGGAAAGCTATTTTCTTTAAGATAATGTAAAACAATTATCAAGTTAGTAAAATGAATCTAGTTGCTGATAAATGTTGTTTTATCTGCTCATTGACTATTTAATTAGTAATTATATCAAAAAAGGGCTTTATCTTTTATTTCTAAAATGAAAATAAAACCTCGGACTCTGTTAATTCTAATTGAGGTTTTCATAGTTTTTATTTTAAGGTGAAATGTAAGCAAGCAGAGTGTTATCAAATAAACACTGGAGTAATAGAAGTGTATTTTGTAAATTGCTATTAATAAAATTAATGGTATTAATTTCTTTAAAGTTTATAACATTCTCAAAACTACACATATAATTTAATATTTTGTTTCTCATATCAAGGCACATCTATCATTTTCTGAATTGACCATAATGTATCTTGGGGCATCTCATTTATAAAAATATTTGTTGGATACTTCATTAGTAGAAATATGAGGAAGTTGGACTTTTGAAAAAAATATACTAGACCAGGAAAAGTAAAATGGAGGTGGGGGTTTTTTCATGTGTGTGGTCTTTTTTAGCATATATAAGATGTAATCTCATTCTTAAAGTGAGAGGTATATTAAATGCCAACATATTCTCTAAACAAGTCCCAGTATGATAGTGCAAATTCAAGAGTCCCTATAGTAGCTTTATGTGTCAGGCTATGTATGTAGCATCTTTCTTGTGGATTAGAATTTTGTGTGTGTGTGTGTGTGTGTGTGTGTGTGTGTACATGTATGTTTAAAAAATTTCCAACTTAACTGTTGTAAGAATCTGAATTCCTACATATTTTTTTGGGTGGGTCTAGATTTACCACGTGTTAACATTTTGCAACATTCACTTTACCACTCTTTATATAGTATTACTAGAGGCCCAGGGCACAAAATTCGTACACAGGTGGGGTCCTAAAGCCTGGCCAGCAATCAGGGCCAATCGGGGCCTTCCTTTATCCTGCACCTTCCCTTGGTGGATATCACACATTATAGCGAGTGATAGAACTCCCAATCTCCCGGTTGGACTCCCACAGGGACATTTTGCATATTAGTCTTTTATGTATATAGATTACTTTCTTTTGCTCAATGATTTGAGGGAAAAAAAGAAAGTAGGTTGCAGACATTTTGGGCCTTTACTTCTAAATACATTAACATGTACTTAGTAAAAAACACAGACATTCTCTTACCTCGCTAGTCATAGTACAATGATTGAATTTCAGAAGTTTAGCATTGGTACTATAGTATTATCTAATTTACACTTTATATTAAAAATTTTTAATATCATTTAAAAATTGCTAATTGTTACAAAGATGTCCTTTGTTGTGATTTCTTATTCAAACACAAGATCATGCATTGCTTTTAAGCTATGTAAATTTTGTTGCTTTGCAACATGCCACTTCTGTTCAGAAATAGAGTTTATCCTTGTGACTCCTCTCCTGCAAGTTTTATTGAAGAAAAAAAAGATATTTAGGATTTCAAGGTGGCTGCTTTTTAGAAACCCAAATTTGCCAGGTAAGAGGACCATTTTTATTTTTTATTCTAAAAACTTTGGCTGAGTTTTGGTGTCTTGACTCAGCAAAGTCTGTCTTTCATCAAGGCTTGGTAAGCATGAAAGTGGGTATTGAAGCTTTCCTTTATTTCATAATCCCAATTGTTTTTTCTAGAAACCATCAATAGTTTCTGAATGACTGACTCAATTTTTGGATTCTATTCTCATGACCAAGCAAATGTTTGACTTGAAACCAGCCTAGTATAAATGTCTCTGTGCCTCTAATTCTGAATCTATTCCTGGATTTCAGCAATAGAGAAACCCATCAAAAAATGTCTAAAACTGGAACAAAGGTAAGTAAATGGCCGTGCTGATTTTTAGCCTAACTGCTTTCTTTTTACCTAATGATACATTGAAAAAAACATGTAGAAAAGCTTTAGCTACTTTCCCTGAGGGTGAGTATGATATGTTTAGAAGGTTGGGATAGGAAGAGAAGATTAAGAAATACTATATTTTCTACTCTAACAGGATTATCAAATAGTTTGTTAAGGGGTTATCAGTATGTGTGGTGCTATGTTGAATACTATACAAGTATATAATATGTAAATATCATGATTTCCATCTCCCAGGAACTAATATTTCATGAACTTCCACAGGAATAGGAAGCTGATCAGAGGATTATGTGAAGTAGAAAGCTGTTGATATTCAATGAAAATTTTGTTTTTTTGAAATTTTGGTTCAACCATTAATATTTTAAAAGGTCAAGGTGGATGAAACAATCAAGAAAATTAAATCCTACATATCCTCTTCATTTAAGCAGTTACTCTAACCCTTTGCCCCAAATAAAGAGGTTATTAACTTAAGAAAATTGGCTTTAAATATGTGATTTACAATTGTTGAATCCCGAGGTAGTGCTTAGGGAATGAGGGAATGTACCTTCATTCTCTTTTTAGCTCTTCCACTACCAGGGACTAAAGCAAAGCCATTGGTTCCTGATTTGGCCCCCACTCCCCCTGACTTTTTACTTGGAAAACTTTCAAACCCATTGCATCATTTTAGAGAACACCTATTAATGTCTTCTAGAACTGGTTAGTGCCTGATAATTTTCCTTTTGGAAAACAGAATAATCATACTTGTTATTCAGAAGGAGAAAAATGAGACAGTGTCTTCAGTGCTCTGAATTTCTTGATAATATGCCAAACACATCCCACTGAGAATGTGCAGGCCTAGAGAGATATCCATGTATCTTTAAAAATATATATTTTATTGATTTTTTTTACAGAGAGGAAGAGAGAGAGATAAAGAGTTAGAAACGTGAGAGCCAAAGCCGGTTTGGCTCAGTGGTAGAGCGTTGGTCTGCGGACTGAAGGGTCCCGGGTTCGATTCTGGTCAAGGGCATGTACACTGGTTGCGGGCGCATCCCCAGTGGGGGGTGTGCAGGAGGTGGCTGGTTGATGTTTCTCTCTCATCGACATTTCTAGCTCTCTATCTCTCTCCATTCCTCTCTGTAAAATATCAATAAAATATATTTTTTTAAAAAAAGAAAGAAAGAAACATCGATGAGAGAGAATCATCGATCTGCTGCCTCTTGCACACCTCCTACTGAAGATGTGCCCGCAACCAAGGTACATGCCCTTGACTGGAATCGAACCTGGGACCTTTCAGTCCACAGGCCAATGCTCTATTCACTGAGCCAAACCCGTTTCGGCATATCCATGTATCTTGAGGTACAAAACCATCTTAGATGAAAATATCCCTGCATTCAGAGATTTCCAAAGTAGTAATGGTGTGCTCTCTCATTTCTTGTGGGCTTTTACTTAAGTTAAATAACCTTTGTTTGCTAGACCAAAGAAGACAGCATCTCTTTCTCTTATTCTCCCTTTCCCACTATCTTGCTAGTAGTTTAATCAGAGGAGTTAAGGGCTTGGCAAATTCTTGCCTCTGGAATACTTGAGATACTTTTCTTTCTGCCACATTGGATTAGTAGGCTATTTTTCAAAAAGTCAACTTGAAAACAAGAGGAATTTTGAAATTTTAGGCAAATCTTCTGCACAAATCTTAGCCTTTTCTGCAGAATTTCCTCCCACCCCCAAGAGTTAAAACCTTCTATTAGCTGACCATAGAGTAGACTTCATAGACCTACAAATGGAAAGTGAGTAGATTTGCAACATTCTCTGGGCCCTGAGAGTTAGAAGGTCTCCCTGAAAGGTGAGCTTTGTCCTGGAGCTCACTAATAGTTCCATGGCAACATCAGTGCCTTGTTTCAATCTTGGGATGGTTAGCTGCTCTGCTGGGAGGTTGGACAGCAAGGTGACCTTGTAGAATATCGCGTATATTTAACTTCTCAGATAATGATGTTAGTCAGGCACATGTGCAGAGGGCAGTAAATGTGAGAAACAATGAAGGAAAAAGATGATACTAACTTAATTTCCCATAACATATCCCTTGCAAAAGCTCTTTTCTTGTGATTAGTTGGCTGAAAAACCAAAGGTAAATTGAATTAAGCACTTTGGGTCTATCTATTCATAGAAATGTTACCTTGATTTTCCTAAAGATCTTTCCACAGGTTTTGGGGAAAAACCCTCAGACTCAGGATCGGTCTTGTTCTGTATCTAAGAGAGTAAATGCTGTTTGTCAAACAGGGATATCTATGTAGATAGAAAGACAGCAAAAGGGAAAATAAAGTAAAATAAAATGAACCACAGATCACTAACCAGGAATTTGCACTGCAGTCCACTCACTTGCCTGCAACTAACTGATCGTTGGATAGTGATCTTAAGCAAGTTGACTAACTTATTTTTCTGTAACAACTATAGGAAAAGCTTATTGGCAGTTTTGAACTAGATATTGAACTAATTGCTTTATCTACATTATCCAATTGGACCCTCAGAGCAATCCTGTGTAGTAGATACGATGATCCAGTTTTACAAATGAAGAGACTGAGCCTCAAAGAGATTCAATGGCTTGTTGAAGTCATAGAGCCAGTGACTAGTGGTGCTGCTATTTTATTTTATTATTTTTTAAAAATCTAAACAGGAGCACCATGTATCTTTAAATACTAGTATGTGCTGTGCTAAAATGGGAAAGGGAGCTGGAAGAGATGAACTTGGGAAGGGGTGAAAGGAGATAAATGATTAGGGGTGGGAAGGAAGCTTTTAGGGAACAGGAAATAAAAGCTGAAAGAAATGGGAAAAGTAAAGAAGGGAGTTTAAGATGGGAGGAAATAATTATTAGTAGGGAACCATCTAGAAAGAACTACATGGGGTGGAAGAGAATGAGGTTTTATGTCCATTTGTGAGTCATTCTTGGTTTCTTCTTGCCTTTATTCTCTACATCTAATTAGTCACCAAACCCTAAATCTCTTTTGTCTGTTTTCTCATCATCATTCACATTGACATTGCTTTCCCATTGACCCTCAGCACTTACCTTGTCCATAATCAGGTATATCTCCCACATTATCGCCAAAGGGATTCTAGCATGGTTCCTGTTTTTCTTTTTCTGCTTTTATTTCCTAATACTTCACAAATACTCAATATAATGGTTCCTACAATGGCTCATAATCTCTCACTCCTTTATTCCTTTGAACAGGCAATCCTTTTTCCTCTGCCTGTGGAGAAAACCCCTATTTAATCCTTCAAGCCTCACCTTGGAGACCCTCCAGACTACTTGGCTCTGCTCCTCCTGGTTTTCTCCTTCTAAACCGATAGAGCAAATAGTCACAAGGTGGCGGCATAATGCCAGGGAATTAACTTTTTGAATCAATGAGCCTGTGATTTCAGTTTTAAATGATAACCTAGCACAGATCTTGGATTGAGGAATTATAGCCCATTTGGTCTAGTGGTTGTTGGACACTGTTTCGAGAAGCCCTGGGTTATTTCTTGTAACTCTGTCCCCTATTGCAACCAGAAAAGCTGAGTTTTACTTCACAGCCAGGGCGTCCGATGTAGTCCACCCATTTCATTTGACAGATGGGAACGTGGAGCCCAAGGACGGCTTGACTAGGGTAGCAGGGCTGGTTATGGAGATGCAGCCCGAGAGCCCAGGTTTATTCTTTCCAGTTTTGCAGGGCTGCATGTTTTCCAAGGCCATCACAGGTCCAAGGGGGCACCCCAAGCATCCTGTTAGAAACTGGGGAACAGCTTGAAATTGAACATTTTGTTAACTTTGCAACAATTTTCTTGGCAATAAAATAATACAGAAAATAATATGGTAGATTTCATGTTCTGTATCCATCTAAAATAAATTCTCTAAAGTTAAGGTTTATGTGTATTTTTCCTATGACGCTTCCATTTCACCTAGAGTGAGTGTCTGCATTTACACTCATTCGCCTTCACCAAACACATTTATTGAGGGTCTGTCAAGTGCCAGGCACAGCGGTTTTTAGCTCAAGGTCTTCACCCTTGAAAGAAGTCCACTAGAAGGTCTAGTAAGAGAGATAGACATATTAGTAGATAATTTATTATATAATGTGATAATACAGTGAGCTGTGGGAACAAAAAGAAGGAAGCAGTGAGCTTGAGTCTGAAATTGCCGGCTTATATTAGAGAACTTTTTGTGGGGTTTTTTTTTGTTTTGTTTTTTTGTTTGTTTGTTTGTTTTGTGTGTGTGTGTGTGTGTGTGTGTGTGTGTGTTTATGTTAAGCCCTCAGAGAGTACTCATCCCTATCATTGACAACCAGAATTGTCTGTCGGAAGGTAAGTGTTATAAGGTAAGGTAGAGCAAAAATAGAGAAGGAAGGAATTTCTGAAGTGGGGAGTGTGCTCTTCATTGTTATCTTATGTATGAATGATGCCACCCAACTCCTCAGTTCTCTTTGTTTGCCCTGTACCTCAGATTACTTTCTATGAAGACAAAAAATTTCAAGGCCGGCACTATGACTGTGACTGCGACTGTACAGATTTCCACATGTACCTGAATCGCTGCAACTCCATTAGAGTGGAAGGAGGCACCTGGGCTGTGTATGAACGGCCCAACTTTGCCGGCTACATGTACATCCTGCCTCGGGGCGAGTACCCGGAATACCAGCATTGGATGGGCCTCAGCGACCGCCTGGGCTCCTGCAGGGCCGTCCATCTGGTGAGCTGGTGGCGCTCTCCCCATCCCTACCTCACCTGCACTCATGGCTGGCCCTCTTTTTGATGCTGGACATCCTAGTGCGCAGACATCTCATAGCTGTTTTCATTTGCTTTTCCATGGGAAGGTGTGCAGCCAATTTGTCCACTATTGCGGGTAGGAGAACAGGCCTGGGAGCCAGCCAGATGTGGGGTCAAATTCTGGCCTGGCCTCAAGCTTCCGATTCCTGACTCAGAATCGGCTCAGAGCTGCTGGAAGCCCTTACTTGGTCCCCCAGTGCTCCTGAGTGAGGGTCGCGCCTGTCTAACATCCCTGTCTCCTGGCCACCCCCTTCCCTGAACCTTCCCCCCCTCCCCCCCGCACACATTCACCCAAATGTCAGGGACAGCTCCTGGGGAGGCCTCCCCCACCCCCTAACCCACTTCGTGATATGTGAAAGTTTATTTTGAGGTTTTTCTACTTCTTAATGGGAAAGCTGTCTTTTTTTGGCTGTGGAGGCTTAAATAAAATGTTAGGTCAGTTCATCTTAAGACTGAATACACTAATTATTTCCATAGCACTTTTGCTACCTCTTGAGTATTTTAAGGAATTAAGTTTTTAAGTCAGCTGTTTCAGTCAGTGCACAGTGGGAATGGGAGTTCGGGTCATTTAGATTTCAAGATGTTGGGTTCCTCTCAGTCTGTGACCTGCTGGTAATTTCCATAATGGTTACTGTTCGTTTCCTTCTGTGTGTTTTTTTTTTTTTAGTCTAGTGGAGGCCAATATAAGATTCAGATCTTTGAGAAAGGTGATTTTAATGGTCAGATGTATGAAACCACTGAAGACTGTCCTTCCATCATGGAGCAGTTTCACATGCGAGAGGTCCACTCCTGCAAGGTGCTGGAGGGTGCCTGGATTTTCTACGAGCTACCCAACTACCGCGGCAGGCAGTACCTTCTGGACAAGAAGGAGTACCGGAAGCCCATCGAATGGGGTGCAGCTTCCCCAGCTGTCCAGTCTTTCCGCCGCATTGTAGAGTAATGACGTGGGCGGGCCATACGCTCCTTCCTGGGCGCCAAACGCTGGCTGGCCTTGTCATCAAATAGGCATCATAAATAAAACAATTGGCATGCACTCCCCTGTTGGCTGTTGTCTCTCTTTAAACAGTCTTAGGGATCAAATAGTATCCACCAGAGTGGGCAGTTACACAAAGCAACTGACTCAAAATGGGACTGCATGAAAAAGACTAGAAAATCATAGTGCCACAATGTTAATAAGTTTTGTGTTAATTCACAGGTACAATAATAATAGCTGCCATTCATTGAGTGCTTTTATTATGCCATTTTTCTCTTCACAACAATCCTGAAAAAGAGGTGGTTCATCTGCATCTTATGAATAAAAGGACCCACAAGTTTAGAGAAATTAAAAACTTGCCCAAGTTCACCAGCTAGTCAGTGACGGGACCAGGATCCTTACGTTTCCAAAGCCCTGTTCTTTTCTCTTTATTTTTAACTCATTCAACACATATTGGCTGGGGATCTGTGTACATCATGTAAGTACACAACCCTAGGATAGTGTACCTATCAAACGGGGCTATTACTTGAAAATAGTGCCATTAGAAGTCCTTTAGAATCCAGAGATTCCTGTGCCAGTTACCTCTCAACCCTCAGTTCAACTTGCAGTTTAGTTTATCTGTAAAAAGAAAGGACACGTGAAACAGTTTATGCCTACTTTAGAATGGTTGAGATGGAGTTTTGTTGAATTATTCTTACTTTGAGATTTTACTAGTATTTATTTAGTCTTGGGGGAACTGGGGAATCACTAGTAATATTTAGTGAGTATCCCACTGAACTGGGATACTCTGGGTGCACCTGTCTTTAGAGAGGTGGCAAAGCTCGTGTCTCCTGGGAGAGCATTTATTCACTTTGTTAACTTCAGCCCTGCCTTCTGTCATTTTAGTTATTTTGAGTGGAGGACTTTGAGAAATATGAGAAAAAGTGAGCAAGAAATACATGATACATTCAGGAGGAGAAATGGGAGGCCACTTGCTGAGCTGCAGAGCCCTGGACCTTGTCACCTACCATGAAGTTCATTTTCTTTATCTGTACACTGAGGGAGGTGAGCCAAATGCTCACTCAAGTGCATTGAACATAAACATTCTAATTCTCTGAAGGCCAGGAGGATGCTGAAAGACTAGCTGATGTCTAAAGGCCACTAATACTTTTAGAGGCACAATCTCTGGGAATGACTTTGGAGATCCTTTCCTTTTCTGCAGAGGATGCTGAGGGTGGGGTAACAGTTCAGTGACTGCAAGTCTCTCCTCTCAGACCAACTGCTGCCATGTTTCAATCCTTGGTGAACTGGTCACAGTCTGTTCAAAACCAGCAGAAAAGCAGTTCTGGCGGCAGGGTGGGAAAACAGGCATCAGGATGACTAACCATGGTCTCAGAGAACTAGAAGATGGCTTTTGACAGACAAAACAATTATTTGGGAATGTTTTATGCCTCTTGGTTCATGCCCTGGTGCAGAAGGAGATTGCCACCATTCTCCCCAGGCATGGACACATTAATCAATGAAAATGTTGATTGCTTAGTGAAAAAGAAATTTCACTAAGCAATCAACATTATAGTCAAAAAAACAAAACCCACTGTATGTCTTTATCAATCAGCCCCAGGTCTGATTGAATATTCTGCCATTAAGAGCCAAAAGTACCTGTCATGGACACCCATGGTTGTTATTTGTAAGTAGTATCTCTCTATTGTTTTGCTGCTCTGAAATGGGGGAGTAGGTATCTCAAGAAAATGGGGCAATGACTTACTTAGACCATCGTAGTCCTGTTTCCATTCTATGCATTCCTTGGACACAAGTCGTTGAATATTTCCCAAACATAGAGCCCTCTTCCTCAAAATGTAACACCAGGGGCTCTTCTTTACAGCCTTTATAGTAGTGGAATCTAAAAACAAAGCAAATAAATAAAACAAACCCATAGATAGAACAGCTGATGGTTGACAAAGGGGAGGAGGTTTGGGAGGCAGTATAGGGGTCAAGGGATTAAGGGTGACCAGTTATTTATTCCTTTATTCAAGGAAAATAAAATTTAAAAATAAAGCCTCCAGGTAGGGTTGCCAGATTAAGTAGAGGACAGAATTAGTAAATCTCAAGTCAGATATAAACATAGTATAAGTATATCCCAAGTTTTGGATGGAATATACTTACACTAAAACATTACTTGTCATTTGTCTGAAATATAAATTTAACTGCATACTATATTTTAATTTGCTAAATTTGTCAACCCTATGATTAAAGGGCAAAGCAAAGGGGTCACATGGAGCTAAAAGGGTGTCAAAATCTTTCATGGAGTCAAAATGTCCCTGTAAGTTTCAACCTCTATTCTAGTTCTGCTTTTCATTTAAATCTTCATTCCCTTTAGGCAAGCATGTCAAACTCAAAAGACGAACACAAGCCAAATAAACAAGGTTTAAGTTTATGTGGGTTGCAAAAAAACAAAAGCTTCAATTTTCATAGGAACGTAGATTTATTTCAATAGAGACATGCTGAATATAAAGGACTGAAGTAAATGAGTAATCGTTAACATAAAATGATAGAACATTTTAATAAAAATTAACATTTTTTCTTAAACATTAACTTATCAGATACTGAGAAACTGCACACACATTAATAAGCATAACGTAAATAAACCTACTTTTCTTTTTCTCTGAAAGCAAAATATTTCCTATTGTACACACCAAACAAGTCAGTACAAGACTAATGACATGGCAATCGGCTGCTAAAATATTTACTGCTAGTATTAATATAGAGGAATGGTGCATCTGCAAGTAAGGCACATAAGGGAAATGAATGCAACAAGATTATAATAATAAGTCATTAGTGAATGTTGTAGTTCATTATTAATGATTATGTATAGTAGGATATTATAAAAATTTAGTTATGAAATTTTTATTAAAATGTTTCTTACATACCGTTATATTGGCTGGACCACAAAAATATTTGTGAGCCGCATGCGGGTCAAGAGTTTGACATGCTTGTCTTTAGGTATTTAAAGATGTCTCCTGTTTGCCTCCACACTCTCATTTCCAAGTGGAACAACTCCTATTCCTTCCACTGTTTCTTGATGTGTCGGCTCCCAGATTCCTCCCCATCCTGTGCTGATTGCAGATGATCTTTCCCACTGTTTCAGCTAAAGTCTGACCAGAGCAGAGGATCTGGGGGGTTGTGTTTAGTTCTCCCACTTTCCTTTCTTAGATATATACTGCTCTTTCCTTCTGTAAAAAAAATAAATTTATCGGGGTGACATTGGTTAATAAAATTATATAGGTTTCAGGTGTATAATACTATAGTGTAAAGTGTTCTTAATTAAGCTCAGTTCTCCTTGGATCTGTCCACCAGCCCTGATAATGGGCCTGGCCACTCCTTCCCAGGAACTGGCATTCCAGTTCAAGGAGAAAGTTCTCGTCCCCTCTGGAAAATTAGAGAGAAATGGATTCAAATCCTGCCACTTCCACATGTTAACATTAAAATCACACAATCTAATATGTATAACCTTGATTTCCTTATCTGTAAAACAAAGAGGACACTTGCTCTGTGGGCATTAAAGTAATGTATGAAAAATACATAAATAAATGGTTAGTTCTTATTTGCATTAGTTATATCCTTTTTTAAAAATATATTCTTATTGATTTCAGAGAGGAAGGGGAAGAGTGAGAGAGAGAGAGAGAGAGAGGAGAGAGAGAAATATCAACAATGAGAGAGAATATTAGTCGGCTGCCTCCTGCACACTTCCTACTAAGGATGGTGCCCATAATCTGGGCATGTGCCCTGACTGGGAATAGAACCATAGTCTCCTGATTCATAGGTTGATGCTCAACCACTGAGCCATATAGTCCAGGCTGCAATAGTTATCTATACTAATAAAAGGGTAATATGCTAATTAGGGTGGACGTCTTCCAGATGATCATCTGGACCAGCCGTGGGCAAACTACAGCCTGTGGGCCGGATCCGGCCTGTTTGGCTGTTCTATCCGGCCAGCAGAGCCGAAAGAGTGGAGGGTTCTCTTGCTCTCCCTTCTGCTCCTTCACCAGCAGCCCAAGATGAGAGTGCCAGCATAGTCAGGTTGCTTTTGTTCTGACCCTCCGGTCCAGTTTAAGAACCCATTGTGGCCCTCGAGTCAAAAAGTTTGCCCACCCATGATCTGGACGAAGCCACAGCAACTGCCTGGGGTTCAGGCAAGCCTCGGATGGCAGCTGCCACTTCTCAAGCAGCTATGGTGGTCACCAGTGGCAGCAGCAGTGGGGTGGTGGGGTCAGTGCCTTCCCCTGATTGGCCAGAGGGAGGCCAGACTGCAGCTTAGGCTAGGGGCTGAGGCAGAGGCGGTTAGGGGCGATCAGGCCCGCAAGGGCCAAGGTAGGGGCGATCAGGCTGTCAGAGGGACTAGGGGAAAGGTAGGAGGTCAGAGGGACTAGGGGAAAGGTAGGAGCAATCAGGCCAGCAAAGGGGGCAAGGAGTGATCAGGCCAGCAGGCAGGCAGAGGGGTTAAGGGTGATCAGGCAGGCAGACCAAAGGGTTAGGGGCAATCAGAAAGGCAGACAGGCGAGCAGTTAGGAGTAAAAGGTCCTGGATTGTGAGAGGGATATCCGACTGCCATTTTAGTCCTGATCCATATGGTATTGGGCCTAAACTGGCAGTCGGATATCCCCTGAGGGCTCACAGATTTGAGAAAGTACAGGCCAGGCTGAGGGACCCCCCTCCCATATACAAATTTTGTGCACTGGGCTTCTAGTATTCTATAAAGATGGTGAACATGAATAGTGCATACTAAACTACTATTCCTAGAGGAATTATAGGGTTAGATGCCTGTGAGCCCCTGGTCACAACATTTTTAAAAAATATATATTTTATTGATTTTTTCACAGAGAGGAAGAGAGAGGGATAGAGAGTTAGAAACATCGATGAGAGAGAAACATTGATCAGCTGCCTCTTGCACACCCCTTACTGGAGATGTGCCCGCAACCAAGGTACATGCCCTTGACCGGAATCGAACCTGGGACCTTTCAGTCTGCAGGCCGACGCTCTATCCACTGAGCCAAACCGGTTTCGGCCTGGTCACAACATTTTTTACAACCAATCAATACGTAACCTTTTAATTATTTTTTTAATTTCCAAAATATTATTTATGGAAGGCTAGCTATTAGTCAAATTTTTACCTAGGTGCTAGGAATAAAAGGATGAATAATATATTGTTTGTTTTTTGTTTGTTTGTTTTTTACCATATTATATGTCCCTTTAACAACGAATTAAAAATAGATCCCATACAGATTACACATAACCTTTTTTAATGTGTGCTTTTATGTAAAGACATGTTAATATGTATTATTGACTCATTAACATTGAACTCACGGCCAACTCCTATCTGAATGAAACTTATCTAACACCTATTTTCTCATTAAGGCACACTGCAGCCCTCTGGTGCTAAGGAACACTAGACAGCACTTCAGCACTACATTGAGGGTCTTTTCATATGGCCATTTCTCCAACCAAAGGAAAGCAATGCAAAACACATAACAAAAGGTACTTGTTTACCATCTGAGAGCTGAAACCAGAGGCAGAGAGCATTTGTTTGACCTTAACTGGCAACACATACATTGGGAGACTCAAATCTTTTGCTGTTCTGCCCATGTTTGTGAATCACCTTGAAAGCACTGTGAGTAGTGGTTTGGAGATTGCAAACACATTTTAGTGAGCGAGCGAATTCAAAGTATAAAAATCTGTGAATAATGAAGATTGACTGTACTTTACCACCATGGCTAACATGCTAATACCATTTCCTAATACTTAAGTACCTCTGCTACCAAGCTGTTTTTTGTTTGGTTTACTTGTTTAGCATTTACATACCATATTTTTCTGTGTATAAGACCCTATTTTTTAAAAAATCATTAGACTGAAAATTGAAGGGCATCTTATACACAGAAGCCAGCCTAGGAGGGAGCCCTGTGGCTGCATACCTGTCCATACCTTGTCAAACAGGCTTCCTCCAACCACTAGCCTCACGGTTACTGACGTCAGCTGATGCGGTAATTGGAGGTGAAAGTATAGAGTGCACAGGTGCAACAGCGACCAGAATGTTCTGAGCCCATAAAGATGCCAAAAAATAAAAAGATTTATATTGGTAAGTGATTGTTTTACTCTGCAAAATTGAAACTGAATGCAATCAGCTATGCTCTATAGAGCTGCAAAGAGACAATTTGGATCTCCTTCCTATTGAGTGTATGGTCAGACAGTAGAGAAAACAGGAAGAACAGCTCCTTAAGATGCTGAAAAAGAAGGCCTTGAGAGGAAAACCAACAAAATGTTTAAAATATTTATTTTTTTTTAACTTTGAGTTGGAAATTAGGGTTAGGGGGTCTTATACACAGAAAAATATAGTACCTCTTTCTATTCCCCAGTTGTTTTCAGAAAAGCATCTCTGTATTTTTGGCAGATGCTTCATAGTTGGAAAGAAATACATCGGTGTCATCCAACCCATCCCACTGCCTTAACAACAGCCACATTAAAAAAAATTTTTTTTATTGATTTCAGAAAGGAAAGGAAAGGGAGATAGAAATATCAATGATGAGAAGGAATCATCAATCGGCTGCCTCCTGCACTTTGACACTGGGAATGGAGCCTGCAACCTAGGCATGCACTCTGACCAGGAATTGAACTGTGACTTCCTGGTTCATAACTTGATACTCAACCACTGAGCCACACTGGCCAGGCAACAGCCACATTTTTATAGGAGCCTGGCCTTCTCTTAGCTCTCTCACTAGCCTCTCTCCTGGTTCTGGTTGCCACTAACTTCCAAAGTTAGCAGGATTCTCCCTAGTGTTTCACACAACCCCGCCTTGTGTTGTAGCTTCTACCTAATCTCTTTACTTGGCGTCTATCGGGTGACAGAGGACAATAACTTGCCATCCAGTCCTTTGTCTCGGCCAGCCTTTGGCACACACAGGAAAGGAGGATTCCTGTGGGTGTGATTTCAAAGCAAGGGAAACCCCTCTGTCCACAGACACCTCCCACCTCTACTTCTTCACTCAAGCCTCAAACTTCAAAATCAGGGAATTTTAGAACTGGAGGGGCTGGGGGCTTCCCACATACCATAACAACACGGTGAGAAGGAGCTTACTAGCCCCAGTTTACAAATGAGGAGCTAGGGCTCCAACAGGATAAACAAATTGTCCAGGGCCACTGGTTCCAAACCTCCTGCTCTTTCCCTGCATTGTGCAGCTTCTGCTTCTCAACCGAGATGGAGCCATGGAACCTGTCAGTCATAGCACCAGCGATTCCTTTTAAAATAGCCTTATTGAGATGACGTTCGCTTACCAAGCAATTCACCTACTTACAGTGTACAACTCAATGGTTTTTAGTATGTCCACAGATGTGTGCAGCCCTCACCTCAGTCAATTTTAGGATATTTCCATCACCTCAAAAAGAAATCCTATACCATTTAGGGATCTCCACCTTACCTCCCACCTCTCCTCCAATCCTGAGCAATCACTAATCTACTTTCTGTATCAATATATTTGCTAATCTTGACAATTCATGTAAATGAAGTCATATGTGATCTTTTGTGGCTGGCTTCTTTCACTTAGTAAAACTTTTCAAACTTTTCAAAGTTCATCCATGTTGTAGCAGATATCCTCCTTGCTTCTTTTTTCATGCCCACATAATATTCCATCATATGAATATTCCACATTTTGTTTATTCATTCATCAGCTGATGGACATTTGAGTTGTTTCCACCTCTTGACTATCATGAATAACATTGCTTTAAAAAAGGCTTTGTGTGGACATATGTTTTCATTTCTCTTGAGATATATATAAGTGCAATTGCTGGGGGCATGAGCTGTTTCTTCGTATATGCATTTGGGTTCTTAAAGCCACGCAGGTTCAATTCTAACTCACTTTCTAGTTGTTGTAAGATTTCAGGCAAACACACTTCTCTTAGTCTGAGCCTTCTCATATGTAAAAAAGAATTATACCTACTTCTACTTCTCAGTGGTTTTGTTGCCATTACATGAAATAATAAGGGAAAATTCTTAGCCCAGTGCCCTACCCAAAGGAGCAGATACTCCATACAGACAGCTATTCTGAAATCTCCTACATGTGGAATCCCTGCAAGAAAGGGAAGGGGGGAAGGGGGTGCAGGCACAGAGCAGTCATTGGTGCTGAAAAGGTTGGAAACCAGTGGGCTGGTCTCTCCAACCCCTCCTGCTTTGATGATCAGCACCTGAGATGTCTGGCGAGCAGGTGAGGGGGTGGGGAGGAGAGGCGAGGCGAGGCAGTGGCAGGGTAAGGACTATGAGAGAGCCAGAGAGCTCTGTGCAGAAGAGGGAAACAGCTATTGCACAGAAAGGGCAAGTTAACCTCTCTCTTCATTTCTGTCAGGCCTGTGTCTTCTCTTGCCTCTGCTAAATGATCTCATTTCCTTTCACTTTAGTGAAAACGGTTTCCCATGTACCCAGCACCAGTGTGGCCCTTTGTGAGTCAGCAACTAAGGGGCTCAACACCCTGGCTGAATGATTCTGGAATTGATTAGCTCTGGGGGAAATCCTGCCAGCAATTTGCCCTTTGGGAGCACAGAGAGCAAAGATTTGTCTCCATTGTTCACGCCCCACCTCCCTGAATGGGCCACATTAGCCTGTCCACTGAACCAGTGAGGACAGACAATGGTGGGGCTGGCTGTGGTGCTGACCTCCACAGTTTCCCAGTACACACTGGACGGTTAGCCCCGGCTCACCGCCAACCTCCTGACCCTGCCTAGGCTGGCATTCCAGCATCCAGCGTTCAAATGGAGAGAGAAATCCTTAGACTATTCCTATGAGTAGGAGGAGGGGGAAGGGGACTCTGCAGATTACTTACAAAACTAGAAATAAAACATATCCCAAACTTTCTTTGATGCAAGGGCTGGGGATGCAGCCGCCCTGGGTGCAGCGCCCAGCCAGAAGCGACCACAGACAGAGCCTTTCGGAGTCCCTCCGCCCCCACCTCGCCCGGACCGGAGCCTCCGAGCCTCCGCCCCCCTCGTTTCCATGGAGTGTCCGCGACTCAGCTCCAGCATCTGCATCAGCCAAGTTCCCCAAAGGCTCCCCCAGCCGTTTCTTTGCTGCTCCCTGTGCCCGTCCAACTGAAGCCTCTGGGTCTGTTTGACTTGGTTAACTCTCCGCTGCGGAAGGGGTGTGAATGGCCATGCAAAGCAGCATTCTGAAGATGCACCAGTGCCCTTTACCGACCATTAGCAAATCAGAAACACAAGGCGCAGCTCAGCACGCGGTGTGTATGGACGGTAGCAGCTACCGCACGCACTGTCAATACACATGGACCTGTATGTGGCATGCATCACTGTGTCCAACAGAAGCAGATTAAAGTTAGCACTTCAGGCCCGTTCCCCGCTCCCCTGGACACGTTAGGCTGGTCTCGGCACGTCTGGAGGCCAGGAAGCTGGTAAATCGCGAGGCCAGCCCAGCCGCTGAAAGACGGCGGCGGCGGCGGCTAGGGTGGGACAGTCGCAGGGATGGGGGCGCGTGAGGACGTAGCGGGTGTCGGGTGTCGGGTTTCGGGGCTCCTCTCCTGGCCGCCGAGCAGGGAGGAGCCTGTGGCTCTCGGGCCTCCTTGAGCGGGGCGCTGCCCCGCCGCCCCTATCGTGCGAGAGAAAGCGCTAGGGCTTTATGAATTGACTAGTGACCGCTCGCGGGAAATCGCGCGAGACCTGGACCCGCGCGCGAGAGACCATGGGCCCGCCCCCCAGTCCCGGAGACCTGCCCCGCGCGTGGCGGGAGGGCGGTGCGAGAGGGCGGCGGGGGGGACCCCGAGTCCAGCCGGGCCCGTCGATGCCCCCGCCCCCCGGCGCCGCGCGGAAACCCCGGCCGGCCGAAGTCTTGAGAAGCGAAGCGGCCGCCGGCCCCGCCCCCCTCCCCCGATGTGCGCGCCGCCATCTTGTGAGGGCGTTTCGCAGAGGGGGTGAATTTGCCTATCTCTGACCTCTTTCTTCTGTAGGACTGGCACTATGGGGGGACCCGGAGAAGCCCGGCACTTTGGGAGAAGGAGCGACCGCGGTAAGGGGAAGTTGTGTGGAGGGCCAGGAAGGAAGTGAAGAGAGGACTGTTCAGTGATGACCAGGTGCAGGCCCGCAGCCCCTCAGAGCTCCGGGGCAGCCCTGCCTGGGCCGCGCTGAGGAGTCAGACCTCAGCCGCGGTGTTTGCGGCGCCACCTAAGGTCTCCGGACCAAGAAGAAGCCAAGGCCTTGCCTTCTCCAGGTCGGGCCACCGCCGGCCGGCCGGCCGCCACCCCCGGGCGGGCGCATGGCGGACCCGGACCTGTTTATGGAATGCGAGGAGGGCGAGCTGCAGCCCTGGCAGCAGGTCAGCGAGGTCATCGAAGAGCCTGTGGTTGAAGAGGACAACGCGGCGGCGGCGGCGGCGGATGAAGCTGCTGCAGTTCCCGGGAGCCAGCAGCCGGCCTCCGCCGCCGCAGCCCCGGTGCCCATCGCCCTCTACGCCTCTGTGGCCGGGCACCTGGCTCCGGCCGCCGCCACCACCACCACCGCCTCCACCACCGCCGCCATGGGCAGCAGTGGGGCCCAGGCCGGCGGCGGCGGGACCCAGGGGCCACGTGTCCGGATCGCTCCCGGGGACGAGGCCCAGAGGACGTGGTGCGGGCAGACCATGTACAAGCAGCTGCTGGCCCAGCGCGCCTCCGCGGCCGAGAGAAGCCGGCGCTACCGGCAGAACATGTCCGAAGAGCAGCGGCTGGCGCAGCGGGAGCGGCGGCGGAGTCGTCGGCAGAACATGTCCGAAGAGCAGCTCCGGGCGCAGCGCGCCTCGGCGGCCGAAAGGAGCCGGCGCTACCGAAGGAACCTGTCCGAGAAACGACGGCAGGCCCAGCCTGAGAGAAGGTGGTGCCGCGGGCGCACCGTGGCCGAAGAACTGCGCTTACAGCGACTGCAGCGCGCCTCCGAAGCTGCCGAAAGGGCCAAGAGCGCTGCCAGTGCTGGCAGGGACTGCCCTCGTGGCGAAGATGAGGCACACGAGGATGCCGTGGTCAAGCACAGCCGTGGCGGAATGTGACACGCCAATGTTGCCTATCCCTGAGTTTCTCTGATGAGATGGACTCGCTTTCTCTCGAGTTCAAAGAGCGTGTGATGTTGTTAAAGGTGTGCATACTTCATCACAAGGGAAATCGGTCAAGCACTCTGAAGATGTTTTTATATTTAATGTGGTATGCAGGGAGATATTAGAATAAATTTAACCAATTTATCAGTCATTTTTTATCTCATGTTTTTGTTGTTTTTATACCATGGGTTTTTTGTTTTGTTTTGTTTTCACATGTCTTTGATGTTGTTATACCATGTTAGTGTTTATTTGTTAACGGATTTATATATGATTTTTATTATTTTACTAATTTTCTTTCATCTCTAACACTTCTATGATAGAGAAAGGGTGAATTAGCAATATTAAAATATTTCTTCTAGTTAATTTCCTTTTAATGTGCGCAAATCCGTGCACCGGGCCACTAGTATTGAGATATTTATAGGTGAACTGATATGAGCTAGGACCTGTTTCAGAATACTGTGGATAGAAGGTATTGATGAAACACGATTGGCTAATTATCGAAACTCAGTGATGGTACATGGGATTCATTATAGTGTTCTATTTTTATACAAATTTTAACTTTCCCATAATGAAACATTTAAGTAAATATATATAGTTAGTAAGTTGCCAGTATAGTAATCATAGATAAAACTTGTTGGAATTTTTTTATCTGACAACCTCTATAATCACTACTCCACTGGCCTAGTAACTGTCAGGGTTTACTACTGGGCTCTCTGTTTCTCAGAGACTGTGGGACAAATCACTGTTGGCCTATTAATAGCCACCTATATACCCACTCTGCTTTTTTTGCTTTGTAGCTAACTGCAGTGACTCCATTTGCCAAGTTGAACATACAGTTCAGAGGAGTCCATCTTATTCTGGTGATTTGAGGTCAAATATTTGAGGCAATATTTGCTTTTATCTTTGATTAAGGTATATTGGCTCCCCCAAATTTTCTATCTGGTTTTAGAATATTTGTAAGTTAGAAAAGATAGTATTGAGAATTTTTTTTAGCCAAATGTAGTATATGGAGGACTTAAAAACATTTACAAAATTGCTTTTCTCACAAACGAGAAAGAATATAAAATATTTCAATAACAATTAGCCATGTTTACTTATATTTATTTGTGAAATAGAGGCCTGGTGCACAAAATTTGTGCACAGGTAGGTCCCTAGGCCTGGCTGGTGATCAGGGCCAATCAGGTTCCCCACCTCCCCGCCTCCTCTTTCCCTTGCCACCCGTGTGCTATCACTGTGCAGTTCCCTACCACCCCACCTCCATGTCTCATCCTTCCTCTGCTCCCTCAGAGTCCCACCGCTGCCACTCATCACCTGCCATGTTCCCTGCCACCCCCTGGTGGTCAGCACACATCATAGTGAGCAATTGAACTCCTGGTCTCCTGATCGAACTCCTGATGGGGCACTTTGCATATTAGCCTTTTATAAATATATAGATGAATCATTACCTTATAAAATCTTCATTTTTACTTAATGCTGTTGATCAGTTCTTTTCTTGATCAGTCTTGATGACATAAAGAGAAAGAAAACAGCCTATCAATCTTCATGTTTTCATACCTAAGACCATGGTTGTTTAGAGAGTCTTTTGCATTTCTGAGATTTGACTCACTAGGAAGAGGTGCCATTCTTTTTTTCTTTTTTAAAATATACTTTTATTGATTTCAGAGAGGAGGGGAGAGGAGAGGAAGAGTGAGGGAGGGAGAGAAGCATTGATGATGGGAGAGAGTCATTCATTGTTTGGCTGCCTCCTGTGTGCCCCACATTGTGGCTTTGGCCCCCAAAATGGGCATATGCCCTGATCGGAGAATTGAACTACAACCTCTTGGTTCAGAGGTCAATGCTCAACCCCTGAGCCATGCCAGCCGGGTGAGATGCCATTCCTTAAAGTCTCTGTACTTGCTGAGTTAATGCTTATTGATGAATATTCCTCTTATTAAAAAAATTAGGTGGTGGGGGCAGGCTAGAAAGGATCAATGGGGGGAAAGGAGGAATATATGTAATACTTTCAACAATGAAGATTTTTTTTAAGTAAGGTGGGTTAGTAGCAAATTACATTCTGACAAAATAGGTGGTACCTAGTTAAAATATGATGTTCTTGTTTTTTGTTTTAAGAAAAATATTTTATTTGTAAAAAAGATAAACATTTGTTATTTTGTTTTGCTGGAAAAAAAATAAAACTTTCAAGTTAAAATATATATATATATCCCAAACTAACAAATCTTTGGGGGCCTCCACTACAGGCGGGGACATCTGTGGTTTTCAAGGAGTTGTGTTTTCATGCCACATTGGCTGTGTCTTACAGCCACTGAGTAGGAGCTCACATTTGCCAGAGCAAACTATTTAGACGTTTATAAAGCTCTTTCACATACAATATCTCATTTGACCCTCACCATGGTTATGTGAGAAAAGAAAGATAGCTGCTGTTACCCCCATCTTTAATAATAAAAGCGTAATAATGCTGATTAAACTGGACCTTCTTCCAAATGACCTTCCAGACGAAGCCGGGCTGTGAGGGAAGCCCGGGTCACACGTGCCTGCCGGTGGCCAGAGGGAAGCCTGGGTGCCAGGTGCCAGAGGTAAGCTGATGCCAGCAGCAGGGGGAAAGAAGGCCTACTCTTGCACAAATTTTGTATATTGGGCCTCTAATTTTTATATATGGCTTGTGAGATTGGGCCCAAACCGGCTCTCTGACATCCTCCAAGGGGTTCTGGATTGTGAGAGGGTACAGACCAGGTCAAGGGACCCCACCACTGCACAGTCAGGGCTGGAGAGAGACGCAGGAGGTTTGCTAGCTGGAGAGGGGCTGTGGGAGGGCTCCAGGGTGTGTCCGGCCCATATCGCTCAGTCCTGATAAGCCAGACCCCAGCAGCAAGCTTACCTACCAGTCAGAGTGTCTGACCCCTGGTAGTTAGTGCACATCATGGCAACTGGTCAACCAGTTGACTGCCCCCTAGAGGTCAGTGCACATCATAGCGAGTGGTTGAGAGGCCTTACCATTTCATTAGCACATATGCTTTGATTGGTATGGTTGACCGGACACTTAGCATAATAGGCTTTTATTATATACTAGAAACCCAGTGCATAAAATTTGTGAGGGTGGGTTCCCTTAGCCCAGCCTGCACTCTCTCCAGTTGGAGACCCCTCTCACAATTTGGGACCACTGGCTCCTAACTGCTCACCTGCCTGCCTGCCTGACCACCCCTAACTGCCTCTCCCTGCCAACCTGATCACTCCTAGCTGCCATCCCGTGCTGGCCTGATCTTACCCCAAACTGCCCTCCTCTGCTGGCCAATTTGATTGATCAATTTCTCTGCCAGCATCAAAAGCTCCACCTCCTAGGCAGCCATTGGCTCCCCACAACACCCAGATTTCGTTCTGATTGGTCAGTTTTTGTATCAGTCAGCAACAGAAGCTCTGCCTCCTAGACAGCCATTGGTTCTTCACAGGCCCCATATTTGGTTCTGATTGGTTGGTTCCTATGCCTGTCAGCATCTCCAGGCCTATCTCTGGGCCTTATTAGAGAGGCAGGGCCCAGGTGGAGGCTGGGAGAGAAAGAAAAGCCCAGCTGCTGGCAAAGCTCAGAAAGAAAGATGAAGAGAAAGAAAGAGACAAGTACTGATCAATAGCTGCCACTGAGGCTGCGTATCAGACCCTGCCTCTCTCTGGGTCTCAGCCCCTTGGGCAGTCAGTGCTGGGTTGCCACTGACTGAAGGACTTCCTGGTTGGTCAGCCTTGGTCATGATTGGTTGTTACAACGCTGGGCTTTTATATATTAGAATAGGTTGAAGTGAGTCACAGAAAGGCCTGGTGACTTTAGGGGGCATTACACACTTCTGGACATCCATAGTTAAGAGCAGCTCTTTGATGTAGCAGGTGTTCATGCCAAAAGTCTTTTTTCTATGATATGACAATTTATAAAAGCAATTTCTTTTATTTGTATCACAAGTCTAAAGCATATATTCAGAGTAAGTGGCTCCTACACTAGGGTGCTGGACTGGAGAGGAATGTGTGAGTACCTGTGAGGATGCATCAGAAAGACAAAAAGAAATACATTTTGTTTATCCATTGTCTTGCATTATCTTTTACCCTCCTGCCCTATGTTTTTCTGATTTCCACTGGGCCCTGCCATAAGGAAAGATGTATATGAAAGATCTATCAAGTATACACTCCCTTATAAGCGAATCCAATTCATGAAAAAAATTCAAATTTGCAAAACAGCTAGATTAAGGGGATAAATATTCACTTTACAGTGACTATCTATGGAATTCTTTAAAACCACACTTGGGTTTACTCTCAAAGTGCTCTCTCTGGTTTGGTAATCAATTGAGTGAAGGGCATTTACCAGAGGGAGTCATTTAGGCTGAAATGACCCCTTAGACCAGGGAAGAGGGAGAAAAGCAGAGACTCTGCCTAGAAAAACAGAAAAAGAGGGTCTGATGGATTTACCTCTTTATTTACTTGGGGTAAGTAAACTTTATTGAGGTCAAATTTACAAACTATAAAATTCACCCTTTCTGAAATGTTTGGTTTGATGAATTTTTTCAAACTCATACAACTGTATTGCCATCAGCACAATCAAGATATAGAACATTTTCATCAATCAAATTCCCTTATGTCTCTGTTCATTACCTTCCCTCTTCCTGTTCTGGACACCTCTGACCTGTCTTCTCCCCACGGTTCCCCTTTTCCAGAATGTCAACAGGTGGAATCATGCAGTACACAGCCTTCTGTGCCTGGCTTCTTTCACTTAGTGTAATGTTTTTGAGTTACTTTTTATATGTTATTACAAGTATTATTCTTTTTTATTAGTGACAATATTCATTTGTATGGATAAAGCAAAATGTGCTACATCCATACAAATGAATACTAATAAAAATACTAATAAAAAAGAAACCAACCAACCAAAAAAAAAAAAAAAAGACCTTTGTTTTAATAGTTGTTTCAAATTACCCAATACCAGGATCTAGCCAGAGAACTTTCCACAAGAGAATTAAGCTCTTTCCATTCTCTCTACATGGGTCATGTGGTTTTAGGAGTTGCTTAGAACTGCGTGGAAATACAGAGTTGGTAAAATAACATATAGGGAGGGGGGCCAGCCTGCCTGCCCTGGCTTTCAGGAGACCTTGATTGTGTCAGTCCCTGTCCTGGGTTCAGAGGGTCTGGTCACAGCCAGTGGCCCTGGGCCCAATTCAGCCTGTGTCCCATCCTGCACCAGCTCATCTGAGCCACCCCTTATGCCCATGGGTGCAGGCCTGAGCCTAGGGAAATGCAAGGGTGACCCCTGGGGATGGATTGGCAGGCCCTGGCTGGGAATTGCAGGCCTGCGATGGCAATTGCTTAATATATAGTTTCTAAGTGTTGAGACATCTGGTGTGGAGGCCTCCATGTCAACACTTCACACGTGCAAATGTTATGAGGGCCTCTCTTGGCTGTAACTGAGGCACCTGGAGCTGCATCCTACACTCCCAGAAGCAAAGGATTACACTGGCACCAGAGGCCCTCTAGTGGTTCAGAGGAGAAAAGTCAAGTCTGGACCCGCTCTATTCCAGGGTAGCTTCTGTGGTGGAAGAACCCACCCCATTATTCCATCTGGTCCCCTGACTGACAGCAGCGTCAAGCCAGGAGAAAACAGTCTGTGCTTGGCAGTCCTTCTAGTGTCCCCAGTCAACTCCTCACCCACTCCCCACAGCAGCTGTTCCCTTCTCACTCCCCTTCTCCTCCTCGCCGGCCCTCAGCCCCCATACCCACACACTACAGGCTGGTTTCTACAGATATCTCCACCCCCTACTTAGTGGAAAAAAGAAAGACTAAGACTAGAGGGCCAGCATGCTCTCAGCCAACCCTCACCCCCACCCCACCTCAGAACATTTTTTTCTCTTTCTAAAATAATCAGGTTTCCTTGACATTTTGTTCTGTGTCCTCTTCCCAATATACTCATGAATGGATTCGACTTCTTTCTCCATGTATATGACTCCAAATCCTGTCTCCAGAGCTGCACTCTCTCCTGAGCTTCAGAACCCAGCCATCCTCCTGACATTGTCCTCTCTTCTTCCATATTCACTTGGTTACAATGTTTGTCCTGTCCATGCTCCAAGCTCTTCTCAAAGCCTTTGTTTCTGCTCCAGGTCCCTGCTTTGCACCTCTGCTTATGTCCTCTGTCCTCATGAATCCCTGCCCCAAGCCTCCCAGCCTTCTCTCACTCCCCGCCAATCCATCAGCCTTTCTGCTTTCAGCATATTCTTAATACACTGTGGGGATTGTGTCCCTTCTTAATGTAAACTCTTCTAATTAATCTTTCACATGCTGAGTGTTTTCTGAACAAAACCCAGATTTCCCAGATTGTGACATTTCCCCCCTGACGTCGTCCATTGTGCTGAGGGCCTCCAGGAGGGCTGTGCAGTGCGCCCAGAGCCGTCCAGCCAGTGGGAGGTGCTCTGTAACTGGAGAAAGGAGCTGGGGAAGTTCCAGGCCTGCAGAGGGACCCCTTCTTTTGACGCCCCAATTCCCACTTCTACCTCCACCCCCCTACTCCAAGTTTACTGCATGCTCAGTGAATTGCTGGTTGCCCTTCAAAGGTGCCATGCTGCTTTCTGCCTGGAATGGCCCTGCCTATGCTTTTGCATGTGAGTTTTTTCATTCTCTATACCAGCTCAGCTGTTTCCTGCAGGGGAAGGTCTTTTCTGACAGCATCTCCCCTCCCCATAGGGCTACACATCTCTCTTTCATGCTTCCATGGCACGCCACCCTCACCTCTATCACAGTCCTTAGTATCCTGAGTTGTTGTCTGTCCATGTTTCTCTTTCTCTTTAGACTGTCAACTCCTTGAGGTCAAGCATTGCGTCTTGTTCATATATCACCAGATAGATGTTTGTTGCTACATTGCTATTTACAGCAATGTGTGTCAGGTGCCAGTACTGGTGGGCTAGAACTCAAGAGAAAGATTTCTCTCGAAGATCTAAACTTGAGCATAACTTATCAAAGATCACAGCAGAGATCCTCAGACATCTTAGGGAGACAGAAAGCTCCTCATCCATCAAGTTTACTGTGCTGTGATCAAGAAGAAGAAGTTCCTTATGTGTGGGCACAAATTATCTAAGAAAAGTTAAGCCCTAGGACAAATGTTGGCTGAGTAGGTGATTATGTCCTAAATTTGCCAGGGAAGAGGAAGCCGGGGCAGGTACCTTCAGATGTCACAGCCCCAAGGGCAGGAGCAAGTAGGCGGCATGCCTACAGTGGCTGGACAGCTGCCAAACCTAAGTTCAGTAACTCCTTATTCTTCTTAAAATGTTTTTAATTTTTTCAATTACAGTTCATATACCATGGTATATTAGTTTTAGGTGTACAACAGTAATTAGACATTTATGTAACCTGCAAAGTGATCCTCATAAGTCTGGTGCCCATCTGACACCATACATAGTTATTGCAATGTTATTGACTATATTCCCTGTGCTGTACTTCACATCTCTGTGACTGTTCTTATAACTGGCAATTTGTACTTCTTTATCCCTTCACCTCCCCATATTTTTGACAACCATTAATTTGTTACAAATTTGTTAACTTAATTTCTGTTATGGTAGATTTTTATTTTGTGTTGTAAATTTCACATATAAGTGAAATTGTATGGTATTTGTCTTTGTCTGACTTATTTATCTTAGCACAATACCCTCTAAGGTCCATTCATATTGTCATAGATGACATGATTTCATTCTTTTTTGTGGCCGAGTAATATTCCATTGCATATTTATATCACATCTTCTTTAACCAATTGTCTATCAGTAGACTCTGAGGTTGCTTCCATATCTTGGCTATCATGTTTTTCAGATAAATTTATGATTCTAGCTTGTCTTCTAAGCAACATGACTGCTGTTGGTCATATGGTTCAAGGGTTCTGGTTCCTCTAGTAGTTATTCCTCATTATGAATTACCAACTTGGATAAGCCCATATTTATTGTGCTGACAGAAGCTGGTTTCTGGGCTTGCAAGTCTGGGAGCGAGATCTTGGACCTGGACAACTTTACCAAAGCAATTAATAATATTCTGTGAAAAACCTTGGGACATAGACAGCATCCCCAAGAGGCGGCACATTCATGGAACTGTGTAGCTACAAATGAGAACTTTTAAAATGTAGACAGACAGCCTAGGGCAGGGGTGGGCAAACTTTTTGACTCGAGGGCCACAATAGGTTCTTAAACTGGACCAGAGGGCCAGAACAAAGTCAGAAATAGGAACTGGTTTTTTTCCTCCCACACCTCTCTGTGCCCATCTCTGCACTTCAGTTTTCCCCTCTTACCACGGTGTCTTCACCCGTATGAGCTGCTCTAACTGCTTACCATGGACTAAGGAGTTTAAACAGTAACACATACTTCTCAGAGTTCTGGAGGCTGGGAAGACCAAGATCCAGGTGCTGCAGACCCAGGGTCTGGTGAGAGCTTTGTCCTGGTTTTCAGATGGCAAGGAGCAGAGGAAGAGTAAATCTCTAATCCTGTTCATGGAGGCTCCACGTTCATGACCTAATTATTTCCCCAAAAGCCTCACCTCCAAATGTCATCACATTGAGAATTAAGCTTCAACACATGAATTTTGGGGAACACACAAATATTCACTCCGTAGCAAATGGGAATTAAAAGTATTTCCTGGATTTCAGGGTTGTAAGGATTAAATGGGATAGTTGACGTGAATGCTTTATAAATTGCAGGTATCATGCAGCTAGGGGGAGGCAGTCGAGCAGAAAGAACATGTTTTTTAGAGGCAGGCCTGGTGGGAATCCTTGCTTCCCATCTGCTTCTCCTAGCCCTGATTTCTGTAAAATGTGATGATCTCGTCTCCTGCCTAAAGTTGTTATGGGAATTAAATGAGATATTTAGCATAAATCTAATTCTCTGTCAAAATACTAAATAGTAAATCCTCTGTCAAAGAAAATCCAGTAGTTCCCTCCTCCCCCTTAGATCTGTGCCATCCCACTCTGTCTCACCCAGGATATGAGTCATCCCTCTGTCCAGCGCATCCATGCTACCCACCCTTAGTCACTTAGTAGCCGCCTTGAATATCAGATCTACTCTCACTTTCATGGTATCACAGTGCTTATATTCAAGTACCCTTAGTTTACTTAATAATGGCCCCCAAGCACAGGTTAGTGATGCTGGCAATTCAGACATGCCAAAAAGAAGCCATAAAGTACTTCTTCTAAGTGAACAGTTACAGCCCAATAAAATATTTTAAGAAAGAGGGAGAGACAGAGACTGCATTCATATAACTTTTATTACAATATATTATTATAATCTTTCTCTATTATTGTTAATCCCTTACTGTTCCTAGTTTATAAATTAAACTACATGTATGACAGCTGTGCACATATAGGAGAAACATCTATACTAATAATAGAGGAATATGCAAATTATCCAGAATGCCATCACAGTAATTACTGAACAGCAGGTTGCATGGGGCAACCAGGCCAGTGGGAAGGCATTTGGAGATGACCGGCTGGCAGTGAGAGGGGGGCCATTTGGGGGCGACCAGACCAGCGGGGGCGGGGGGGTAGTTAGGGGCAATCAGGCCAGCAGGCAGAGGTGGTTAGGGGTGACCAGGCTGGCAGGGGGCAGTTAGGGGCAATCAGGCAGGTAGGCAGGTGAGCAGTTAGGAGCCAGCAGTCCCAGATTTTGAGAGGGATGACCCACTGCTGGTTTGTTCCCTGTGATTGGGCCTAACCTGGCAGTTGGACATCCCCTGAGGGGTCCCAGATTAGAGAAGGTGCAGGCTGGGCTGAGGGGACCTCCCCTGCCCCATGCACAAATTTCATGCACTGGGCCTCTAGTAACATATATTAGGTTTGGAACTATCCATGGTTTCAGGCATCCACTAGGGGTCTTGAATGTATTCCCTATGGGTGAAGGGGGACTGCTGTACTAATTTTCTACTTTTTGAAGGGATAACTAAAATTGGATATTTGGGAATATTACTAGAAATAAAAAATATTTGTTGAAACAGGAATTGGCCCAAATTAAACACATAAGGTCTTTTCTTTTCCTAAGAGTGCCTACCATTTCCAGAGGTGCTGGTGAAATCAGCTGAGTGGGGAGCAGGCAGAAATGACTTTCCATGAGGTTGACAAGATGTCAAGGGCTGGCTGTCAAAATGAAAGCCTGCTGCTTCAGTATTCTGAGCAAGTCGGCTGCGCTATTTATGGGAGCCTTATTTGCATATTTAAGGAAACACTCAGGGTTTATGTATTTACAAGCAGGAGCAGATTCTTCCTGCAGGAACACCAGGCAAGGGGAGCAGGCACTGCTAATCCTCTAGGTAGCCCTTTTCTCCTCCCTGCAACAGAGCATGATATCAGTCAGACTCTTGACCAGATTTTACTTTTTTCCCCCAATCTGTTTTTAAGCTCCAGGTAACCTGCTTTTCTAGACTTACTCCTATTTATTTTTATTTTTAAGGTAGCACATACCTTAAATGCATACTACACAGAATGGTGTTCCGCCTCCTTCATCTCTCTTCACCCCTGACACACACCCTATTACCTCCCCAGTAGGTAGCCATCAAAGCTACGCTTTCTCATGCGTCTCTTCAGGAACATTCTTTTCATTCTGTTTTATTTCCTCACTTAATAAATACTTATTAAGTGCCTGTTCTAGGTTTTGGGGATAGAGCAGGGATAAAAAGTGACACATTCTTGCACTCAGGGAGCTTGCATTCAATGGTACTTCCATTCTTCCCTATTGTATATGTATTCTGTGATTTTATAACATCTCCTTCACTACATCAATCATGCATTCTACATACTCTTATGTACCTTGCTTTTTTCACATAATACTGAAGCTAAGAGTATAAGGGCCATATTTCAACTTAGCACAGAGGCTTTTTTTTTGGGGGGTCACCTGGGCCCCAGACATCCACTTCGGCCCAAAGGAAGGTAAGGTCCACCAATGACTCCTGACCAGACAGACATAGAAAGAAAGGGCTGGCATTCCAAAGCTGTCTCTCTGGGGATAGCCTTGGTAATCAGGCCCAGATTCCTGTAGGAAGTTCAATGTGGAATTGGTAAGGGCTCTTCATGTTCCCAGTGTTAGAAACCCAAGTCAAACTGGCTGAAACATGGAGAATCTATTGATTCCCAGAGCCAGTGAAGACATGGGGACAGCTCCCAGAGAATCAGCTTGAGGGTCCCAGGTCCCACCAAATCCTCATCTGTGTCTCCTCCTTGTGTGTCTGGTTTGGTGGGCCTGCTGGCTTTCTTGTGCCCCACAGCAAGCAGACCCTTTGCATTTTGTGGGGGAAGCATTGGTGCTAAGATCAGGGCAAGAGCCCTTATTGGCCAGGACAGGGTCACATGTTCATCCTTTTATCCAGGGGGATGGTATCTATTCCAGGAGACAGGTGATGGGAAAGTTCTCTCAACTGATAGCAGCAGTGACTAAGCCCTGTTTACTGGGCTCCTGCAGTCACTTTTCAGAGTAGTGTCCCCACCAGTCTCATGTTTCTTCAGACCAAATGTCATGCTTAAGACTCAAGTAAGAATGAAATTTCCAGAGCTATCTTAGGCCTTATGGAAATTGTTTATGTTTTTGCCACACTGGCAATTTACTCTTTCATTGATTTATTATTCATTGACCCAACATTGGTAAGTACTTATCATATGCCAGGCACTGTTCTTGGATTCTGAAGATACCTTCTGAATGAATGATACTTTATTCCTGGTCAGGAAGAGATTCAGCCTCTGCCCCATACACTTTTGTCAGGGGCCACCTGACAAAAAGTGTATGGAAAGAAAATGGGCAAATGGCCACTTAGATCGTTATCCCACATGGGCTGGGTACAGAACTGTGCACAAGATGCCATGGGAAGAGGGGTGGGTCAACTAACTCTGGTGACAGAAACTTCAGAGAGGAGGGATACACACAGCAGGGGCCTAGACAGGTGGGGTGTGGTGGCTTTAGATGTTTATTATGACTGTTTTGGGGATAAGACATAGAAAGCAAATTTAGCTTACTCAAGGGAAAAAAAGAAAAGGGTTATATGATTACAGCTGCATTCTGGAAATTGCAGAATCAGGACCTGTAGGCCCAAGGCAACTGGGCAACAGTGTTATCTGTCCATCACTTGCCTTTACTTCTCTCTGTCTATCTCTGTCTCCATTTGTGTGTCTTTCTCTCCAGTCACTCTTGTCCCAGACCAGCTTTCTCTACCCTTCAGTCCATATTCAGGGGCATGTTCTGGTGGAGGGGGGAGGGGACAGGGGATACTGAATGGGAGAGTAGAATGAAAAGTTAGACAGCGGCTCATGGAGGAGTCCAGAGCTGCCAGCTGAGAACTCCTGCAAGCAGACTGGAACTTCATGGCAGCTAGTACATGCAAGCCTTCCCAGGACGGAAAACAGGGTGGACTGGCCATAGTGCAGCCTGTCATGGCAAAGAGAGGGCCAGTTATTTCCAAAGGAGCAGGAAGCAAAAAGTGCCTGATATCGAAGAGGGGAGAGGATCCCCATTGGAGGGGCCGCCTGACAGAAGTGTTCCCAGAGCTAAGGGAGGAGGATGACCTTAAACCAGAGGGACAAAAAGGAGCAGAAGCATGCATCCCCTTCTGAGCACCTGCTCGTCACAGCCCGTGAGTCTTGCTCAGAGGGAAGTGCAACAGAAAGAAGAAGTTTGAGTCTTACACCTACACATACATCCACATCTCATTTTCCCAGAAGTCCAGGCCCATGAGCTCTGGAGTCAAAAGTGCATGGAAGAGAGTCCTCCAAGGTCCTGCAGGACTGCCCATGTGGGAGTGAGCTCCCCACAGTCATGGCTCAGCTTCCAGCTGGCCACACAGCGCGCAACGAGGTTTAGAAATGAATAAATGAACTTACCTCTTTCCTGGATTCAACAAGCTAGGGGCCTGGAGAAGGATACGATGGGCAGGTACACCTCTGAGGTCTTTTTGATGGGGGATGTGAACCATATCTCTATTTGTCAAGTTGTGGGCTGGATTCTGAAATGACTAATATATCACACACACACACACACACACACACACACACACACACTCACACGCTTCCTCCCTTACTGCTTGATTTTCTGAAACTGGGCAGAACTAATTCATATGTTCATGATGTCACCATGTTAGGAATGCTCCCAGTGGCCACTAGCTGAGTATGGGGGTAGAAAACATGCTTATCGGCTCTCTAGATTATTCCAGCCTCAGAGGCAGAGGGGTCAACTGGGTATTCACAATTAATTTTACTTATCCATTAAATGTTTTTATATTTGTTTTGCAAGAATTCTTCCCATCTATGTTTTGACTGGAGCAAGGATTGGGTAGCATAGGTCAAGGGAGGTGGGTTGTAACCTGTTTCAAGAGGCTCTAAAACTATCCCACTCTCCTTTGGGGTGAGTCTCTGGATAGGTGGTCTCATTTCATTTTCTTCTAAATACGCCACTCACTTCCCTCACCTCTTCTCATCTCATCTCTTCTCATCTCATCTCATCTCATCTCATCTCATCTCATCCCTTTGAGGGGGGGGGGGGGGCAGCCAAGTTTCTGATAATATAAGCCAGAAAAGAAGACTGTAGGGCTTCTGTGCTTTAAAATGAGGGGTGTTCAGGGTGTGTGTTTCATTATTCCTTTCTTCAAGCCTGGGCTTTTGAATGTAAGCCTAGCTCATAGCACCCAGCACCCCAGAGCCCATGTGAATGGACCAACTAGATACACTCAGTACTCACAGAGAGTCATCTGTGAGACCAGAAGATGGATCTGGGTTCAGATCCAGTTAAAAACAAGAGCTTGTATTTATTGAATCCAGATTCTGTGCTAAGCATTTTTCATGGATGATGTCATCTAATCCTTCCACATCCATCCTCATCAATAGGAATTGCCATCCCCATTTAACAGAAGAGCAGGCTAATGCTCAGAGAGATTAATAATTAAGTCACAGGCCTTTTAAGTGACAGAGCCAGAATTCCAATCCAAGCAGTTTGAATTCAGAGCCAATACTTCACAATCTCACCACTTAGCTGGGGGTTTGGGAGAATTACCTAACTTGTCTAGGCTTTAGTGTCCTGGTCTACCAGGAGAAGCATGGTTATAATAGTACCTACATTCAGGGTTGCTGGCTGCTGCAGATGGGATAGAGCCTGCAGCAGCCAGCATACAGGAAGCAATGGCAGCAATTATTATATGATGCTTTGTCAGGAATAAGCATCCCAGACTCACCCCGGATGAAATTTCCTTGAACCCCGTGCAGGTATCCAAGGCTGTGTGGTCCTCAGCCCTGAGATCTCTCCAGGGGATGGACCTTGACCCACAAAGTCTCAGAAAAAGTGAGAAGGAGGTTCCTATTAGATGCAATAGGGGGCATTTAGTCCAGCCAGGTGACCAATGCACCTGCTTTGTGCTCTCTGGCCAAGCCCTGCTGGGATGGGAGGGGACCCCCTGCTCAGCACTCAAAGGGATCCACTTGCGATGGCCTATGTGATGCCGGTAGTGGGTGGTCCTTCTAGCTGGAATGTTCCTGAGAACAGATGGGGCTCTCGGAGCTGTTCGAAGGTGGCAGCTTGATGTATATTAACTGGCAAACTGCTCATCGTGTAGGGGCGGCCCGGAAGAAAGCCTGCAGCTGTGAGTGGGCGAAGGGGACCACAGAGGGAAGTTGGCATGCGGGAAGGCACAGTGTAGGCGGAGGCAAGGGCAGAGCTGTGGGTGGGCTGTGCTCAGGAGGTGAATAGGTGAACCCGGCTCAGCTCAGAGCCCGCTTGGCCAGACTCCTCACCGAGGGAAGCATATTGGATAACATTGGCTTAATTCATCTCATAGAAACAGCATCGTGGGAGTCTGGAATTAGAGTGAAATGCTGTGCAAGGCCTTGCAGCTCCTACGGTGTGACCTGCAGACGGACACTGAGGCCAGGAGAAGGGAAGAGGCTAGTCTGAGTGGCACAGAATGTCTTTGTCCTAGTGGTCGGTTACAGTCTCTCTATAAATAGATCCAAGTATTCAGACTTAGTTTTTAACTTTTAAAGGTATGATGATTAACTCAAAATAAGTTTAGAAAGAAAAGAAAAACATCATCCTATAGCTCACTTAATGATCATTTTGTGCTTTTGTTTGCAGCCTTAAAATATTTTTTTATGGATCTGCAATCTTTAAAGAGAAAATTCTGCTTTCTCATCTAAGAGTGTGATGTTTTCTCACTCTAATTGTCAGAGCTGTTACAAAACCCCCCACAAACCTCATACTTTATAGTTGGACAGTAAATCAATGTTCAAAATAACACAGACTTGAAATCATGAAATGTGACTAGCCTGAACTTAGTTAAGGCTTTTTTTTATTTTCTTTTTAAAAAAATATATTTTATTGATTTTACACAGAGAAGAATTGAGAGGGATAGAGAGTTAGAAACGTCGATGAGAGATATACATCAACCAGCTGCCTCTTGCACACTCCCCACCAGGGATGTGCCCGAAACCAAGGTACGTGCCCTTGACTGGAATCGAACCCGGGACCTTTCAGTCCGCAGGCCGACGCTCTATCCAAACCAGTCTTGGCAAGGCTTTCTTATGACAGCTTCATGTCTGCTGGTGTCCCTCTCGTCCTATTGGGAGGGACCGTGCTTTGCCAAAAGATAATTTGAAGCCAAAATGAGAGGCAGAATTGGGTAGAAAACTGCCTGGGCTTGCCTAAAACCCCAAACATTACCAATGTTTATCATCTGCAACAACAGTGGTTCTCATCTGTGGTGCACATTGAAATCACTCAGGGTCTTTAAAAAATATTATGCCTAGACCTGATGCCCTGAGCTCCTAATTTCATTGTTCCAGGATGGGACATAGGCATTTCCCCAAAAAAACTTTCCAGGATTCTAATATGCAGCCAAGATGGGGAACACTGATGTAACAAGCCAAATCCTAGTAAGATCCTCACCACATGCCACATAGAGGATTTAGAAGTCTATCCAATAGCATAGTAGAGACTCCTGTCGTTTGTATAGTGTGGCAGCTACAATTTGCATAGAACATGCTATTAACATTGTTTGGCAAAATGGGGCTCAGTATAATGCTTGTTTGATGGGAAGGGAATGAAGGTGATCAGCGGGAGGTCTGGGAGTGTGTTTTGAAAGGGAGGGTGGTGACATAGAAGATGTATTCCTGACCCACAAGAGGGCTTTGATGGCTCTCTGATCCTGAGGCTCATCAGTAGTTAAAAGACCTGGCTTGTCATTGCCAAGTGAACTATTTCCACAGTGTCCATCTCAGCTGAACCTGTTGCGGATGCCTGGGCATGTCCCTCATGTCCCTCGTGAACTAGACTCCTCCAGCCCAGAACCTGCAGAAACTTCTAGGGAGCCGGGGAAGTGTGCTGTGGGCACCATAGCTCAGGCCCACAGTGTCTGCCTGTGGTCAGTGAGCAAGGAATAACAGTTACCTCTGGCTTCTTTCATCTCTCTTCAGTTCAGCTTTAAAAAATTTTAAAGGTTTTTTCTTCTCTCTGGTTTGGAAAGCTTTGCCACGACTGATTGGGCATATTCAACATTGCTAATCAATACTATCTGCTCTGGGCTTCTTAGATTCTCTGTGTCTTTGGGCTGCCTGCCTGCCTTGAGGCACCCAAGAAGGCAAAGGAAATCAGTTCAATTCAGCAAACGTTGACTGGAGCAAGGACTGGGTAGCATGGGTCATGAACTGTGGTTGGCAGCAAAGACTCATAGACGAGTGAGGCCCAATCTTTGCCCTCCCTAATTAAGTCATGTGTCAGACTGTGATAGGTTCCATCTCTGATAGACACGGAGGCAATTTATTCATTCCAAGGGCTCAGGAGCCTCTGCACTGAGGAGTGGCTATTTGAGCTGCACTTACAAGGAAGTTGCTCCAGAAATCTACTATTGTGTAATAAGCCACTCCAAAACTTAGTGGCTTGAAACAACAATTGATCATTTCTCTCAGTTCCGTGGGATGACTAGACCCTCTAGGAAGTTCCCCTGTGGGATTGCAGTTAGATTGCAGCTGAGGCTGGGGTCATCCAAAAGGTCAGCTGGGCTCAGCATCCAAGCTTCATCACTCCCCTGTGACACCTGGGCTGGGACGGTGGGAAGAGCCTGGGCTGACAGAGTATCTCTTTTTTATTGTTGCTGGAATATTTTACAACAAATCTGAGATCTCTTATCACTTCATTCACCCTTTTACATCTAACATACTTTGTATTTAAAATATTTCTTACATCATCTCAGTGTAATTACGGACCCAATGGAATTAGAGACTTCATTCTTTGGATTTTTGCTCAGTTGTATAAAAGCTGACTTTTATACAATCCAGGATCCAAAGTGCATTCATGCATCGCATTGGGTGGTTATGTCTTCAAAGTCTCTTAATCTGAAGCAGTTCCTTCTCCTTCTTTTCAAAGCCACTGAATTACTGAAAAAAGTGAAATGAGTTAGTTGCTCAGCAGAATGAGTCACATTCTGAATTTGTCTGGCTGCTTCCTCACAGTGTCACTGAACTTGTTTCTGTAGCCCTTGAAATTTCTTTAAATGGAAATCAATTTGAAAGGCCTGATTAGGATAAGTCTTTGTGGGGGCAAGCGCAGTTCATAGGGTGTACTTTGTGCTCTGGACAAAGCTTTGTGCTTCAGGTGGCCATGGTTGCAAACTGGCTGCTTATTAGAATCAGCTGTGGCACTTACAAAAAATCTCTGCCAAAACCAGTTTGGCTCAATGGATAGAGCGTCGATCTGTGGACTGAAAGGTCCCAGGTTCGATTCCGGTCAAGGGCATGTACATTGGTTGCGGACACATCTCCAGTAGGGGGTGTGCAGGAGGCAGCTTGTCAATGTTTCTCTCTCATCGATGTTTTTAGCTCTCTATCCCTCTCCCTTCCTATCTGTAAAAAAATAAATAAAATATATTTTTAAAAAATCTCTGATGAGGCTGAACCACAGACCTTTCAAATCATAATTGTGAGGTTGGGTCCCAGGCACATTTTTGTTAAGGATCCCCAGGTGAGTCCCATGTGAATGTGAGGTGCCATCCACTGTATGTCTTATCTATCAAGGGGTCCATACATTGGTCCATACATTCTTAGTGATCTCACCAGTTCTTAGTGATCTCATTAATGGAACAGTGGCGGTCAGGTGGCGGCAGCCTTGTCTCTCCGTGTGAAGTTTCCCATTAACATGTGCTTCCTCCACAGGTGATTTCACCTGAACTACAGAGGAATGCAAAAAGATGATTTTTCTAATTTTACATTCTACTCACACTTTTTAAAGCTAGTATTATCTATAAAAAATAAATTTCCCGTGTCCCTCTGGGCTATGTGGTTACCTCAAAATATAATCCAACTAAAGCAAGATACATGATTATGTTAATCAGGAAGAATGGTCACATCTTTTTCTGAGACCATCTGAAGGAGATGAAGGCTGAAGATGTAAGCATCCTTTGAGGTGACGGTCAGAAGAGAGAGCTGGGAATTAGGAAGAGAACAGAAGTCTGGAGTATGTGCTGCTGGGAACATGGCAGGAAGTTCATTATCAAGGATCGGAATGTCCAGTAGCCAAGGGATTAGAGTGTGGATTTGAGTTGGAACCAGTGGTAGCAAATTCCTACAGCCAAGTTTAGCAGCAAAAAAGGATTCACCCTGTCTGGCCAGCATTGGAGTTGGCAAGATAGGTCCTTAAGGACAAGGGGTGAAGGAATCAGGGTGCAGGCAAGACCATTGCTACAGGAACATCATAATTTGTGTGTGTGTATATATTGCTTCCCCTGCCTAGACCTCACATTTCCTGGCCAACTCCTGGTTATCCTTCAGGCCTCATGCCATATGCTACCTCATCCAGAGACACCCTATCTTTCCATCTGATAAAGCCCCTGTCTGACTGAGAAACCTTTTTTTCTGCTCTTACAGCTCCCTATGTTGTCCCATCACAACTGGTTTCAGCTGCACTGCAAGTGTTTATTTAGTTGTGAACTGTTGGACTGTAAGTGCTAGCTGTAATCTGCAGAACTGTTGGACTGTAAATTCTAGCTGTAGTCTGCAGAGGGCGCTGTAGAGAAGTGGCAGTGCTACCAGGACAACTTAATAAACCCAAACATCATTATTGATCTTGTAGCTGAGGTTGACACCACACACAGAAACCCATGCTTTCACACTTTAAAACAGGGGTAGGGTTGTGTAGCCCCTTCTGGAGTTTCCAACATCTGGGGAATAAAACCCTGCTGTGGTCTGAATGGTTGTGTTCCCCACACCCCATTCATATGTTGACATCTCAGGGCCTTGTATAATGGTATTGGGAAGTGGGGCCTTTGGAAGGTGCTTAGGTGGAGCCCCCCAAATATGGTCTATGACAACAAGAAGTATGAATCCAGAAAAAGACACTCACTCAGCCATATTGGCACCTCATCTTAGACTTCCAGCCTCCAGAACTGTAAGAGATAAACTTCTATTGTTTATAAGCTACCATTCCATGGTATTTCGTTAAAGTGGTCCTTACTAAGACCCAGGAGGATCTATGATCTGCTCCCTCTGTCACCCTCACTCACCCTGCTCCAGCCTCAATGGCTCCTTGCTTTCTCTCCAGCACTCCACACAGGAGCCACTATAGAGCTTGGCACCTGCTGCTCCCCCAGCTTGGAGCCTCCTTCCCACGGATATCAGCCCATCCCCACTTCATCAAGTCTCTTCTCCAATGTTATATTCCCCTTCCTGACCCCGCCTCTCTCCTTCACAACACCTACCATCACTATATCACATCCTTAGTTTCTCTTTGCTTACATTCTGTCTCCCTACTAGAATGTGGCTGCCTTGATGGTGGGACTTGTTCTTGCTCACCACTGGCTTCTCAGCGTCGAGAACATTGCCTGATTTGAAGTAGATGTCCAACATTTATTTATTTATTTATTTATTTATTTATTTATTCGTTTATTTTTGCATATGCCTAGGCACTTGGGAATGGGTTGTGTGCTTGTCTGCATCTGCTGCACCACCTGCCCCAATCCCCAAACAGAGAGGCAAGGCCAGGCTTGGAAGCAGCACCAACTATCTTCTGCTCAGAGAAAAAAGCCCAGGGCATGTCATGGGTGAACTGCAAAAAACAAACAAACAAAACAAAACAAAACAAAACAAAACAAAACACAGGAGGCATGATACCTGTGAGCTTCGGGAAATGCTATTGCCCAAGGGCAGCAGATGAGATGCATTCTCTCAGCCAGCACATGGAGCCCTGCTGTGGTCTAGATCCTGAGCTGAACCCAAGCAGAGACTCACCTAGAGGAAGACATAACCCTCTCCTCAAGGAAACCACAGAATAGAGGTAGCTCTGAGGAAATAGAAAGTAAAAGGAGAGGTGACTGATGCTGGAGGCTTGAGGGTACAGTGGTTAGGATGAGGCATTTGAAGCCTGGCTGAGAGACTCAGATTCTCGCTCTGCTGCACACAAGCAAATTACTTTTTTATGTCTTGGTTTCCCCATATGTGAAATGGAGATAGTGATAGTGCCTATCTCACCCTGGCTGGTGTGGCCCAGTTGGTTGAAGTATCATCCCATATACCCAAAGGTTGTGGGTTTGATTCCAGGTCAGGGCATATACCTAGGTTGTGAGTTTGATCCACGGTCACGGCACATACTGAAGGCAACCTGCATCAATGTTTCTCTCTCCCTTCCTCTTTCTTTCTCTCCCTCTCTAAAGTTAATAACCATATCCTCAGGTGAGGATTAAAAATAATAATAATAATGCCTATCCCATAGAATTGTGAAGATTAATTGAGTGTGGATTTACACACACACACACACACACACACACACACACACACACACACCTTACCTAATAATAGACAAACATATAAATTGATCATACCTCTGCTACGCCCACAGCCAGTCAGAGTGAGTATGCAAATAAGAAGGCAAAGATGGTGGTTGCCCAGCTGCTCCAGGCGTGGAGTGGCCAGATGGGGCAGGATGCCTGCTATGAGAGGGAGGGCAGGGGGAGCGAAGGGATCTTCCTGTGAAGACAAGATCGAGTGGAGTACCGAAGTTAAGACAAGACTGCAGACTCCAGAGTCTGCATCGAAGACGAAGATGGCAGACTCTGGCTGGAGCAAAGGCCTGGGTTCTGGGTGCTGGAAGAAACCAGTGCTGGATGCCAAGAAAAGGAAGACCTATTGAATGAATCTCTTTGTGCAACGGGCCTCTAGTATATTTATATACACATATACAATAGTCCTCCTTTATCTACAGAGAGAAATGTTCCAAGACCCTCAGTGGGTACCTGAAACCAGAGACAGTACCAAACCCTACTACATACATTCTGGTTATTTCCTATACATTCGTAACCTTGACAACATTTTATTTATAAATTAGCCACAGTAAGCAATTAATAAAACTAATAAACATAGAACAATTATAACAGTATAATTAAAATTAAATGAAGGTGGTGTCTCAAAATACCTTATTGTACCGTAATCACATTTTCATTTAAAGAAAGCACTTTGAGGTTTCTCTTTGGCATATCCGAATTGCCAGCATCAGTGCTCTTGCACTTTGAGGCCATTATTAAGTAAAATAGGGGTACCTGAGCACAGCACTGCAATACTGTGGCAGGTGATCTGATAACCGAGACAGCTGCTACATGACTCCAGGGGATATGCTGAACAGAGGGATGACTCATGTTCTGGGTAGATGGTGGGAGATTTCATCACTACTCGGAACAATGTGCAGTTTAAAACTTGTGAATTGTTTATTTCTGGAATTTTATATTTAATATTAGAGACCACGGTTGACTAATGGTAACAAAGCCCAGGAAGTGAAACTGCAGATAAGGAGGGCTACCGTATATCTTAGAACAGTGATTGAGGCATAGCAAATGCAATATAAATGTCAGCTGTCACTTATTATGATTGTGAGAGACCCGTATATGGAGATAATGAGATCACGAAGTGAGGAGGGCCAACGCTCCCTGGGATGTGGGAAGAGACACAAAAGGCTCAGAGAGTGGGCTGTGGAGATGCAACAGGAGAGGTGAGTGGACTGGCCACCTGGGGGAGGGGTGCTGTGAGGAAGTAGGGCTTTAAGAGCACTTGTTGATACGGGGCACATCAGTTCTGAGATAAAATTTACTGGCAGAAGCAGAAGGTCTGACAGAGCCCTAGCCAGTTTGGCTTAGTGAATAGAGCATTGGCCTGTGGACTGAAGAGTTCTCGCCTCAATTCCAATCAAGGACACATGCCTTGGTTGCAGGCCCAACCCTTGGCTCTGGTCAATCCTGTGCAGGAGGCAACTAATTGATGTATCAATGAGTCTCTTTCACATTGATGTTTCTTTCTCTCCTCCTCCCTTCTACTCCCTCTAAAACTCAGTGGAAAAATATCCTCTGGTGAGAATTGACCAAAAGAAGAAGAAGGAAGAGGAAGAAGAAGAGGAGGAGGAGAAGAAGGAAGAGGTCTGGTGGGATGCAAGAGTGCAGGACTCAGTGACAGCTCCAAGGAGGCCTCCCTTTGGGATCCTGCTTGCAGCTTCCAGCCTGTCCAGGGAAGTGGCCACAGGATGGCTCCATGTCTCCATAATAAGCCAGGGCCATGTACAGGCTGATTGTGTTTTTTTAAAAAGAAGGAAATGATTTGCTGGAGAAGACATTAATTTTCTTATGTGGGCAGCATGAGTCATCCAGGGACAAAGCGAGAAATGTAAGTGCACTTTCCACAGCCTCTGTGTGTCACTCTGGGCCTGCCCTGGGCTGGTCATCACTTCAGGCAGCTCAGATCCCTGCCCCATGGAAGGTCCAATGTTGGCCTGGCCCGTTTGAGCTGTAGAAACCCAGTCCTAGATCTTCTGGGTCCATACCAAACCTAAGCCTGTTTGCAAGCCCAAAAAGAGATTGGGAAAAACACCTGCCTCCTTCTGCTCTGGGTTGGGGCTCTTCTCATATGACTTCGGGTATGTCCCACGGTTCCTCAGCTCATTAGACTTCTCATCTGAAAATGGGGTGCAGGGCCCCCACATCAGATGAGGATAAATGTGACAGCACAATCAGGACACATACCTAAAGGATGGGCTCTGTACCCTTAGTTCTGCCCCTCCCAGCAGGTGGAGAGCTCAAAGAAGACAGTGTCTCTTCTGCTGTCCTTCCCTGAAGCTCCCAGCCCAGCCCCGTTCCCCCTCTGAACCTCCATAAAGGAGCTGTAAGAAGAGGCACTCGACTCAGTTATTATCTTCCAGCATGGATAGTTTAAAATTCTGCGACTGAGGCAAGAATACATTTGCCTCGAGGTAACATAAGGGGTGTGTTTGGGCCTGACTAGTTAGAGAGTTGAATGGGTCATTAATGGCGCATAATGGAGTAATAGCTCCCAGCAGGTGCTAATCAATCTGGTGTTGGTTCCAACGGACAGGCAGTACTATTTGGATCCACAGTGCGGTTCTTTATTTAGGATTGAATCACAGGGGTAGGGGGTGGGAGAGCTGAAGACAGAAACAGGAAGGGCCCTTCCCCAAGCTTGGCTGGGGCTTCATCAGCCCCTGTGGGAAGAAGAGGGGAGGGCAGCAACTGGGGCTGAGAGCAGGCTGTTTGTACTCAGAAGCAGGGAGGCAGGAGGAATACCCTACCCTTAGAGCTGCCTCAAATACCAGCCTTCTGTCAGGCCCCGGTCAGATCCAGCCCCCTCTACGAAGTACACGGCCTGGCCTTTTGGAACAAACAAAGGTTTTGAACGAAGACTCTGGTCCTGATTCCATTTCTTGTTGGCTGTGTAACCTTGTTAGTGCTCCTTTCACTTGGAAAATCGGGGTAATAGCAATTCCATTCCTCAGAGTTGCGTATATTAATTGAGATAAGGCAAATATCTGGCACGTAGGGCAACTGTATACAGCCTCTCCAGAGCCCCCCTGGATAGAGAATCTCTTCTCAACTTACGTAGCAGTTGCTCTGTGCCAATCGAGAAGTTCAGGACTGCTCATGGATCTGCCTTCTTCTCCTAGTGAATTCTGAGCTTCTCCGGAGTGAGAACAGCTTCCAATCCATATCTGATTCCTAGTGTGCCTGGCACAGAGTAGGTGTTCAATGAAAGCATCCGGACTCACATGGAAGACGAACTCCAAAAGAAGAAACCGCATTTCTCTCCTTGCCAGCCTTCCTTGTCAGCCTAGCTTCCTGGCTCCTACCGGCCAGCCAGGTGCCAGTAAGCACCTGAGTGTGCAAGCCTGGCCCTTGGCATTGACTGCCTAAATCATCAAAACCGGGGACAGAACTGGGCAGTGGGAGAGAGGCGGCCCAGGCACGACATGCCCAGGGGCCCATCTTCTGCCTGTTTGGCCATATAGCCCGAGGTAAAACAATCTGCCAGCCAGACCCTGTTCAGGCCACCGTGGCTGTTCTCATCATTTGTAATGGAAGCCTCCAGCAGAACATCACAGTTAATTGCAAAGAAGGGTGAGTCACACTGAGCTGCCTGAGAGGAAAGGGCACTCATGAAGGGGAAAAAGACCGGCCAGAAGGCTACGGAAGGCCAGCTCTGTTGCAGAGCCACAGGGCTTTTGGGGAGCAGGAAAGGGAACTGTTAATGTAAAAAACAACAACAACAACAACAACAAAACAACAACATTGAAACCTGTAAAAAATTTTAGTGAGTTTATTTGAGCCAATATGTCAACAATTGCCGGGAATTGCAGAACCTCAATGAGTTGAGATAACGCTCCAAAGAATGGCGGGTTACACTTGTATTTATACATTGCAATCAAAGGAGGGACATAGGTGGGTTACATGAAAATCATTGGTGATTGCCGAAACCCGTTTTGCTCAGTGGATGGAGCGTCGGCCTGCGGACTGAAGGGTCCTGGGTTCGATTCTGGTCAAGGGCAATGGCTGAGGGCACATCCCCCGTAGGGGGTGTGCAAGAGGCAGCTGGTCAATGTTTCTCTCTCATTGACGTTTCTAGCTCTCTATCTCTCTTTCTTCCTCTCTGTAAAAATCAATAAAATATATTTTAAAAATTATTGGTAATGGATTAAGGAGGTGGGATATAATAGCAAAGCGGTGGAAAACCCCTGGGTCTGGATAAAAAGTAAAATGATGGACACGTACGGAGATGGGTACAGGAACAATTAACATGATAATGAAGGAATTTGAGGCGCCCAGCACTTTTGGTTGTGCCGAAAGGGCTCCAGAAAAAGGGAAGTTACAAGTTACCCAGACCTCTCACAAATATGTTATCTTAGAGGCAAAAAGGCAAATGGACTCAGTAAAGAAGATCTAAGTTGATCTTTGTCAGGAAAAATATCATTCTAGGACATGACTACACATTATAACCTGTTTGTAGTTAAATATTTAATTTTCAGACCATCTTTTGTGGTTATTTTCGGTCTCTGAGTTTGTAAGACTGCCACACAGGCCTCTCTTGAGCTTGTCAGGTTAACATGTGGCTCCTTTCTTCCACAGAACCGTAACTATACCCACTCTGCCCCCACAATGTATTACAGACTATGCACAGGTGCTCAATCATTCTTCACATATCTCACATTATTATTTTTGACATTTAAAAAATATATATTTTACTGATATTTCACAGGGAGGAAGGGAGAGAGATAGAGAGCTAGAAACGTCTGTGAGAGAGAAACATCGATCAGCAGCCTCTTGCACACCCCCTACCGGGGATGTGCCTGCAACCAATGTACATGCCCTTGACTGGAATCGAACCCGGGACCTTTCAGTCCGCAGACCGATGCTCTACCACTGAGCCAAACCTGTTTCAGCTATTTTTGACATTTTAAAAAAACAAGATTTAAAAAATATCAAGACAGATATCTGTACACCTGATTATTTAATCCCGTGACAGTGCGTGGAGGGAGCAATGTCAGCCTCATCTAGAAAATGGGAAATCCGAGACCTGGAGATTCTGTGGTCTGTCCACCAAAGGTTTTACGTAAAACTTCCCAGGGCCAAGAGACCATAGGAAGAGGCTGACCACTCTCTCATGACATCAAGAGTTTATTAAGGGGACTTACACACCAGGCTTGTCTCAGGAGGTGACAAGACAACTTGAATGTTCCACACGCTGTCCCACAGGCACCAGGGGTTATATAGTACAGGGCAGGATGGATAGGGGTACTGGCATGTGACTGGCCCCAGATAATGGAAAAATGCCTTACATACTTGCCTGGGGTAGGTGACAGAACTATACCAGCCAGCAGGCTGTGGGGTACAAGGGAGGGGTGACAGATCAACTCTGAGAGGATTTTCAAGAAGCAGTCTCTGTTCTGGCCCAGATCTAACTGTGTGGTCAGGCAGCAGTCGCATCATGAAATCATCTCTCCTTCACAAAAGCCAGTGCTCTGTTCTCCTCACTGTGGTCTGGTCCAATCTTCCCACCAGTGCAGGATGATCTCAGGCATCCCTGACACTCATCATCCAGCTCAGTTTGACCACTTCTGGCAATGAGGTCTCACCACCTTGCAGAAACAATTCTATTGAATGCCTAGCACTTAGGTACTAGTAAGTGTACATATACGTCAGTACTATTCAATGCCCATTAAAAACATTGACTTCTAACTCTAAAATGGCCCCAGGAGGTAGGTACCGTTATTTCCTTCACTTTACAGATGAGAAGAGAACATTTAAGAAACATGCCAAGTGCACACAACTGTTAAGTAATAGATCTGGAACTTGACCCAGGTTGCTGCCTCCTGAAGTCACACTCTGGCCCACTTTCCTGAAGGCCTTTCTCGGGCAGCTCCCTTTGCTGCTGAGCTGCTCTGTTCAAAAGGTTTTCCTTATTATGGGCAAAGTCTGCTGCCCTAGAACTTCTACCCATGGGTTTTAATTCTGTCTGATACAAAAAAAGTTTCAGCTCCTCTTGGACATGACAGTGCTCTCGCTAGCTGCCCACTCCACTCTTCCTCCACCTGAATCTTCTCTTGCTGGGTTCTGACTTCACTTCACCTTCTGGAGTAAATGTGCCTCAGTGGAGGGTGCAGAGATGTCCCAACATTCCAGGCATCACTGAATGAGTCTCCAGGTTGGATGAGCTTATCAGGAGTCACATCACCCTGGTGGCTCTTGAGTCATTTTCTGCTGAATATGGTGAGTCAGAGGCTCCACATCCCACTGGCTTAGCATTGCTTCACCAGGAGGCTCGGTTCAGCTTCCAAGTCTGTACACAAGAGCTTCCATACTCTTGGGGGTCCATGCCCTTTCTGGGCTTCCCAATTGTCCTGAGGGTTCTCTATTCAGGGTGTCCTCATAGGTGAAGCCAAAGGAGAGCAGAATGAGGATTCACAGCAGGGACCAGGTGTCACCTTAGGATTGTACTTGGTTGACATTTAAAGTGATGCTCCCCTTCACCTATGGGCTACACAGGAGATGGGGTAGGCCCATTGTAGGTGATGTGAAGGTGCCACTTATGGGAATAAGGAGGGTGCATTGAAAGTTGTCAAATCTGGCTCCACTGCACTTACTCAAATGTGTAACTACCAAAGCAGTTCTTCTCTCAGCCCATTTACTAAGCAACGATGTCTTAGGGGAGAAAAAAGTGGGAAGCAAAAAGTACAAATTTTGGGTATCTCGGCAACTTGATTCTTTATTGTGTTGCTTATGATAAAGAATCAAAATAATGACATGGAAGGGAGTCATCTTGGTTTTGGCCAAGTCCTAAAACATGACCTAAGCAAAAAAAAAAAAAAAAGGAAATTTATTAGGAAGTTATGAGGAAGCTCATGGAAGTAATAGGGAGTCTAAAGACAGCCTGGAAGCAGGACAGGAGGTACTTGACCATCAGAGTGCTGCATCTTTGCGTTACTCCGCTCAACTGTCAAAACCCCAGGGGAGAGACTGATTGGTTGGGCCTTGGTCACAGGCATACCTCCTAGGCTGTTGTATAGTGACAGAGGAGGGATCTGACCAGGGAATCTCCTGAAATGGGGGCAAAACACACCAATATGCCACACAATGTGTGTGGGAAGAGTACCTCCCCAAAAGGACACTGGGGTATTTTATTTTTAGACAGAAAAATAATGCTGGATAGGCAAGGTGAACATACATGTAAAACAACAAAGGTCTACCCCATCTATAAAAACCAGAGCTCCAATCATTAGTGATTTAAACATAAGAGAAGAAAAAACCAGGACCCCCTTTTTTGAAGGCATAGAGGTTTGGTGTTAGGAGAACACAGCCATCTTCTGGGGGCGTTGTAAGATGTTTTATCTCATCCTGAGGGAAACTAGATGAGATCTTCCAATGCAGCAAAGAAGTCCAAACAAATCCAGTGTCTTATCAAAGCAAAGATCCATATCCTTCTACAGTTACTTGATTCAAAAAGCCATGGGATGTAGCCCATCTAAAAGCATTGCTGTGAGGAATAAATTAGATGTGGTGTGCTCTGAATGGAATAAGTGTATTGTTTCATTAGTTGTTGTTCCCAGTGTATAGACAGCTTCTTTCCCTATGTCTGCTGTAAACCAGAAGTCACTGTTTGAGATTATGGAAAGATATTGCAGTTCTGGAGGATTGAGTTTGGGCCAATTTTCAAACTCCAGTTAGGAAACATTAAAAAAACAACAATGATACTGGAAATGGGCAGGAACAGCCATTTGGAATGTCCTTGTGTGGTACTCTGTCTCTTTAGAGAGTACTAGAGGCTTGGTTCAGGAAATTCGTGCAGGGTGTGTGTGTGTGTGTGTCCCTCAGCCCAGCCTGTACCCTCTCCAATCTGGGACCCCTCAAAGGATGTCTGACTGTCCTGTTACAATCCAGGATTGTTGGCTCCCAACTACTGGCCCGCCTGCCTGATTGCCTCTAACTGCTTCTGCCTGCCAGCTTGATCACCCCTAACTGCCCTCCCTTGCTGGCCTGGTTGCCCCTAACTGCCCTCCCCTGCAGGCCTGGTCCCACCGAACTGCCTTTCTCTGCAGTCCTGGTCCCCCCAACTGCCCTTCCCTGAGGGCCTGGTATCCCCCAACTACCCTTCCCTGCAAACCTGAGTCCCCTCCTCCCCCAACTGTTCTCCCCTGCAGGCCTAATCTCCCCAAACTGCCTCCTCTACTGGCCCAGTCACCCCTAACTGCCCTCCCATGCAGGCCTGATCACCTCCAACTGCCATACTCTGCCAGCCCAGTCACCCCTAACTGCCCTCCCTTGTTTGCCTGATCACCCACAACTGCCCTCCCCTGCTGGCCATCTTCTGGCCATCTTGTGTCCACATGGGGGATGCCATCTTTAACCACATGGGGGCAACCATCTTGTGTGTTGGAGTGACAGTCAATTTGCATATTACTCTTTCATTAGATAAGATTAGGCCTCCTGGATAGGGCACACCATAAGTGGTGTATTTGGACAGGATGGGGTTGGGTTAAATGAGAAACTGGACCCACTGGCCCAGTGTCTGACCCAAAGAGGATGCCCCAGGAGGAAGGTCTGCCATGGTGTAATGACACACCATCACTTCCTTCTGGAGGAACCTGTACCCCCATTGGTGAGGGCATGACTACCCTTCTGCAATCCAGTAGCATGCTCCTCAGGCTCAGGAAGGGCTCAGGCAGACAGAGCACACCATTTCCTGGCATGGACTGCAAACAAATGCCTGCAAGCTGAGAGCAGGTCCAATTCAGGTTAAGTTCTGAGAGTTTATCTGTTCAAAGACAGGGGTCCAGAAATTTACTCCTGATGATTCGGCTTTTTATATTCTGATTGGGAAACCCATATATGTACAGTATGTGCTCAGACTATCCTTGTGCATCACTAACACTAGCCTGTTCAAAACATTGAAAAGGGCTCACCAGACTCTCTGTTAGCTGCATAACTGTATAATTCCCATCAACATATCTCACTTTGGGCATCTCTCTTCCAATTTCAAAACAGATCATCCATTTAAAGACTTCAATTCAGCCCATCCAGGTGTGGCTCAGTGGTTGAGCACTGACCCAGAAACCAGGAGGTTACAAGTTTGATTTCTGGCCAGGGCATGTGCCCAGGTTGTGGGCTTTATCACCAGTAGGAAATGGGCAGGAGGCAACCGATCAATGATTCTATCCTATCATTGATGTTTCTATCTCTTTCTCTCTCTCCCTTCTTCTCTGAAATCAAATATATATTTTTTATTTTATATATATATATATATATATATATATATATATATATATATATATCTTATATAATAAAAGAGTAATATGCAAATTGACCATACCTCCACTACATCACAGGCCATACCCACCAGCCACTTCACCATCCAATCAGAGAGAGTATGCAAATTAACCCCAACCAAGATGGTTGTGGCCATAGAGAGCAGGAGGGAGGCTTGGGTTTCCCAGGCAATGGAAGAAGCCAAGCTTTCCACCTGCCCTAGTCGGCCTAAGCCTCCACTCAAGGCTATAAAGTTTCAATTATAGAAGGTAAACAAATTCCAGATACCAGGGCCTCCGCTTGGTTTGCCAGGGGGTATGGCTGGCCTGCAAACCGGGACAGGCCCCTCACCCAGGCCACCCCATGCCCAAGGGAACCCCTACCCTGATCCGGGACACCCTTTAGGGCAAACCAGCTGGCCCCCACCCATGCACCAGGCCTCTATCCTATCTAATAAAAGAGTAATATGCAGATTGACCATCATTCCAACACACAAGGTGGCTGCCTCCATGTGGTCAAAGATCCTGCCCCCATATGGACACAAGATGGCCATCACAATATGGCAGCAGGGGAGGGCAGTTGGGAGGGACCAGGCCTGCAAGGGAGGGCAGTTGGGGGTGATCAACCCTGAAGGGGAGAGCAGTTAGGGGTGGCCAGGCTGGCAGAAGAGGGAAGTTGGGGGCAAACAGGCTGGCAGGGGAACAGTTAGACATCAATCAGGCTGGCATGGGAGTGGTTAGGGGGTGATCAGGCTGGTAGGCAGAAGTGGTTAGGGGCAATCAGGAAGGCAGGCAGGTGAGCAATTGGGAGCCAGCAGTCCTGGATTGTGAGAGGGATGTCTGACTGCCCATTTAGGCCCGATGGGATCGGGCAGTTGGACATCCCTCTAAGGGTCCCAGATTGGAGAGGGTGCAGTCTGGGCTGAGGGACACACACACACACACACACACACACACACACACCGTATAAAATAAAGGCCTCAATTTAGTACTTGCTCTATTATTAATGGTTCTGAGTAGTGGGATATTTTCTCTGTACCTCTATCCTCTGGTGTCCCTAATAATGGTAAATCCTTCTTCCACGGGTGGACCCCCACATACATAAACCCAAATGCCCCTAGGCTACTTTCTCCCTGCTAAGCTCCCTCATTCACTCTTGGGCAAATTTTCCAGACCCCTGTGTGGATTCTTAACCCTTACTGTGCCAGCAAAGCAGCCTGTGCTGTGGGGTTGCTCCTGCTTGTCTGGCTGGCGGCATTCGGCAGTGGAGGCTCTCACTCCTCCTTCAGTCTCAGCCAGCTATGGGTCAGTGCTCACTTCCATTTGTTTCAGATTTGCCAGGGCTTTGCTTTAGCCATTTCTGCCCTTAAAGGGGCGGCTGCACAGGGCCTCCCTTAAGAGCCTGCAGCCCTCCCAAAGCTGAGCCAGGTGGTTGGCTGTGATCCAGGTGGTTGGGTCCCTCTGCCCTTGTTCTCGGTTCTTCTATGTCCCCAGCAGCCCGCACAGGGCCTGGCCCAGATGCAGAACAGGCAGTGCTGTCAGCTTCGTGCTTCTGCTGTTGTCCAACACCCACCTGGATGAGAGCGAATCCCCCTGAGCCCAGAGTCGTGACTGGCTTTGTGTAGCTCTGCGCAGGCGGGGCTATAGTTCTTGTCCTTTTAGGGGCCACCAGAGGGCTGTGGAGTGTGGGAAAGGGTTGCGTGGGTTGGGCCAGGAGCCAGGGAGGAGCTGCAAAGCGGAATTTGGCAAGTGGAGCGCTGTCTGTGCCTCCGACTCAGGCATCTCGGGGCTGAGAAAACAGTCCAGAAGCAGAGGAGGCCCCACAGGAGAAACCAGGCTTCAATTTCCAGCTGGGGACATCTGCAGCTCCCCGAGACCCCATTGTTCCTGAGAACCGTGGGGCGTTTATCAGAGGCTCTTTAGGAACTGCAATCTGCCTTTCACTTGATGGATTTATTTTTGCTTTGTTCACTTCCCTTTGTTTCCCCAGAGTAGCTTCTGGTGTAAATGTTTCTTTTGAATCATTTTCAATAAAGCTAAAGAGGGAAGGCATCCTCCCGCCCCTTCCATTCTATCTTGATGACTTCTAAGCTGGAGAGAAGGCAGGGACACCTTCCCCCCAGCAGGGGGTGGGGCAAGCATGCCCTGCAGGCTGGAGGGAGAGGATTACTGAGCCCCCTTTAAGATTTAGGAGCTCCATGGACGTGAATCAGATTTCATTCTCACCGCAACCCTGCAAATAATAAGCTTGACTATTCCCATTTCATTTCTTCAGATGAGGCAACACTGAGGCTCAGAGAAGTTGAGTTACTTGGATCACCTCCTAGCAGGTAAGTGGCAGAGCCAGGATTAGAATTTAGGTCTGACCCAAAGCCTCTCTTCCTTCCACGGTGCCTCTGGGCTCAAAGGGGAGAGAGGCAGGGCTGTTCCACCCCTCAAGTTCAGAGTCAACTGCCCCAGAGCCACTCCTTTTCTCACCCCCTGGAGGATCATGGGTCCATGGGCTGGTCCCTTCTTAACTGTATGAGTGAGCAGCCTCAGCAGTCAAACACATCTGTGGGAGAAAGCAGAGGAAACAAAGTGAGCCTGGAGAACCCGACCCACCTAGACAGATAGGCGCTTGGCTGGACTCTGGGAAGGACACACATGGTGGGAAATTGTCAGCGGGCAAAGGGTGTTACATTTGGGCCAGGGAGTTATGTCCAGGTCCACCTGCAGGGGAGAGTATTGTCCAAGAAACCCCATGTAGGTGGGTTTAAATGTGGTCAATATCCCCAGTCACTGTGTCTGTCTGCCTAGCCAAGCCATGGGGTCTGAAGGTCTGGGATTCGCTGAGTAACACCACCCTGGGATGCCATAACTGGAGGGTCCCTTGGGGTTATCCATTGAGCCTCCTTGTGTGGTAACACGTGGAAAAGTGAAGTTGCACAGCTCTTTCACCAGCCAGTGGCTGTCCTTTGGTTCCCTCCTCAGTAGCTGTCACCAGCCTGGGTTTCATCCATATCAGAATCATCTGGTTTGGGCCCAGAATCTCCAGGAAGGGGCCAGGAATTCACATATTAAGAATTGACATAAGGCAATTCTTATGCCCATTAAAGTTGAGCCTGTTGGCTAGGCCATGCAAATGAGCTTACACAAACTTCAGTGATTAAGATGTTTTACCAAGCAGAGCTAAGGGACTGGATCAGCCTGATTTGACTCACCCTCCTCTGGGGCTGCCCCATAGATAAGTAGGCTGGATGAGGGATGAAAGGTTCAGAAGTGGGGGTCATCCTTAGAGGGTCCGTACTCTCCATTTCAACATAGTCTCCTGTTCATCCCACATCACTCCTTTGGGTCCTCAGGTCCCCAGTCTGGAAACCTAAAGTTTGCCCCTTCATGGTGAAATGGTGAAGACCTGGCCAAAGAGTCCAAAGAACAGGATGCTAGGTCTAGTTCTGATACTAACTAGAACCTGCAGGAGTAAGACGTCCCCATACTGGGCCTCCTTTCCCTCCTGGGATAATGAGAGGTTGTACCCTTTTGCGTTCAGAAGCCCTGTGATTCATGATGGTAGACTCGTCTGAATCACTGGTTTCCTCCACACCTATTCAGGACCTGGAACATAGTAGGTGCTTCATCGCGGTTTATTACCAGAAACATTAATTTGGAGGTTCTAACATTGTGGGAGTTTGTTTTGGTTAGAGACTGACTCTGACCACAGACATATAAGAATGAAAGCTATTCTGGGAGACTTGTTATATGAACAGCTTTCTTTTTAAAAATTTGTCTTTATTGTTTAAAGCATTATAGATATCCCCTTTTTTCCCTCTCCATTGACCCTCTCTACCCCACACCTGCCCTTCCCAGGCCTTCACCACACTATTGTGTAGGTCCATGATTTCTTGAATTTTTCCTAGTCTCCATACCACACTAAAAGAGTGGCTTCCTTGCCTACTAGATAGTTTTAAACTGCTCTCTTCCTCTGTTAAAAAAGCTTTGTCCCCATCATTTAGAATGAGAAAACAAAACAAAACAAAACAAAACAGGTCAGCCTTCTAGCTTGTCACTGCTTCTGGAGAGGCCCATTGATTTCATTAGCTTTGCTGGCACACCTTCTTCATTAAATGGTTCTGAGTTAGAGTGACCCTGAGGTAGGGTCTCTAGTTTGGTGCTTACTATGTTACTAATGAGGTCAATGACGATGACGATATTTCTCAACATGGACATGTTGCTTCTAAAGGGCTGGGACTCATGCAGTGGAGGCTGGCTTGCTTCTTTCACTCTGGGATATCTATGTCCCAGGTCCTGTCGGCACTATGACCCTCCTCTGGGGCTGCCCCATAGATAAGTAGGCTGGATGAGCAGGCATGGGAAGAGACATCTCTGATGTTTTGGTGACATAAAGGGATAGTGCATTCTTGATTCACAAAAACTGGAATGTAGGAGTCAGAAGGACCCTGCACCCAGCGCCTTTATTTTACCAACGAGGAAACTGAGCCCAGCGAGGGGTCGTGCCCACCGGTGATGACTGGGAGCTGTGCCTCAGCAAAGTCTCCTCTTTCCTGTAAAACTGTCCAGTAGGAGCCAGTTTGGGCTGACAGAGAAGAACATGCCCCCAGGCTCAGGGGCAGGCAGCAAGCTCTATAAAAAGGGTGATCTGGGAGTTTACTCTGCCCCTGGTGATCATCGCTGGCGTGGCTTTGCATGCCACTCACAGGGCTCTGGGCAGTGTCTCCACAGCGGGCCAGGGAAAGGGCAGGGCAAGACCTTGGAGGAGTAGGAAATATGGGAAGTTCCTTAGAGAGTGTGTAAAAGAGATGAGCTTGAGGGAACTGAGGATGCGTGGAAGGGAGAGCCCAGTGGGGGAAGGACTGAGAAGGCCCTCCTCCTAGGCTCTTCCACCCGCAGAACAGCATTTTTGACAGATTTTCCTTATTTGTCTCTGAAAGGGGTTTCAGATTATTTAAGATGGACTCAAGTGGTTGCCAAGACAACAGTGTTACCATCATCACTGCCATGGAAACCCTTTCTGTGGCACAATATAAATATTTTCCTTTAAGAATGAGACGAGGAGTTGAGTGGGTGACAAGTTATTTTCTAAGGCTCACGGGAAATAGCCAGAGTCTGCAGTAGATGGGAGGAAGGAAAAGACCAAATTAGCTCAGATAACACATAGTTAACACAACATTCTGTTTTTATTTGTTTGCTTTTAGATATAAGAGACAAAAACATTGATGGGAGAGGCAAAAAGTGTCAACAAAAATAGTCCATAGTTCTGAAGCAGAGAGAGGTAAGAACTTTTCCTTTTTTAAAAATATTTATTTATTTCTATTGATTTCAGAGAGGAAGGGTGAGGGAAAGAGAGATAGAAACATCAAAGATGAGAGAGAATCATTGATCAGCTGCCTCCTGCACACTGGGGATTGAACCTACAACCCAGGCATGGGCCGGGAATCAAACATGACCTCCCAGTTCATAGATCAACCACTGAGCCACACCAACAGAGCAGAACTTCCCATTTTTTTGTTTTTCTCGCGGATGATCTACAGGACTGGATCCTTGGAAGAAGTGGTAAGGGTATTTTAAAGAGTTTCCAAAGCCTCCTCTTCTTCCTCAAACTTCCTCCAGAGAAGGATGAAGCTGTGAGAGTCAAGAGTACCCTAGACTTTTGGGAGCAGCAGCGACCACCGTAGTGACCACAGAGGAGGGACTTGTTTGGCTGCATGTCCTATGTCAGAAGCTAGAGCCAAAAAAAATGCTTCTTACTTTTGCTACCTTGCTCATGTCCCTACATCCACAAGGTGTTGTAGCCACAACATTGCTGCACTTAGCTTTCTCAGGAGAAATTCCTGTCACCCAGGTGAGGAGGTAGGACCAGATGCTCTCTGAAGGAATTTTTAATTCGACATTCTAGGTTCTCTGATTTCTCCTCCCAAGAGTGTATGGTTCTAAGAGTCAGTGGTTCTGTATACAAAAATGCTCTGATTTTATTATTCTAAGAGCCTGTTACTTTAATTGAGAGGCAAACAAAACCCAAGGGCAGCAGCTGGGGGGCGGGGCTGGCTGGAGGAACTGGTCACCATTTGCTGCTTTGCTGGCTAGTGTGTCATCCCTCCCAGGGCCTAGAGCACCGATGTCAAGGCCTCCGCCTGGCTCTCCTCCAGGTGCTTTCTGCTTTGGGAGTTTTGCTGGCTTAGGTAACTGGTCAGGGAGCTGATGATGAAACAGGCTCACAGAAGGCACATCTGGACTGCAGCAATGACATGGCCCAGAAGCAGCCAGCGTCATCCCTCTTGAATACTGGTTGACTGGAATGTCTTTCTTTGCCACAGGCTATTGGTAAGAGCATTCAGGGAGGGCCTAGCCCTGCATCCTTCCCTTGAAAGTCCACTCCAGAGGGAGATGGGAGGGAGAGGAGGGCTTTTGCCTGGAAGCTTACACTATAGCAAGATGATGAATTTGGCCTGTGCGACTGAGAAGGTTCCGAATTCCAGTGACCTCCAGTTCCTGGGGGTTTTGTCTGGAGCACTCTCAGCTGTGTGATACTGGCTGCTGGCCTGGCCGGGTTGGGAGGGAGGGGGGAAAGGAGGAAGCTTCAGTTCTCTCAACCTCTTCCCTGTTCTGCAGTGGGGGGAACAGCACAATGGGTGGAACAGACCATCAATGTGTGAAATGATCCAGGTTTAGGAATGGAGCATGTTGTAGACCTAGTTAAACATTTTCAGGATGCCAATGAATCCTCTTCATTGCAAGAGGAAGGGAGTGCTAGAATATTTTGAAGAAATACCACCTCCCTGATGATACAGTAAAATAAAGGAACCTGTCTGTTTTGAGTCAGGACCAGTTAAGATTTTATTTTAAAGAAATCATCAGGTATATTCAAGGATGATGGGTTCTGGGCAATTTTTGTTTGATTTTTCCTCTCATTGTGAAAACAGCTTTACTGATGGTTTGGTTTATATGATTAATATATACTCTTTGGAATAATTTTAACAATGTTATAAAATGTAAGAAGAACTTTTAAAAATCACTTAAAATTTTCACCCAGAGATGACCTCATTAACCATTTGTTGTCATATACATAAATGTTACACATCTCCATATCTATATCTATATCTATATCTATATCTATATCTATATCTATATCTATATCTATAAAGAAGATGGGGTACATGTATACAATGAAATACTACTCAGACATAAGAAAATATAAAATACTGCCATTTGTGACAACATTGTGGACTTTGAGAATATTATGCTAAGCAAAATAAGTCAGTCAGAAAAAGCTAAGAACCATATGATTTCACTCATATCTACACTAATAAAAGAGAAAGATGCAAATTGACCATACCTTCACGATGCCCACCAGCTAATCAGGAGTGAGTATGCAAATTAATCTAACAAAGATGGTGGGTTAATTTGTATACACAGACCCTGAGTGGCCAGGGGCTGGATTTAGATGTTCTACACCACCCCAGCTGCTCTGGGCCTCTGGGAAACATGGGAAGGTGGAAAGACCATTCTGGGCAGAGCAAAGGCAGAAAGACTGCTTTGATCACAATGAAGACGGTGCTGGCAGCAGGGAAAGGAAGGCTCATTCTTGCATGAATTTTCATGCATCAGGCCTCTAGTGTGGGATACAAAATTGAAACTCATAGACATAGATAACACTATGGTGGTTACTTGAGGGAAGTGGGGTGGGTGTAAGGATTAAGAGTATATAAAAGATATATAGTGTCAGAAGATGATTTGACTTTGGATGGTGGGCACACAATGCAATAAACAGATCATGGAGAAATTTTTTTTTAAGATTTAAAATATATATATTTCTTTATTGATTTCAGAGAGGAAGGGAGAAGGAGAGAGACATAAAGCATCAATAATGAGAGAGAACCACTAATTGGTTGCTTCATGCATGCCCCAACTGGGGATTGAATCCGAAACCCAGGCATGTGCCCCTGGCCAGAATCGAACCTGGGACCCTTCAGTCTTCAGGCTGATGCTCTATCTACTGAGCCAAACCGGCTAGGGCTACCTAGACAACTTTTTAAAAATACTGATTTCTATTAAAGAGAAAATTCAATTAAAACCTCCAAGCATAGGGCCCAGGCTTCAACATTTTCATTCATTTATTCACAAATATTTATCAAGTATCTACTGTATGCCAGGCACTTCTCTAGGTCTTGGGGACTGAGTGCAGCCTTCATGAACCAGTGCTGCACCTGCAGGTGCTTAGGTTCTTGGAATGCATCACAGGCTTTAGGACAAACCTTTTGGAACAAACAGACCCCTTTCTAATCCAGGTCCCACCACATTCAGGCCACTCTGAGTCTCCTTCCTAGAGCTCAGCATACCGGCTTCATAAGGTATGGAAAAGTGAGATGATGAAGATGAATGGATCAGGGGCAGGGGTGGCGGGGGAAGAGAGCACAGAGAGGAGGGAGGAAGGGGCCCGGCATATGGTAGGTGTTGAGTAAGTTGCGTTTCTTGTTTTGTAAAAGAGGTAAGTGATTAGGGCTTGGGGAACCATCCCAGTGGGAAGAGAATCAATCAAATTTTAAGTAAAATATGAAAAATTGTTCAGAAAGGAAAAGAATATTAAAAGAGGCTTTTGAGCAAAGTGCAGGAGCAGGAGGAGAAAACAAAGGTAATTGCTTTCTCAGGCCAATTGTTTGGTTTGGGAAGCTTCGCACCTTAAAGTGGGTGGTTTCACAGGAGCAGCAGGTGAAAGAACTGCAGGGAGCAGGTCTGGGGAAGGACAAATGGTGCAGCTCTTTGATGAGGCGGAGGGGAGGGGAAAGCCCCAGGAGAACTCCAAAGGGGTGCTACATGCTTGTCTCTTGAAGATCAAGTAATCCTGAGGCTGGGGAAGGGTCTTCGAGATCTTGTGTCCCAGTCCCCTGTGAGGAAGACACATCTGCCTGGAGGAGAGAGGGGACTTTTCTGGTCCAACGGCTGGGAGTTCCAGGGCTTCCTATGACTCTTCCTCCTCTAATGGGGAGCAATAATCTCCAGGAAAATGTTGCAGCCCCAAAAAGCAGGACCAGCCCCATGACCTGCCTTCACCTACTCTCACACATCTGATTTGGTCTTCCTCCTGTGGAGGATGGGGCCTGGATTGGCTTTGTGAGTGAGCTGGGCCAGGTCTCATTCACAAAGTAGTACCCGCTGCCCCTCCAGCTTAATCCCCCCCCCAAAATAGCAAAGCTTCCTCGATTGTCATGAGATGGCCTTAGCCTGCTGTTAGGAGGCTGCCTCACTCAGACCTTCTTAGCAAAATTTTCCACCTCAGAGATGAAGACACAGCATCCAGGTTCTTCCCAGACCTCCAGGAAACTGTGACACTCAGATGTGACTGGTACTGGGGCCTGTGTCACTGCCTCCAGAGAGCCTGGTGGCAAAGTGGATACCACTCTCCATACCATGCATTCTGTTGCATTCCATGACCATTTGCTGTGATGCTGATGGGAGAGATAAATTAGAAATGGTCCCTGCTCTCACGACTCACAGTTTTACCAGGGTGCATATATATGACAAGATAAACCTAGTGGTATAACCTTCACAGAGTGTAGTTTTTTTTTCTTCTGTCCTGCCAGTCCATCATGTAGTTCTCTATCTCTCAAACAGCAGGTCCTCCCAGCCTTGGGGTTCTGTTCAGCCCCCTATAACAGTATCCCGGTGTCCCATGGGGTCCACATGGAGGATGCAAGGTAGTGGGCTAATTGTGACCGCCAGACCTGCTGTGGGTGGTCCACATTGGGCTTTATTCATTTATTTTTAATTTGAGCCACCTTTTAAGAATTTAGAAATTTCCCATAAACCTATTGCTCTCTAGCTTCTCTTAAAAAACCAGGAAACTTTGGTAACATTTGGGCCCTTATTGGCAACAATGGGCTGGTACTGAAAGCAACTGTGACTGAGAGGAAGGAATCAGCTCATCCACAAAACCACAGCTTTGCACGTCAGAAGGAAGGAAAGGAAGTCAGGCTCATCACACTGATGGTTCCTTAACATCTAAAGGGATGAGCATGGCTTCCCTCCGAAATATATTTTCTGACTACTTTCATGCTTTCTTAAAGTTTGGACTTTGACTCTAAGGTCCTGCTTCCCTTTTCCTACTTGTGTGTCAGGAGGCCCTCCCTCTCTTGATGACCGTCTGGCAATTCTTAAAGGGGTCATGATTTGTATTTGTTTATAAAATAAAACATGTCATTTTGACATATCAGGTAAGGGAGTTAAAGTGAGTGCTTAGCTATTGGCAGGTGGATACCTCCTCCATCCTCCTTATAATCATATTCTTAATACACAATAAAGACATTTTGAATTTTGAGTCTAATATTCTATAATATCCTTTAGACAAAACATGGACTTTTTAGTTTGGCACAATCCCCCCCCCCCCCCCCCCCCCAGTTTTTGCCTCCTCAGCACTGGGGATGAACATTGGTTGCCTTTTATCATCATCCTCACATCATTAAACAACTGTAAACACTATTTTTATGATAGTGAAATATTTTTCTTTAATTATTCTCCTGTTTCACTGAAGATGGTAAAAAAGCGAGTTAGACAGATAAGACCAGGTACTTAAAAAGAAAAACTGGAACATGGTTCCTAGTGGAATAAAAACTATTTTTAAATGTTTCATATGCTAAGTGGATCTAAGTTAATTTTTTAAATTTTGCCTAATTTATTCACTTACATAATCTGCTGATCCTTACAGATGTTTACACTTGCATTTATAGCTGATAACATCTCACTAACAAGGCAGAAGATCTGCAATTTCCCTCTTCCTATCCGGGAGGCAGGGAGGGAGCTGGTATGACTAATAACTATCATTTCACAAAGCTCTGCTGAAGCCAGAGAGAAAGTGGAGGCGGTCCCTGAAGGGGGCACTGTGAATAGCCCAGGATTTGAACCTGTCCTTGGCTCAGATCCTGCCTCCACTACCTACCCTGGACTTTTAAGCAATTTTGTCTGAGCTTTGGTTTATTCATCTGCAAATTGTGGATGATACCACCTATTTTATTGGGCTGATGTGACATAGCATAATTAAAGTGGAGCGGGGGAGGCATGTGATGGGTAAAAGTGGCTGTTCCCCAGTTCCATGCTGAATTGGCAGCTGTAGATCCGACCACGGCCAATACCCGTGCACGGAGTGTCCTCTGTGTCTTTGCAGTGTTTTGAATGCTGTGGGGAGAGCTGCCTACACCAAGTGCTTAGGATTACAAAGAGAAATTTTAGAAAATCTCTAAAGTGTTTTTGTGAAAATAAGACTTAATTAATGCGTGAGGAATTAGTAGGAGACTTACTCCTTCTGCTCACTTTCCTAATATTTAATGTTCGGGTACAGGGACCTGCGTGGGTTACAGACTCAGGAGTTCTCTGCAATAGTTCTCGGCGTGATTGCAGGGGCAGAACAATGCTGGGGTCTAGTCATCAAGTCTCAGCTGTAAAGACCTTACCACACTGGTTCCCCAACTTTAGTGTACATTAGAATTGTTTAAGATTCTGATCCCCAGGCCACACCAGATCTACTGAATTAGAATTTTGTAGGGGAAAGAAAAAGCAGGAACGTGTGTTTCAACATCCTCTCCCTCAAGGTATACCTGATACAGGTAATCCTCCAGTAGCATGTGGAAAAATACTTGCTCTCTCTCCTAGCCCCCTCTCCTCATTGCCTCTTTTGTGTAAGGTTTCTGGCCCAAATCACAATCTCAGATGGAACTGATTTAAGACTAGACAGTGGTTGGTTGGTTGGTTGGTTGGTAGGTTGGTAGGTTGGTAGGTTGGTAGGTTGGTTGGTTGGTTGGTTGGTTTTATCTGTTTTAATAGATTTCTAAATTCATGTGACTTGGGCATAATCTCTAGATTTTATCATGATTGGTCAGTTGTGATGTATCTTTTATTTAAAAAAAATTAAGCATATTATTTTAAAAGTTTGATTTTTTAAGATTAACCTGTTTCAGCCTCTATAAAGACCTGTTTCTCCATTGATAGTTTTATTCCTGGGTGACAGAGGTCTCAGAATTAAAGTTAAACAGTGATGCCAGTTTGAATGGTTCTTCTTCACACCTGGTGAAAAGGTGTCTCCATTATTGACACACATTGACATTCTTCACAGAGATGGTCATCCATGGACCTTCAAATGCTCAAAACCAAGATCCTCTCTATACCCATTCTCCCTAGGCCTTAGCAGCCCTGGTTACAGAGTCCTAGTAATGATTCTAAACCAATGGTACTTGTCTTTGCCCCTTTGGAGGACATGCCCCATCCCAGCTCACAAATCCTCCTTCATTCCCTAGAACTCCGCAGCTCTCTTTCCTTTCCACCCTGGCCCTTTCATGTAAAGCAAGAAGCCCAGTACCTACTGCTGCTGGTGTCTGTAGTGAAGAGCTGTCCCAGGTGCCCCCAGAGCTGCAGCCCGGAGAGGCCAGAGCAGATGGGTCTTCCTGGAGAACTTGGTGGTCCAGCAACTGGCTGACTTCCTTTCAGAGCTGTGGGGGGTCTTTGTGCCATGCCGCCACCTGAGTCACCACAGGAACGGTGACTAGATACTCTTAACAAAGGAAAAACACACAAGAGACTTAATGTGCAGGGTCCACCCTACTACTTAGTTGTGACATGTTTAGGTCCAGCACGTGACCCCCATTACATGCCTGGCTCTCTTATACCCACAGAGTGTGTGACTCACAGTCACACAAGCCCACCTCACAAGGGGCTCTGCGCTTGGGGTAATGCCCTGCTGTCACTACTGTGAATTCTTAATCATTTATCTTAGAACTTGTGCTTTGTCAGTGAATTTCATCTGGGACAATGGAGCATGTGGGTGTGAACAGAGGAGATGCCCCAGGGGACACCGGGATGTGCCTGGTCTCAAGTCGGCTGCTACAGTGGGCATCATGGGAGCCAAGCAGTTGGCCAGGCAGCCTGAGAGAAACTTGTGCCAAGACTGGTGGTGAAGACAGTGCCAGCAGCAGCAGAGCAGTAGTGGTGGTTGCAGCGGCCAAGCCCTGGGAGAGAGGAAGATCTCGGCATGAGAGCAGCAATAGCGCTACTGCTCTCAGGACAAAATGGCTGTCTGTCCCCGGAACCAACCCCTGAAGCATCTACAGAAAATAAACTCACTGGCCTGAACGGGAGATAGGAGCTGCCAAAGCTCAGACAGTCAACTGTCAGTAAATTATTACAAAATGAAGACATACAGACGTGGGCGAGTTGCTTAGAGCACTGTCCTAATACACCAGGGTTGCAGGTTTGATGATCCCGGGGCAGGGCACATATAAGAATCAACCAACGGATGCATAAATAATTGAAATAACAAATTGATTTCTCTCTATCAAGTCAATAAAAAAAAAATTGGTAAAGGCATACACATGACAACAAAGCAGCTACACTAATACAAGAGAAAAATGCTAATTGACTGTACCTTTGCTATACCACCCATAGCAGTTCAGAGCGAGTATGAAAATTAACCCAACAAAGATGGTGGTTAATCTGCATACGCTGAGGGAGGGAGGAGTGAAGACTGAAGACAGCATAGAAAGAAGAGGGAGGGAAAGTGGGAAGCAAGGCGGCTGCTGGAGGGAAAGCACCACAGTAGAAATTGTGGGGACAGGGGTGGGACAGGTGGCGGGGGTGGGAGAAGTGGCGGTGGCTGGAGGAAGCCTGCTGGAAGTCTTGCAGGAATCTTCTTGCAACGGGCCCCTAGTATCAGAGAGTTACCGTATTTGCCCGCGTATAAGATGATTTTTTGGCCCTGAAAAATACGTATTTGCCGGCGTATAAGACGACTGGGCGTATAAGACGACCCCCTAACATTTCCACTAAAAATACAGAGTTTGTTATATACTCGCCGTATAAGACTACCCCCCACTTGGAGGCATATTTTTCAGGGCTAAAGGGTCGTCTTATACGCCGGCAAATACGGTAACTAGAATCCTTCAAAAATTTTAGACTCTGGTTTTGAAAACTGCTGTAACATTGCAAAGCAAAAATATGCACAGTCTCAGAGTGGAAATTAAGTTTAGATTATTGTATTTGATGGGGAAAAGCATGATTTTCAGGTGAAACTTTAGATGAACCAATTTTTAGTAAAGAAAGCAATTGTAAAATTAATTTTCCTTGTAAGATAGTGATAAAATGCACAAACGAGTGCTCTGAATTATATAAAATCATGAAGCCACTTTTGGTTTCTTGTATATTTTCACAAGTTATAGAAAATGGCAGATGAAACTTTAAAATGCCAGTATATAAAATTACTTTAAAATTAAATTTAGACTACATAAAACTGGTTTCTATGAAGAAGTAAATCTTTTTTAAGAATTAAATCTTCTTAGAAAAAAAATGTTTCATGAGACTCATCAATTCAGATATGTACTAAAATATATATTTCAAAATAATTTATCAAAAATGTATTCCAATGTTGCCACAGCTTATAAAATATTCTTAATAGCTCAGTAAGGGTAGTATCATGAGAAAGATTATTCACAAAATTAATATGATCAATTGCCACTTATAGTCTTACATTTGCCAAGAATGACACATATTGCCTTTACTTCATGATTGAAAATGAAATTGTTACAAATATAATTTTTTAGAAAACACCTATGAAGTCAAAATATCACATTAATAAATAAAATTATTTATAATATTACATAAACTTATGACACTAAAATGTTATTACTTTGCAACTTGTAAATTTTTGTTGCTACTCATGTATTTTTATTTATTACCTGTTATGTTTTATAAGTAAACAAAAATAGTTTTTAGTGAACAAGCCTAATATTTTAGTACCTGTAATGGTCTTTTCCCTTGCTTTTTTGAACAAGTTGTGCTGCATTTTTATTGTACACTGGGCCCTACAAATTACACAGACCACCCAGTCTGCAACCTTCTTTCCTACAGGTTGCATGCCCAGGTCCTTAAGTTTTTCTTTATGCGGCATGGCTTTGAACATGCTACCATCCTACCACCACTTTCAAACTTGCTGTCTCTTTGTTGCAGAAGGCCTTCCTACAAACCTGCTCGCAGCCCCCTGTGGTGTTCTGGCCAGTATGGAGCAGATGCAGACCACTAACGCACAGCCACTCAGGAGACCACATTATATGGCCCGGGATAATTTTTCACTCAACTAAAAAGCTCCCCAAAATTTCTACCCTCCTTGCTTGCTGTCAAGCACGCCTCACTCGTTCCATACATGTGACTGTGATTTTTGAACTCTGGTGAAGGCTTTTTCATTTAGCTGGTTACATTCAAAATTTCCAATCTTATTGAGATGATTTCAGATCCAAATTCTGCTCTATAATGTTTTAGTTTTTTTTTCTTACAGCTCTATGGTGTCTCAGATTTGATCAGTATGCTTCCTCTGTTTTTATCTTGGCCACTGATAGAAATGGGCTTGCTGGAGGGTGCCACTTAATACAGAACACAGTGTGTGTGAGGATTTGACTTGGCTGGGTCAGTTGGCAGTGAATACACCGCCAGTTGTTTTCAGTGATTGAGCCTTGGTTCAGCAACCTCAGTTCTTGAGTTCTGGCTAAGAATTCAGAGCCAAGACTCAAATTATAAGAGATTTATTTAGAAAGTCACAGAGGTGGAAAGAGTGAGCCGTAGAAGACATGGGTTCAGGAAACAAGTTACAGAGGCACAAGAAGGGCCCTTGGAGTTTAGGGGCATAATAGAGAAAAGAAAAAGTGCCTGCAGGGAGGGGGAAGGAGAAGGCATGGGTGTGCTTGAGAGAGAGGGAGGGACAGAGACAGAGAACATGTGCTGCGTCCTCAATCCTGAGGGGTTTCCTCTGGAGGTCTCAGGGGGAGAATTCCAATAGTCATCAGCTTTCCAGGTGTGTCCCCATGGTCTCCACTAATTGCTCAGGGCCAGAGCAGAGGTTCATTAGTTGGTGCAGCTGGTCCCGATGTCAACCATGACGTTGCTTGTCTGGTTTTGCTGCTTTTTTGGGGCCTGCAGCTAAAACACAACTGAAGTCTACATGTATTTGATGCAGGTCAGAACCTCATTGTCCTGGGGACTTAATGCTCAAAGACTATTTTCTGGCCCCCTTGTTCATTCTCTCTCTAAGGGGATCTAACCAGCATGACTAGCAACATACCACGGAAAGAAAGGTTAGGGGAGGATATGGAAGGTCAGGGGGTCTTAATCACATTATCAATGACATGCTAGGAGAGGAAAGGACCCCTGGGGGCCAGGGCCCAGCCCAGTGTTGCCTATTGCTAGGTACCTAGGGATTTTTGCCCTGGTGGTCTTCTGTACTGGCTTAGCATCCTTGCTCTGCTCATGTCTTTCTAATTGCCTACCACAGGTCCTTTGCCTCTGCTCCATTCCTTTCTCTCCTTTTCCTATTAACCCAAATATTAATGACGCCTCTCTCAAGTGTTATCTTTGATCATTTCCCTCCTACCAGGCATTCCATTAAGGATGCTTGTTCTCAGAAATAGCTCTGAGGAAAATGGTGCACTGTGCAGAGTTTTCTCTCTGCTTCTCTTGTTGTCAGTCTCCAAACTCAGGGCAGGCCACTGCTGTTTGCTGTTCTTCCTTGTTGGAAGTAGCTTGGGTGGTCTCCAAAGTGGGGTACCACTTACCATATCTGCAGCAGCAGGAAAGAAAAAAGTCCAGTCAAATGCTGAGGTCCTTGGGATTTAATTTCCCTCCTAGGAGAACGTCCTTCAAAAACAACAATGTTGTGCAGAAGACGTGGCTTTGGAAAGAGCATCTTATCTCTCTTATTGGATGCCTGACAATTTGGCTATGCACCTCATTCAGGTAACAAGAGTTACAGAAAGATAAGAGCGAGGCACTATAGATAGACAAGGAAGCAACAGAGAGTAGGATTTAATTTCCTGTTCCTTCACACATTATGCCACTTGTCTTCCAAATATAAACCATCACATGCCCCAGTCCTTGTCTACAACCTGACCTCTGGCTCTACCTTCCATCAAGAAATTTCACACCTCTGAGGTGAGGTTCACATCTAAAGGATATGGGGTTCCTTGGCCAGAGCTGATGACCCCTCTAGCTTTCACCTTACCTGTAACTCTAGTTTCTAGATCTATGCCTGGTTGAAGCCTCAGAACCCATGAACCTCCAGTTCTACAGCACCACTGCTTTGTTTTATTCTTTGGTTTCTATGGATTTCTTGGTTCTTAATGGCCTATCTGATTTGAACCATGACCTCTGTCCAGGCTTAAGCCTCATCTCCGTGGCAGCACAAGCTGGCCCCAGTTGTCCTGATTCATCTCCAATATCCTCTATCACCTTTGATTCCAGTGTGACAATATAGCTCTGATTCTTCCTCATTGTTTTTCTTACAAGCTGCACAAGCTCTTCAGCTATGCTGGTCATAGTCATAAATCACTGGGACAATCTCTTAGAAAATAGCCTCTCCTAAGAATTTCAGGAAAGCTGTCCCCCTGAGTTAACTAGACATTGCCCTTGCCATTCTTATATGAGCAGTAAGTAGATCTTCCATTTTTTTTTTTGTAACCAAACCAAACCACTTGGTTTTTTACAAACACTGTGTTTTGTGAACAGATGGGCATTTTATAAATCCGACCATATTGTAAGTGATCCAGAACTTTTTATCAAAAGGAATCCTGAGAAAAATAGTACAAATTTAAAAAATACTTACCTTCCCTAATTTAACTGATTCCCCCAAACAGAATTTTCATTTATAGGTTGTCCTTTAAGTGACATGTGGCTTCCCTGCCACCTGACTGTTGCATTCTCTGCTCTGTAAGACTCTTTCTGAGATATGCTCATGATAATGGACCTCATTCAAGCCCCATGCCTTATCTACCTCATTTACATAGTTTGGATGCTATATTTAAAGGCTGAAGGCCCTTTCTGAAAAAATAACTTTTAAAATGTTCAAATTAATTGTGATTTCAGATGAAGATTTTGCTGCTGTTATTTGGCACCAGAAAAATAGATGTTATGTGGTACAGATGAAATTGCCATGGAGAAATGCAATGGCTATTCTGCTTTCGACAACAACCCTCTTGGGGTTGGTGCTCTGTGCTTTTTGAAGAGCACATTTGAGTCTTGAGCATGAAGCCTGCCTATTTAACAAGTCACCTCTCAGCCCAGGTCCACACTTTGCTGTCTGTAGGTTGTATGTGGAGAGGAAGGGACTGGCTCTCACCAACCTGTCTTCTCCTGTGTTGCCACTGAGCAGCTCTGACTGCTCTCAGGCCCTGCCCTCTTTTGGGGCCTCGGATTTAGATTATTAATTGTAAAATTAATTTTACAATTGCTTTCTTTACTAAAAATTGGGGACTACCCTAACTAAGGTCAAGTTTAGATACCAATGTGCTTCCAGCTGAAAGGCTGATTTCCCCAGCAATTTTCTACCCTACTCAAAGAACACCCTTTCTTCTCTCTCAAAACAAAGGCCCCAAAGGAGAATTAATTTGCCAAAGAGACACAGCTTCCAACACACAGATTCTAACTCTGGTCTTCCTCTTTGGGGATCATACTTGACATTCAGGGCAAGTAGGGACTTTGGGAGTCAGGTGAAGGTGGAGGAAACCAGGGGGCCCTTCATTTGCATAGAATCTCACTACAGGTGTGTTTATTTAAAGAACACCTGGGAAGAAGAAGAGGGAGGGATGAACTGTTAATTCCTTGTCTGCGTCTGCACTTCCCTCTTATCTGAGGGCATCAGAGTCACAGAGGCTGGACTTCCAAAAGGAAAGCTGAGAGCTTCCATTCCTATAAGACTTTATGAGAAATTACACCTGTCCTTTCATGTATCATAATTATCCAATATGGGATAGCAGACCTCTTCTACACCCTTGACCCCATTACATACATACTCTCTCTCTCTCTCTCTCTCTCTCTCTCTCTCTCTCTCTCTCTCTCTCTCACCTCTTTATTTCCTTTCACTGCAGACAAAGAAAGAGGGGAGGGGAGTGGTATACACTGGTGTTGGGAAGCCTCAATGATGCTGTTCTTCCTCTGAGGAGGAAGATCGAGGATCTGGAGAAATCCAAGCCAGTAGATGCATGACAGATCTGGGTTCTACACTTACCTGCTGTGTGATCTTGGGAAAGTCACAATGTAAAATGGAGAAATAATAACAATAGCTGCCAGGTACTGATCATTTGCTGTAAGTTAATACCTTGACTAAGCAGCCTTCTTGAATTATCTCATTTAATCCTATAACAATCCAGTGAAGAAGATACCTGTTTTTATCACTTACTTTTTAATTGTGGAAAAGCCAAGAAATAAAAATATATTTGGGGGACAAAGTAGAGTGATCAAAACATTAATACACTAGAGGTCCAGTGCACGAATTCATGCACAGGTGGAGTCTTTCAGTGTGGCCTGTGGAGATCAAACCCCAGCTTGTGCCCCAAGCCTCCCAGCCCTGCAGCCCCATCTGGCATTCCGCCTTGACCTGGTGCTGCTCCCTCACCTGCTCCATCATCCCAACTAAAGGGTGATCAATCCGGGTTAGGCCCCCTAGCTCCCTCAGCATATGAAAGTCAGGCAGTGGCCATGCCCCCTGCCCAGGGGAGGGCAGTTAGGGGTGATCAGGCCTGCAGGGGAGGGCAGCTAGGGGTGACTAGGTCAGCAGGGGAGAGCAGTTGGGGGCAATCAGGCAGGCATGCACACCAGTGGTTGGGATCCAGCCATCCTGGGTTGGGAGAGGGATGTCCAACTGACAGTTTAGGCCTGATCCCACAGGAACTTCACCTGAGGGGTCCCAGATTGGAGAAGGTGCAGGCTGGGCTGAGGGACACCCCCATCCCAGGGCACAAATTTCATGCACTGGGCTTCTAGTATAGAAGAAAAGAAAAGTACAAATATTTTTCATGGTCAGCATGACAGGTTTTTTTTCCTTCCTTCCTTCCTTCCTTCCTTCCTTCCTTCCTTCCTTCCTTCCTTCCTTCTTTCCTCCCTCCCTCCTTCCCTCCCTCTCTCCCTCCCTCCCTTCCTGCCTGCCTGCCTGCCTTCCTTTATTCTTTCCTTCCTTCCTTCTTTCTTTCCATAATCAACCCATTCATCTAGGAGCCCACAAGCTTCATGGTACTCTTCTGCAGCGCTCACTAATTGATGCTGTTAAACTCTAGCATTTCAGGTTAATGGACAGAATTGAATGATCCAGAGATAAACTTGGCATTTGCCCAATGGATAGTACAATTTATCATCAACAGTTCTAGAAGAAGGCCCAGGAAAGGGTTAAGTGGCTGGCACCCTGAAAATCCCACTTAGTGACCTGGGTCTGTGGGAAAGTCATTTCTCCTGCTTTCACATACTAGCAGAGCCGTCTGAGGCCTGGCTCTATATGTGTGATAAGCAGATTTAAAAATTCTTCTCTTTTTCATTTTCCCCTAAATCCCCGATGAGAATAGAATTGTGGTAGGTTTTTAGCTAACAGCCTCACAGCCTTAATTTTGTTTATCTGGTAAGTTTGACTCTGGGGAAACCAGCTGTAAGTTTATGCAAAATCACATAGAAATTATTCATTTTTCAGCCAATGGTTCTACTACCCTCATAACAGGATTGCAGGGATGAGTATAACAATGCTGTCCTCAAGTCTTTTGGAAAAAAATAAACCCACAAACCTCATGCAAGCCTTGCACAAGTGGCTGCAGGAAAAGCTGTGAGCTGGAAACATTTTCCCAGAGATGTTTTCTCCACTGGCTTTGTAGCCCTATCCATGCTCCCAACTCTCTCCTCTGGGGATGGCAGGCCTGGATCAGGAGAAGCAACTGGAGACTAAAAAAAGAAAGTAAAGTAAAAAATAAAGATAAAAAGGAAAGATAAAAATAGAAATAAAACAAACAGAGGTTCCACTTTCCTGGGCAGGTTAAAGTCCCTTGATACAAAGATTAATGAGCCTATTATGATCAACATAATGAACATCATAGGATGTTAAAGGAGGTTGGACTTGAAATTCTCTGATACAGATTGGGCAGGGAGTGAAGGTGGACCATGTACTGGGCAAGGATAGAGGGAGAGAAGCCAGGCTGGTGTGATCAGGGATTCAGAGAATGTGAAGCTTGGCAAGGAAGGTGGGGGACAGTGAATTTGAAAATTAGGAGGACCTGGTAAGAGGGGGCAATAGTTGTGAGAGAGGATAGAGTTGCATATTAGGTACTCTCAGAGGACTGAGGGGAACATGAAAGAAACAAGGCAAAAACAAGGCAGGTTCAAGGCTAGAGTCACAGAGCAGATTTTCAGAACAAGAGAGACAGAATCAGGAGAAAATCCCACAATGAAGGCACAAACCCATTTGTGAGAGCCAGGACCCAAGGTCAGAGTGGGACCCACAGCCAAGGTGAGAATGCTGGATCATCACAGCTGCCCTAGAGCTCCTCAACCCAGCTTTCCAGACTGAGGTCATGGGTCCAGAGCCTGGCGCCAGGGCTGAGCTTGGGGAGAACGGAGGGGAGGGGGAAGAGGAAGGCTATGAAGCTGATTTGGGATGCAAGGGTTTCATGCCTGTCACCTTGCATACTTTGCAAGACTTTGGGTGCAAACCTGCTACTGCTTAGAGCAGTAGTTCTCAGTACTTGTTGCACTTTAGAATTACCCGGGGAGTTTTAAAATATACTAATTCCTCTCTGCCACCCCAACCCACCCTACAAAGTGAGATTCTCTGGTCATTTCCATGTCAGCCAAGGTTGAAAACCACCAATGCACAGAAAGAGTCATACTATCAGTGACTACAGGTGTGCTGTGCACCACGGCAGCCATGATTCACAGTGTAGTGTACGGCGCATGAAATGAGCCTAGTTTGAATTGAAACGTACTGGATTTTTAAGTATACAAAGAAATGTAAAATAACTCATTAATGCTGAGATACTTATTGACATATTTTGGGTTAAATAAAATATATTATTAAAACTAATATTTTTGCTGTCCCTTGCCCATGGTGGCTACTAGAAAATTTACACTTACGTGTGTAGTTTGCATTCCATTTCTTTTGAGCAGTGCTGATCAAAAGTTCCAGTTCACCAACACACAACTAAAGCTGCTTTTCCAACATTGCTGCTGCAGATGACAATGGACTTTGGGGAAAAGGCACTTACCGCAGTTTGTAATTGTCTATTTATTTGTGCTTACTTGTTTAGTGTCTGATGTCCTCAGTGGGCCAGCTGTTTACCCATTTCTGCACCTCGCTAACTATCTGGGGCATAGTAGCAGTTCAACAAATATTTATTAAGTGGCTTGATGGAGGAATGAATGAAATAGCAAATGAACAGGTGAGTAAAATATATCTCTTTTCTATAGCTGCATTGCCTATACATAGAAGTTCATCAGCAAGAATATCCTGCTTGGACTTGCACCACAAAAAGAAAAAAAAAGGAGGGGAGGCATTTTGCATAGAAGGGAAGGACTGAAGCAGAAGTGAAATGCAAGGGCTTTGGAGGCAGAAAGACCTGGGCTCAAATCCAGGCTCAGCCAATGAGGCACCTTTAGCTTCTCAGGCTCTGGTTTCTCCACCTGTGAAATGGAGATAAGATTATCTCAAAGGTTTATTGTGTTATGAAGGGCTTAGCAGTGCCTAGCACATTGTAAGGCAGTGTTGGTTTAAGAAGGAACAAGAACAAAATTAGTTGTTGAGATGCAATCTGTTCTCCACAGGAGGTTGTGGCAGTTCTTTGCCTCCTGAGGGGGCAAACATGCTGCCCCCACCTGAGCTGGCTGGCTACTCTTAGTTCTTCAAAGTCTGGCTCTCACCTTGCCTTTGGGCAGTTTATGACAGTGGAGGAATATTTGGAGGAATTAAATTTCTAGTGGCTTATGCTACACAAAAAGAATTTTGCTTTGGCTGATGGCACAGCCATGGCCATTACTCTGACTGCATCTTTCTTCCCACCTTCCTCAGCCACGCACTTTGGGATGAGGTTTCAGATTCAGATCAGTACCTTGGGAGATGAGCAGGGGTCTTTTGTACCCATGTCTTGTTTGGCACAAAAGGAATTGCCTTCTTATCTTGCTCCTGATAGCCTGTGACATAACCCATGGGAACAAAGAAGGGATGTTAGGAAACATGAGGCTGAATCAGTATGCTCCAAAATGATTTCATCTGACCAAACAGTACAATGAGAGCCACCCTATTGATCAGGCTCAAATTGAAGAGGGAGTAAAGGTGGCTGTCAAGAAAAATAAAGTAGCTTATTCTCTCACTTGGGGCTATTTCAAATGAATATTCAAGCAACATTTATCCAGATAAAGAAAATGTTACCCTTATGGACAAGTTTAGTAATGTATGTGTCTCTTCAAGATGGGCAGAAGCATATCCATGTGCCAAGACAAATGCAGAGGTGATCAACAAAATATTTCTGCAAAATCCTCATTCCCAGGTTTGGAAAACTTGACAACCCCAGGGACATACATATGATGGGTCGGGTCTTAAAGTTGTAAAACATACAGGATCATTAATGCTGTCAATGCCCACTTTGTCTGCAGAGAAAAGAGAGAACAGAATATAAAAATGCAGTTGAAATAATAAACTGGCTGAGATTTGTGCAGAAACTAGGTTTCTTCCTTAGCAGCTAAGACCAACAGAATATTCCTGAGCCAGATAGCATTGGGTTATATTGCAGGGTATTGGCAAGGGTGTCAAGAAACTATTCACAGGCTCAAGAAACTCTATCACCCACCTGGACAGACAGCGCCATGATGTAAAGCTTGATGTCTGATCACATTTCATCAGCAAAAAACCCATTACTTAAGCCTTTTTTGAAAGGGCTTTGGCAAGTTCTATTGTCTGTGAATGCACTGTCTAGTGTCAAGGTCTTTGTCTTGGATCCATGCCTCCTACTAAATAAAGACATAAACGAAACTGTGAATTATTTATCTTTATTTTTCTTATTAATACAGGCATTGACTCACTTCCCACTTGAGCCCAGACCCATCAGGATTAGCCACAAGAAGCTCTTGGCAGTGACCTAAAACCACATGGAGAGCTTGCCAACCAATTCTAAGCATGACCTGCTGACTAGTAATTCATCTTCAAGTTGCAGACTTATCCAACAACCACTGCAAGCAACTCAAAGTGAATTCCATCCTGGAACTCTCAGACTCAAGTAGAGCTCCAATGAGACAGTCCAATTAGCCTCTTAGACTCTATTTCTCTCTTTCTTGCTTGATTTTAATTTGTCACCCATAAGTTCAGACCTCCATTTGCCTCATAAATTGAGGTTTGGCCGGGGCCACCGCTAAACTGGAGCCAAATGCTATAACAATTGAAAAGCAGAATTGTACTGGTTCAATATCCATCAGGATGGGTTTGATTATACTGTGGTAACAAACAATCATCTGATATCAGTGACTTAAAACAACAAAGTTTACTTCTTTCTTCACCCCATACATCCATGTAGGGTTGGTAGGAGCCCTGCTTCATGTCCTCTTCCCTCATCTACAGTAGTTGGGACCATTTGGTGTAGGGCAAACACTCCTACATGTTAAGAGCATGTTGAAAATTCTGGAGTCTTGGGTCAGGTTTCCTGAGAAACAGACTATAGCAGATGCAGAGGTGATCAACAAAATATTTGATTTGAGGAAGCGGGAATGAGCAAAGGGAGGAGTTGAGATGGATGCAGTTGTAACAGAGGTCCCAGCCAATTCTATGAATTATCTTAAATTGAGTCAGAGGAGCCCTAAAATTGAGGCAATGGAGCTCCATCTTGCTCCCCAGACCAGTGTGTTTACTGGGGGCTAGTCCTAGGGTGGGGGGGGGGCTGGTGTGAGCACTCACAAACCAACACGCATGGCAGCTGAGGGAATGGGTGGCACTTTGGCCCTAAATTAAGGCATCTGGGCATCCACTACCGTCCATTCTTTGCACTGGTCAAATCCATTGGCTTTCTATAATAAGTTCAGTCTCTCTGGGAAACAAGTCTGGGATTCTCGTTGGTCCCCTTTAACACTTAACCAGAGAAATGCGCTATAATCCAAGTGGCTGCGGTTGACCTCAACGTCACAATTACCCATTTTATATTTCTCTCACTATTGACTTTGCTAGAAAAGGTGTTTATTATGGTGGGATGACTCAAATAATCACCCTTGAGTTTCTGGTCAGTAGTCTGTCTCTGGCCACAGCTACTGCACTTGTCAATTTACCATCAGAAGAGGCAGGAGAGTACTGAGAAAAGTCCCAGAATATCATCCCATATCATGGTGTAACAGCAGCTCTACTTCCTCCTGGTGGTCAGGGTCAGTTATCCCCACTAGAATGGGGATTCCTTTTCTCACCTCCTTCTTTTGGCACAAGAAGCTTAACATGACTAGGCGGCAGCTGAAGGTTAAAGTTTAATGGGGCATTTACTATGTTCACTGGTGCAAACATTCCCTCTGGGAATCAGGACCATAGACTTACAGAGCCTCATGCTGCAGCAATAGGAAGCATTAACTGACCTGGAAAGAAAGGTGTATGGGGCCTTTCCTACCTCTACCCCTTGGTTCCTAGACCCAGGTATTCTACCTAATGGGGATACCAAATCACATAATAGTCTTTGATTGAGGGTGTTAACTGCATCCTCTGCAGACTGCAGGGCCTTGCTTCAGAACCCTAGAGGGCTGCATTGCAGTTCTCCTATTGGAGGTTCCTATAAGTTGCACATGGTGTGCTTTTCCACCACAGATTACTCTAATATCAATAGGTTCTGTAAAATCACTTGGCTCAAGCAGTATCGCATCCTACACTTGCTGTGATTCAGAGTTGACAGCCTTTCATGCTACCTGGTAAATGGGCCAGAGTAATATCTCTAGGTGGCCTCCAGATCCTGAAGAGGCCTACCAGACGTTGAACTTCTTTCTTAGTGGCGGGAGGTGTGAATTGCAATAATTTGTCCTTTATTTCCAAGAGATGACCCTGCATTCCCCAAACTACTGGACCCCTGGAGTACTGTGATGTGACAGTGATTGCCACGTTCTTCTTAGGCGTAACAGTGATTGCTATGTTCTATCAGGTGGTACATGATGCTGATCTGTCTCCTTACAGGTGATGTTAACTTTGACCACTTGGATAAGATGGTGTCTACCAAGTTTCTCTTCTGTAAAGTTTTAGTTTTTCCCCCTCCAGTAATGAGGAGATACTTTGATACCATACAAGTATGGCATCACATTTCACCCACTGATGATTTTTGCCCACAACAATTATTACTGCAGTATTTGCCAAATGGTGATTTCTTATTTCCTCTCTTCTCTTTATGTGGCCATTGGGAGTTTAAGTTAAGCATTTCCTTAAAGGTAAACACTTTTATTGCAATTGATTAAGACCATTGTCTCTTTCCACTACGACATCATCTCTATTGTATCCCCTCATGTACTCATGGGCATTTTTGAGCATTTGGCTAAGGAGAAACTGAGTTGGGGATATATTTAATTTAGTTATAACACTTATTAGAATGTAATTATGTGGTTTGAAGTCAATATCACTTCCATGTATAGTTGAGTTATTATTGGCTCTCTGATGTAGGAATGGCTTCTAGGAATATTTCTACTATCAAAATGTAGACAAGAGGTTTCATTTCAATGTGAGTGTGTCCTATACTACCCAGCATTGAAAGTATGTAGATAAGGCTAGGTTTGTTATTATAAATCTGTTCATCTTGCAATAAGTATGCATGACCTTTAAAAGACTCAAATATATTTTTGACGAATCAGATGAAAAACTTGAATACAAATAAGAAGCAAGTATTTGCTTAAAAATTCATAAAGCTCAATATGCCATTATAATTCAATTTGGAAAGACATTTTGCATCATTTCAATAAAAGAAGTAAGAGAGTATAGAGTCCCAATTTTGGCATATATGATGGATACATCCTTTTGTCATCTTTAAATAGGTTTATTAAAGAATTGAGAGAAATTTCAGAAAAAATGTTAATGAAAAAGATAAAGCAATGAGATAAATATAAATTATTCTGAATCAAGGATAGAACTAGAACCAAAAAATGTTTTATCATATTAAAAGCAGTATTTCAAGTAAGAGGAAGAGATAACTTTCCAATGGAATAATAATGAATAGAGTTTTTTATTGTTTAATAATCCAGTTAATGAAGAAGACTGATTCATAGGAACACACTGAAGAAAGATATACATTTCTTGCTGATAAACTAATACTTATGAAGATAATGAATAACTCATGATAATCCTTTCCAAAGAAGACATGGATATCTAACTAACTGATTAATGGGTCAATAAGTAATACTCAACTGAAGGAGTGTTTAAGATTATTAGTCACTGCTAAAGTAAATTTGATATTCTCTGAAGGCTTCCAATCATATAGAAACTTTGTTGGAAATTTTCCCCAAATTGACAAATCAGTTCCCCTAAACATGCACATGGCATTTAGAACAGTAAATTATGAAGCTGAAAGAAACTTCTTGAAACCAGAACATAACAATTTTGAGCAAACACACTAGAGATAAGACTAGCTTATCTTCTCTGGGCAGAACTATTATTAAGTTGCTGCCATTTGAAGAAGTGATCTGATGAGTATGTGGCTCCCCCAATACTCAAAATATTTTAGTCATCTGTTAGGCAGGTAAGGAAATATCGTATCATTTTTTTCTCTCTGAATTTTCTGGTGTTTTTGTCAGTATTTTTAAAATTTGAAATTTGCTGTAATTTCTTTTCTCGTTCTAAATAGAGAATTTGAAATCTCACTTTATATTCATAATTTGGTATTCCTTTTTCAACTATATTTTTATTGATTTCAGAGAGGAAGGGAGAGGGGAAAAAGAATAGAAACATCAATGATGAGAAAATCACGGATCGGCTGCCTCCTGCACGCCCCCTACTGGGGATCAAGCCTGCAACCTGGGCTTGTGCCCTTGACTGGAATCGAACTCGGGACCCTTCAGTCTGCAGGCCAGCACTCTATCCACTGAGCTAAACCTGCCAGGGCCGTATTATTTTCCTTAAAGGGAGCCCCCAACTTTTATAAACTTCAGGCCTCACAAATGTAATACCTACCTCATCCCTGAGATTTCAAACTGGGCAGGTTTCTGAAAGCAGGCCCATCACTGTGGCGGGGGGGGGGGGGGGGGGGGGGGGGCGAGGGTTGAACCAGAGTGCTGACATTGCCCAGGGCATACAGGCTCCTCACAGGCAGGAAGTGGGGGCAAGATCATGTCTCACTCCCTGCTGCCAGGAGAGGGAATCCAAGTGAAAGCAACTCTCCAGCTCCTGCTGTGCGCAGTCCACACACCTGCATCCCATTCATTAGGTGTGAAATGGTTGCTGTGCATGTGTATGAGTGTTTATCCAACAGGTCTGCAAGAGGTGTGAAGCTCAGATTAATGCCAGATTTATTCTCCAAATAGAAACTCGTGGTGGTGGGGATGATGACAGAAAATTGTACCAGGCAGAAGGGTTTATGAATATCAATACTTCTCACCAGGACTAATGAGTGTCCTGGGGGCTCTGAGGATTTGACAGTTTTTATTTCCTATAAATGAGACCTCATAGGACCTCAGTTTTCACAGCCTGGGATGGATTTACAGCAATCAACAAATGGCGGCCTCAAGACCAGATGTCCTTGTAAAATTGCACGGTGGACATGGGATGAGCCTGAAAACGCCCCCACCACATTTCCTTCTTCCCAGCTCATCGTTCGGACTTCATTTAGAGCACAGCTTCATTATCCCCAGGTGCTGCTTCTCTCCCTAGAATGCTCTTCTCCCATCTCTATCTTCCCCAACAGTATCATCCTTCAAAAAAACTGCTCAAATGCTGCCTATTGGAGAAGCCAACTCAAGATCCACCCACACCCCCACCTCCCTCTCTGTGTCTCATGGCTCTCTAGCTTTTCTTCATCAAAACAGAAACTTTTAACAGTTGCTTGAAAGTGTAGTGTGTGGTTTTTTTTATGTACCAGGTTTATTTGTCTAGGATTAAAAAATTCTTGAGAACAGGCCCCAAGTCTGAGTCACTGCTGTGTCCCCAGCGGGGCCAGCAAGTGTCTGTGCTTGATAAATGAATGTTGAACGAGTCATTCCATTAGCAGTGAGTATTAACTTTTCTAGTGCATGCAGAGTGCTCAGCCCAGGTCCTGACACATAGCAGACCTCATAGCCATTATTTCTGTTTCTATACATGCTTTTATCATAGCTCTGAGATGAGCAGCAGGGAAGGCAGGACTGAGTTGTAACTAGGAGTATGGCATCTGAACCAGGGTGTCTGGCTTTAAATCCTGCTCTGCCACTTACTAGCTGTGGGATCCTGGGCAAGTTGAGACCTTTTTGCACCATAGTTTCTTCATCTGTGAAGAAACCAATAACAGTGAGCTGTCGTGAGGATTAAATGTCTTAGCACATATAAAAGACATAGAACATAACCTGGCACACAGTAAGTGCTATGCTTGTGCTAATTATTATTATTACTAGGAGCTCATTGCAGGAAGATTCCTGCAAGAACAGGGCTTCCAGCAGGCTTCCCTCCTGCCACTGCCACCTCTCCTGCCCCCTCTTCCTCTCCCCTGCACTTTCCCTCTGCCTCCTATCCCTCACCCCACACTTTCCCTCCTGCAGCCGCCTTGCTTTCAGCTTTCCCTCCCTCTTCCTTCTATGCTGTCTTCAGTCTTCACTCCTCCCTCCCGCGGAATATGCAAATTAACCGCCATCTTTGTTGGGTTAATTTGCATACTTGCTCTGATTGGCTGTGGGCATAGCGAAGGTACCATCAATTAGCATTTTCCACTTTTATTAGTGTAGACCAGAGGCTTGGTGCTTTGTGCAGAGGGAGGGAGGCTTGGGGCTGGGGAGAGTAGGGGGTGGTCCCTCAGCTCACCTGTGCCCTCTTGCAATCTGGGACCCCATCGGGGGATGTCCGAGTGCCGTTATAACAACTGTATGAAGTGGATTTTATTATTATTTTCAGCTTCCAATGATAAGACAATAGGGATGAACTTAAATAAACTACCTTGCAAGTAAGTATCAAATAAACAAGCAGAGGCAGCCTTCTGTTTCCTGCCAGTAAATTCCTCACCCTAATTGCCGAGAGGGCTGTAAGGGGACAAAATCATGGGAGCCTTCAGAGAACTGGAGGATGGCAGCATAATGCAGACAAAAAGCAAGACTGTTGTCCATTCAAGAAACCTCAGCTTTAGTTCTGGTGCCAACAGTGTGACATAGAGCACATTGATGTCCCTCCCCTAGTCACCTGTAAAAGCAGGGTGTGTGTAAGCAGGGCGGGGGAAATATGGCTGAGCTCAGCAGTCACCTGGGGAGCTTTATAAATATACAGTGCCCACCCCACCTCAGACCTGCCTTTGGAATCAGACTTTCGGGGGCCACCTGTTAGGTTAAGCCAACTCTCCTGGGGTTTCAGCCACATAACGCTTGGCAGGAGCCAGTGTTTGGGAACCATAGAACTGAAGATGGCTAAAGTCCCTCCAAGTACCAGCATTTAATTCCATTTTAGGACAGGAAGAAGGAAGAAGCTGGATCAGTTTGGGGAGCCCTGATCCAGTAAAGGCCACTCTGTTCACCATCACCCTCTGGCAACGTGCCTAACCTTTCCACCTCATTTGCTCTTAAGATATTACTTGTACTATTTGGAGACATTTGAATGGAAAATCCACTTCTTTCAAAAATCAAATAATCTAGCCAACTTAATAGGGTTCTCATTGGTCAAATCTGCAATAAAAATAAGTTATACTAATTAATAAATTATTGAATATAATAGGAACTCATGAGTCCATGTTTATGCAAATAAACAGATAAATGGGAGAGAAGGAAAAGCTCTCCCTAATAGTAGAATGCCAACTAATAGGTATAGATGACATGATAAAATTAGAATCTCCCCTGGGTAGCCGTAATGGTAACCATGGATTCAGGCAAGGATTATCAGTGGATGCTGGAACAAGTAGGTGAGAGGGTGCTGAGAAACAGGCTGTTTATATGGTCTCAAAGTATATTCCCACAGAATTATTACTAATTACTAATAAAATGCTTAGTAAATTCACCGGGAAACTTGGAAGAAACCATCTTAACTAGGGGATAGAAATTAACAGCAATGTTATTGGGGCAAGAGGACACTGTGCAACACCTGTTAGGATGCACTGAGAATACAAAGTCACTTCAGTGGTTTTCTCATCAAAGATGTGTAACCCGAGCCCTGACCAGGTGGCTCAGGTGGTTGGGCCATCATTCTGCACACCAAAAAGGTGCAGGTTCAATCCCCAGTCTGGATGCATATGGGAGGCAACTGATAGATGTTTCTCTCTCTCTGCCTTCCACTGTCTAAAAAACAAGTGTAACCTGGATTTAATAATGAGGAGGCACCAGACAAACCCAAATTAAGGAGTATTCTGTAAAACAATTGGCCTGTACTCTTAAAGAAAATGTCAAGATGTGGAATACAATTGAAGACTGGGAAGAAGTCCCAGATTGAAGGAAACTAAAGAGGCATAACAATGGAATGTAAGGCATGATTGTGTATTGTGTCCTGAGCCAGAAGGAAAGGGGGGAAAGGAAAAATGCTCTTGCTGGTGTGGCTTGTGTTGTTGTTGTGTTTCTATAACAGGCATTATTGGGATAATTAGCAAAGCTGAGTAGAATCTATAGCAGAAATGGGGAACCTTTTTTCTGCCAAGGCCCATTTGGATATTTACAACATCATTCGAGGGCAAAATTATCAACTAAAAAATTAGCCTGCTATATTTGGTCAAACATTTAATTAATTCACCCCTAATGCCTTGGCAGGGCAGACCAAATGATTTCACAGGCCTTATACAGCCCACAAGGGCTATTCCCCATCCCTGGATTAGAGGATAGATGGTATCAATGTTAATATACTAATTTGTGGTGAGTATATTGTGGCTGTGTAGGAGAATGCCTTTATGCTTAGGATATACACTCTGAAGTATTTGGGATCTAGGGGCCTGGTGCATGAAATTTGTGCACTGGGGGTGGGGGTCCCTCAGCCCAACCTGCTCCCTTTCACTTACTGGGAGTCCTCAGGGGATGTCCTACTGATGGCTAGGCCCACTTCCCTAAGTTGCAGCCTGGCCTTCCTTTGAGGGAGGCAACTGGGCTGATCAGGGGAAGGCCGCATCACCCCACTGCTGCAGCCACTGCCAGTCACCACATCCACCAAGGTGTTTTCATAATAGGGACTCCAGTCCCTTCACCAAGAAAAAATGACAACTTTCTTTAGGCATTTTCAAGATGTGTCTTTCATAAGATATGCATTTCTTTGTTTTTTTATCCTCACCTGAGGATATGTTTCCATTGACTTTTAGAGAATGTGGAAGAGAAAGGGAAAGACAGAGAGCAACATCAAAGTGAGAGGAACACTTTGGTTGGTTGCTTCTTGCATGAGCCCTGAACTGGGCCCCTGCCAGGGAGGAGCCTGCAACCTAGGTACATGCCCTTGATCAGAATTGAACCCAGACCCTGTGGTCGGCAGGCTGAGGCATTATCCACTGAGCCAAACCAGCTAAGGCAGGATATGACATTTCTTAGCCCTTCCAACAGCAAACCTTCATTTTTTTCTCCAGAAGTGTGGTGGAAAAACCCTAGATCACCTTTTTGGATTTTTATTACCCAAGTTTCTAAGAATATTACCAGTGACATACAAGGAAGCTTAGCCAATGAACAGTCAGAAAATGTGTTTCCTCTATAGTTCACACCAATCTTGGGTTGGGCTCCCTCTGATCGCTGGCTCCACCCCTGCCCAGGCCTAAAGCCTCTAGTGCAGGAGCAGAGCCCCAGCTTCCTGCTGTCAATCACAGGGGGTCCACTCCTGCTCGCTGCCCAGGCCTTACCTCACAGTGACCTGGGTGCCAGGATATTCCTGGGACACAGGAGCTAGGTGACTATGTATGCAAATTAACTGCCACCTTTTTTTGGGTTAATTTGCATAGTCACTCTGATTGGCTAAGGGCATAGTGAAGATATGGTCAATTTACATGTTTGTTTATTATTAGGTAAGATAAACTTGCAACTTACTCTGGAATGGTTCAGAAGAAAAAGTATGTTTATAAGAAAGAGAGGAATAAACAAATATATTTCAAAAGAGAGTGTATAAGAAATCTATTTTTCTTGTAACTTTTCTATAAGTATGAAATTATCTTTTTTATGCTAGGAAAAAAATCAAAAAATCAAATACCCTTAGGTAGGTTATGGGCTCATCATTCATTCACATCTTAGTGTGAATTAGTCTAATCAGATTGCTTTCCCTTATTATTAAGCTGCCCTGAGGAAATGGCCATCTACTGGGTCATGGGAGAAAATAAGCAGTTTGGAAACCTCCAACACTAGAATAGTCAGACAAAATGGGCTACTTCCAAGGGAAACTTAAAAATAATAAAAATGCAGCCGAAACCGGTTTGGCTCAGTGGATAGAGCATTGGCCAGCAGACTGAGAGGTCCCGGGTTCGATTCCGGTCAAGGGCATGTACCTTGGTTGTGGGCACATCCCCAATAGGGGGTGTGCAAGAGGCAGCTGATCGATGATTCTCTCTCATCCATGTTTCTAACTCTCTATCCCTCTCTCTTCCTCTCTGTAAAAAAATCAATAAAATATATTTTTTTAAAATAATAAAAATGCAAAGAACTATGGGACAAGGACTCACAGAAGAGGAATTCAGAGGCAAGAGGAGTCAATCGTTTAAAATTTTGCCTTGAGCTGAGAAGACTTCCCTGTCTCTACAGCATATTAAAATTGCCTACAATGCCCAATGTTTTTTTGAAACAATTAAATCAGAACCTCTAGGGAGTAGGGCTGGCGTGCTGGCAGTTTTAAGAAGCACCCGGTGACTCTAATGTAATTTTATTGCTACTTATTACAAGACTGGCCAGGATGGAGCATCTCTGAGCTGCAATGTGAGGCAAGCAGGGCACTTGTTCATCTCAGCAGCCTCCCATCTATCCACCTCACTTCCAGCCTCTCCGCAACCTTCACATGATCACCAGGCCTGATCTTTCTAAACTTTAGAATCTAAAGCATAGATGTAATCATACCAGTCTCCCATCTAGGCAGCTTTCCTGGATTCCTAATGTCCTAACTGTGACATCCAAAGCTTCCTGGTGTCTAGCTCCAACCAGCTGTCTCTTCCCCATGGCCTCCCTGATGCTAAACCCCACACCACTCTCTTCTTTAAAGTGAAACATTCATAATTTAAAATGTCTTTAGTGACACTGTATTATCCCCAGGCCCCCAGAACCAGCATGTACTGTCTTCTGCCTCGGCACCAGCAGTTGCCTTGCTCCCTTCACTGGCCAGTCCTCCCTCTGGCTTCTAATCAGACCACTGAAATCCTCTCATTCTTTTTTTTTTTAAATAAATCTTTATTGCTCAGATTATTACAATTGTTTCTCCTTTTTCTCCCCCATAGCTCCCTTCCACTTGATTCCCACCCCACCCTCCGCCCTTACCCCCTCCCCCCACTATTGTCCTCATCCATAGGTTATACAATTTTAATCCAGTCTCTTTCTGCACCCCACACCCCTTTCACCCTGATAATTATCTATCCACTCCCTTTCTTTGCCCCTAATTCTATTATATTCACTAGTTTATTCTATTCCTGAGATTTTTAATTCACTTGACCTTCTTCCTCTTCTTAAGTAATACCTTTCAGCATTTCATATAATACTGGTTTGGTGGTGATGAACTCCTTTAGCTTTTTCTTATCTGTGAAGCTCTTTATCTGCCCTTCAATTCTGAATGATAACTTTGCTGGATACAGTAATCTTGGTTGTAGGTTCTCGCTATTCATCACTTTGAATATTTCTTGCCACTCCCTTCTGGCCTCCATGGTTTCTGTTGAGAAATCAGCTGATGGTCTTATGGGTGCTCCCTTATAGGTAACCAACTGCTTTTCTCTTGCTGCTTGTAAGATCCTCTTTTTGTCTTTTACCCTTGGCATATTGATGATGATGTGTCTCCAAGAATTTTTCTTTGGATTCCTCTTGTTTGGGGTTCTATAGGCTTCCTGTACTTGTAAGTCTATTTCTTTCACCAGGTGAGGGAAGTTTTCTGATATTATTTCTTCAAATATGTTTTCAGTATTTTGTACTCCCTCTTCTTCTGGCACCCCCATAATTCTGATGTTGGTGCGCTTGCAGTTGTCCCAGAGGCTCCTTACACTATCTTCAACTTTCTGGATCCTCTTTTCTTCTTCCTTCTCCAGCGGAGTGTCTTTTGGCTCTTTGACCTGATTCTTGTGTTCTTCCATTCTGCTGTTGGATCTCTGCATAATATTTTCCAATTTAGTCAGTTTATGTATACTTTTTAGTTGGGTCTCATGAAGTTTATCGAGCTTTTCTAGGATATTGTTGCATAACCTTAGAACCGTAGTTCTGAACTCTATATCCTCCATCTCTTTTGTTTGAGATCTATTTCCTTGTCTCGGCATTATCACTATTTTTCAGAGTTGGTAGGATGGCTTTGTGTGTTTGGTGTCCTATATAGCACAGTGGGTCAGCCTCCTCAATTACCTAAGGTAGACACTCTTGGTGATCCCCTTTGTGGACTGCATGCACAGCCTTGTTGTAGCTAAGTCTTTATTGTTGTGAATTGACCTTCAGGCCAATTGGATGTGGGTATCAGCTGTGTCTACTCTGGGATAACTTCTGTATTGGAGACAGTCTTATAGGATCAGACTTGAAAAACTGCAGAAGCCTCTGCTCAGCTTGGATGGGGCGGAGTCTCAGGGCTGAAGGCTTCTGCCCTGCCCTTGTGCACTCGCCTGAGTTTCCGCCTGACCAGCCCAATTTCCCCAAGCAAGAGCGTGGGTGCCCCAGGGGCTCACCCGGACTTGGGCTGGTCTCTGTAGTCTGGAGCTTCCAACTCCTTCCGCTACAGAGAGGCCGCCACCTTGTACAGAGAGGCAGCGGCAGCCTCTGCGGTCAGACCTGGAGCTTCTGGCTCCTTCCGCTACGGAGGGGCAGCGGTCAGACCTCAGCGCGTACTTGCTCGCGCGCGCGCGAGTCTGTAGACCCTGCAGACAGCGACTGCGGCTCCCGGTCCCCGGTCTCCCAGTCTCTGAGTCTCTGAGTCTCTGGGTGCCTTTCTCTGCAGTCCAGACTCCACCAGTATGAGCCTGGGACCACGGAATTTCAGCCGGGGTTGGGGTTCAGTACAGTCCGAAAGGGTTCCGTGCTATCGGGGAATTCCTCCCCTCCCGCCAGGCAGGTATTCGGCGGCAGCGTGTGCGAGCGTCTCCCTACCTCAGGGTTTTTCAGCTCCCAGTCCAATCCGTGAGCCTCTCTCTTTCTTTCTAGTTGTAGCTATTCCACTCCGCCAGCTTTCCTGACGTTTTGGTGAAGTCCTTTTTGATTTTAGTTGTTTTTTTAATTAAATTGTTGATGAGGCGGCAGCTTACGAGACTGCCTAGGCCGCCATCTTGGATGTTCATCTGAAATCCTCTCATTCTTTAAGACTCGTGTCAAAGGCCACTTCCTTCATGAAGTTCCCCAGGTCATCCTAGGTGGATCTGATTTCCTTCCCTGTCATTTTTTTGTACCTCCATCACAGCACACAATCATCATCGCTTTCACTTTATTGCTACTTATTACAAGGTTATTTTCACACATTAAAACATTCAGTTAGTTTTACTGGGTGAAGGTAGAGCCTAGAATGATGGAAAGGCCAGTGCTTTGGAGGCTGTGAAATTCTGGTTTGCCTTTGGGGTGAGTTTAAATTTGTGATAGTCCTTCTTTTAAGAAGTGGAGCTTAATTCCATGCCCCCTAGAGTGTGGGATGAACTTAGTAATTCATTTCTAACAAATAGAATGAGATACACGTGACAGTGTAACTTTGAGACTAGATATTGGGATGTCTTCCTTGCTCTCTTTATCTCTTTGATGTTGGTGAACCACTGCCATGTCATGAGGAGACTCAGACTTCTTATGGAGAGGCTCATGTTGTATGGTCTCTGGCCAACAGTGAGGGAGGGGCTGCCAGTGCACATGAGTGAGCCATCTTGCAGTGGATCCTTTGGCTTCAGGTTGAGACCCTGTGAACCAGGTCCAGGCCAGTTTTCCTGGGAGGACTTTATGAGCATTGACCCCATAACTTCCATTAAATGAGCATCATTCTCAACATGACATTTCGGGCCAGGCTTTGGTTACATAATTGATTTTCCTAATTATATTCTGGTTTAAACTAACAACAGATTTTTACTGACCCTATGTAAATAACTATATTGATAAGTAAGGAGACTTGATAAGAGTTTCTGATTTTAGGAGGAACAGTAAGAGTCAGATATAATTTTTTAAAATATATTTTTATTGATTTTTTACAGAGAGGAAGAGAGAGGAATAGAGAGTTAGAAACATGGATGAGAGGGAATCATCGATTAGCTGCCTCTTGCACACCCCCTACTGGGGATGTGCCCGCAACCAAGGTACATGCCCTTGACCGGAATCGAACCCGGGACCTCTCAGTCTGCAGGCCGATGCTCTGTCCACTGAGCCAAACCAGTTTCGGCTCAGATATAATTTTTAAATGTTAATTTCAGTACATAAAAGCAGAGCTTATTGAATTGTTGTGATTATAGAGAGTAAGAAGAAAAAGTGTTCACTTTTATATTTGGTAAATTGAACATTTAAACAACTACAGTATTCAAAGCAAATAATGAAAATTTTCTCATCGATTCATTCAGCCCTATGTAGTTAATTCCTGTTCAACTGAACATTGAGTAGCAGCCTCATGAGCCCATATACGTTTTAATGGAAAAGGGTTCTTACTTTAATGGAAAAGAAATCCTTATTCAACACACTGGTTTGGCTTGAAAGCTGTCCAAGAGATGCATCAGAAGACTGTGCCCGAGAGTCTGTTCTTTGAAGTGACAACGGTTTGTAGTGCCTGGTACAGTCCTTGTCCATGGGGCTCTGAGATGGTCCTTTGTTGAAGACAAAGTCAGACCAATAGCTGATAACAGAGCCTTCACACAAGCATCAGAATAAATATAAGCCATCTCTTAGTCATAGAGAAACATTGCTGTGGTTAACTTATTACTGAAACTTTTCAAATGTAAAGGTCTAATGAGAGTTCCTAATAAGAATAATGTAACTGACAAGGAAATTTGATTGCTTCTGTGGCATGCATAACAAGATGATGAAGCCATTCCAAAACAAGTTTTAGCCAGCATGTCTCTAAGAATAATGAGAAAACCTATTTTCAGAGAAGTCAGAGAATATCTTCTTACAAAAATAAACATAATTTTATAGAGGATAATCCTTGAGATATAGCATAATAATTCTGAGGCACAATATATGTATATAATATACCAAGATTATACCAAGCATATAATATGAAGGGATTCAATAAATCTGGCATATGTCCTATAGATATGTATTTTTATAAGTCTCATAGGTAAGTCTGATGTACATTCCCAGTTGAAAACAAGCGACAAAAAAGATACTACCAGTAGTCTATAATAATAAAAGTGTAATATGCTAATTAGACCAAGCAGCCGAATGACATTCCAGGATGTCCTTCTGGACGTCCTTCCTGATGAAGCCGCAATGACAGGGGCCAAGGCAGAGGCAGTTGGGGTGATCAAGCAGGTAGGAGAGTGGTTAGGGGTGATCAGGAAGGCAGATAAACAGTTAGGGGCGATCAGGCAGGCAGGAGAGTGGTTAGGGGTGATCAGGCAGACAGGCAAACAATTAGGGGTGATCAGGCAAGCAGGCAAATGGTTAGGGGCAATCAGGCAGGCAGGAAAGTAGTTAGGAGCGATCAGACAGGCAGGCAAGTAATTAGGGGTGATCAGGCAGGCAGGCAAGTGGTTAGGGGCAATCAGGCAGTCAGGTGAGTGGTTGGGGTGATCAGGTAGGCAGGTGAATATTAGGAGTGAACAGGCAAGCAGGTAGAGGTGGTTGTCGGCAATCAGGCAGGCAGGTGAGCATTTAGGGGAGATCAGGCAGGTAGGCAGAGAAGTTAAGGGTGATCAGGTAGGCAGGCAGAGGGGTTAGGGATGATCAGGCAGTCAGATGGGTGGTTAGGGGTGATCAGGCAGGTAGGCAGGTGAGCAGTTAGGAACCAGTGGTTCCAGATTTCAAGGAGAGGCCTGGTGCCAAATTTTGTGCACCGTGCCTCTAGTTTCAAATAAAAGAAGACTGTGACAAAGTTAACATTCTAAATAGCTGAAATTGACTAACACTATATTGTTGTCTAATACCAGACAAAATACCACTAGGACTCTGACAAATATAAAAAAAAAAAAAACCCTCAACATTTTGGTCAATATTTCCTCTGACATTAAAACATATTATGAAAAGTGAGTACTCTGAAAAATATCCAGGGACTTCCCATGAATCATATAATTTCTGAAACCTTTATGTTAATAATATTTCATCCATCCAAATTTAACTTAGGGTAGGCTGAGTGTCTCTTCGGATTAGACACTTTTTTCCATGGAACTTTACAATGGTACCATATTTTTTTTAAAAAACTAATTATTTCTGGCATCTCTCTTTTTAAAAGGTGAAGGAACCAATTTGTGATTTTTCTAAAGGCCCACTGGGAAATCTCAAAATAGATTTTGGTATAAAAGATATCCTAAAACATTCTTTATTTGTATATTTCTATATTTGTATCTAATTTGGGGAAGGAAAAAATAAAACTGTTGTTAGAAGAGAATTGGACATTTTGATTAAAAAGTAACCAGGAACCCACATGCCTGGGTTGCAGCTTGATCCTCCGTGGAGGGCATGCAGGAGGCAGTCAATGATTCTCTCTCATCATTGATGTTTCCATTTTTCCCTCTACCTCACTGAAACCAATAAAAATATTTTTTTAAATTAAATAAAAGGGATCATAGGGGCCTGAAAACAACAATTATCTATTTAATCAAAATAGCAATAAAATTTTTAAACGTGTAAAATAACATGATTGTAAAGAACATGCAAGTTCTTTCATAAGTGAGATCCCCTCTCCCCCAAATAATCAGGGATAACAAAATTAACATAGAGGATTTTTGCTATGTAGAAAAATTAACATAAAGGATTTTTAGTATGTAGGAAAATTACACAGAAAGTGAAAAATAACCTTTCATGTCGTTAGCAAAGGCATTAATCATTAAATCAAGCATGCAAGCCCATTAAAGTGGAGCAAACTATACTAAAAATTTAACACACTTCACAGGTTCTCTTAATTCAAATATTATAAACCCAGACAAGTGCAATTCACTTACCAAGTTTTGTTCTTTATCATGATCTTTCATATTCTAGAATAATCTGACACTTCAGGATGGGCTTCAGGATTCCATGAGGTAAAAGTAATTTTATAATATTACACTAAGATGTTATTTCTGTTAACATGAAATGGGGCCCTCACTGGTATCTTCAATTGGAAATAAGTATCATTATCACTCACACGCAAAAAGCTCTTTGGGGGTCCTCAATCATTTTTAAGAGGGTAAAGGGGTCCTGAGACTAAGAATTTGAGAGTTGCTGCTCTACATCTACTGCCATGACACAGTGCTGTGTCCTCAGTAGGCAGAATGCAAGGGCCAGAATTAGAAATTGCCACACTCACCATCACTCCCAGTGACCCATTTGTGGAATTTGTTTCTCATCCTCACAACTGAGCTCTTTGGGTTCAGAGGTTCTGGTTTTCAGCGAGAAAATGCTTCCAACAGGGGCCAGGCAAGATTCCCATTAAACGTTTAGCTATGGCTGACAGGGGGCCACTTTTGACTCCTTGTGCCAAGAGAACAGTAGACAAAGAAAGGAGACACCATCCTGGCAGAAGTAATTGGCTCGATTATAAGGAGGTAGGGCTTCTGAAACCCTAGAGTGGCAGGGAAACAAATGTTCAGTATCCAATTTTGATAATAAATGGATGTACCTTGAGGCTCAGCCCTCCGGGATATAAATCTGGTCACCACATCAGGTAAGCCACCCAGAACAGAGGTGCCAGCTGTGGATGAGGAGAGTCTGGAAAGGTAGTCAACGTACATGATGAGTATCAAACCTTGATATGAGCTGCATCGTGAGGCTGCTGTCATCCCTATTTTCTTTCTCATGTAAGTTTCCCCAAGCAAAATGACCAACCAGGATTCTGGAGGAGCTGTTCCCAGGATCAGCTGATGAACTGTATGAAGCATATGGATCCAAGGGCACAACATGGGCTGTGTGGATGCGGCAGTGTCCCTCCAATGCCCTCTTTAGGACTGGGGCACTTGCCAATGGCCTCTCTAAGAATTTGCACCTCCAGCTGCATCCTTCTCCAAGAATTCCTCTCAAGGGAAGAGAGATGCCTAGCCCAGGATCACACCTGCTGTCATGAAGACAGCTAGTGATGAGGGTTATGAACACTGGCCTCTTGCCTCAAAGTGAGACAACTTTGAGGGGCCATCCCAGCTTCAGAGACCCCCTGTGACAGTGTGAGACCTTTGTAGTGACTATAACAAAGTTCAACTTTTCCCTCTGCCCAATGCCTGGCCATAGCTCCCCACATGTGTTCATCCTGAGGGCACACCGGTAAACTTCCACATATTATTCGTCCTTGTCTCAAGCGAGTTTGCTTCCTGAGGGCCTGATTTCAGGCAAGGGCCTATACATTTGCCCTGTTCCATTGCAGTCCTGCACATTTTTCAAAATTATACATCTGATCTAAAATTTACATATATCAATATATCTTAAATTAGAATCTGGGGAAGCATGAGGCAACACCAAAAACAATTCTGGGTTGAGATGCATTTGGGAAATACTTAATTAACTAAAATAAGAACACATTTCTCTACAATGAAATTTCTTGGGGCTTCAAATATGCTGCTTTGAGAAGTGACTCTAAGAGGAGTGCTAGGGCTAACCAGCAGCCTCTGAATGGCGGAAGAACAGATGACTCCAACACAGTTTCACTGTGAAAGAGAAGGCTAAGGGACGGCCCACCTGAAGAAGCCAGGCAGCCTTGATTGCCTGCCTCCTTAGGCTTTTATTGGAACTCTTATCTTTAGACACCATCAGTAGGGTGAGTAATCTTGAGAGGACACATGTGTTTACCCTGTCCTCCAAGCAAGGGCATCCAGGGATTAAGCATAAGGATTGCAGTAAACACCTGGGGTTTACATGTAATCAGACTTGTTTGGAAAGGCCAAGGAATAATTAGGGGTGCTGCCTTCGACAGTCCCCTGTGTCTCCCCTATGTCACAATTCTGATAACAGTGCAGGCAGCCTTCCACACACTACACTTTAAAAAATATATATTTTATTGATTTTTTACAGAGAGGAAGGGAGAGGGATAGAGAGCTAGAAACATCAATGAGAGAGAAACATCGACCAGCTGCCTCTTGCAATCCCCTATTGGGGATGTGCCCGCAACCAATGTACATGCCCTTGACCGGAATCGAACCTGAGACCTTTCAGTCCGCAGACCGACACTCTATCCACTGAGCCAAACCGGTTTCGGCCACATACACTTTTATCAGAATGTCCTCCTTACAACTTTCCAACCAAGTCTCATGCTTCCCCACAGAGGAGATCCTGTAGTAAACAAATTCTTCCCAAAGGTTTTCACCATGGATTTAAATGTTTTAGCTTTCTTTATTAATTTATTTACTTAATTTTGCTGTGTACTTATTAATATTTCTTTTTAAAATATTTTTATTGATTTTTACGAAGAAGGACAGAGAGATAGAAACATCAACGAGAGGGAAACATCTAAGGGCTGCCTCGTGTACACCACCCAACAGGGTCTGAAGTCATAACCAGGCATGTGCCCTGATCAGGAATGGAACTAGTGACCTCATGATACATGGGTTGACGCTTAATCACTGAGCTACACCAGCTGGGCCCTATTAACATTTCCTGAAGCAATTTCCTACAGGGTTCAGTTTAGGAAACACTAGTCTACATTTATAGACAATTAATTAATCATTCTGTTTGACATCTTTAAAATTTAACACAGTTTTGGGAGTGCTCTTTATAAGTCACTTATAAAACTGCCAAGGAAAGTAAAGCTGATTTGCTCTCAATCAATGTTTCAGTAACAGAGATGTTGAAAAATTAATTCATTGTACTACAAACTGCCTCCAAGTTGGAGTCATTATTTTGAAAAGTTAGCCTCCCTAGGACTTTAGCTGTAAGGGTTTATTAAAATGTCCCCCAATTATAACTGTACTGAACTGGTTGAGGGAGTTCACTCATGAATTCATGCAATCTTCATTCAGGCCTGGCCAATAGGTACCCTGTAGTAGAAGGGACTTGAAGAGGCTCCTTCTTGGATCAGTTGCTATTGATCTTGTCAAGTGAATTGAGTAGCACAACCTTGATGACTTTCCCCGAAATGGTGGGCCCGTGGATTAACTGAATACAAGGAAGGTTGGCATGAATTGATTCCCGGTAGAGGCACTCCATTTGAATGGTGGCCATATGACTCAGTCAAATTCTCTACTTTAGGAAGTATAATTGCTGGGAAATCTCTGAAACTAAGGCTATAATCCAGATTGAAAAGGGAAAACTGAAGCTGTTTTTATTTGCAAATGATATGATCATCCATGTAGAAATGATGGGGGTCTACAAAATAGCTACTCTAACTAGTAAATGAGTTTAGCAATGTTGCAGGATCCAAGATTAGTATAAAAGATCAATTTTATTTCTACAGTTGAGCAATAAAAATCAGAAATTGAAATTTTAAAATATTATTTACAATAGCATCACAATCTATGAAACACTTAGGAATAAATATGACAAAATCTTTACACTGAAAATCACAAAACAGTACTGCACAGGGAATATAGTCAGTAATCCTATATAATAAAGGCCTAATATGCAAATTGTTCCCTCCACTGGGAGTTCTATTGGGTGTCTGACCAGAGGGGAGGGCCAGCTGGCCAACAGTGGGAAGGGAGGCCCTGGCTGGTGGTGTGGTAGGCAGCCAGAGGAAGGGAGGTCCCGGTCATTGCTAGGAACCCTACCCATGCACGAACTTCATGCACTGGGCCTCTAGTGTTGTCATAAGTATATATGGCATCAGATTGGTACTAGATTTATTGGGGTGATCACTTTGTAAGTTATATAAATGTCTAATCACTGGGCTGTATACCTAAAACTAATATAACATTGTATAGCACTGTAATAAAAAATAAAAATTATTTTATTTTTTTTAAATATATTTTTATTGATTTCAGAGAAGAAGGGAAAGGGAGAGAGAGAGATAGAAACATCAATGATGAGAGAGAATCATACTGCCTCCTGAATGCCCCACACTGGGGATCAAGCCTGCAACCCAGCCATGTGACTTGACCGGGAATTGAACCATGTCCTCCTGGTTCATAGATTAACTCTCAACCACTCAGCCACACCAGCTGGGCTAAAAAAAATATTTTAAAATAAAATGAACCACAAAAAATTGTTGGGGGAAATTAAAGACCTGCATAAATGAGAGCACCACCCCAGGGAGGAGCAGTCTGACTCTGCTGGCAGCTAGTGTTTGTCCTGGTCCCAAAGAGCATGCATAAGTGGCTAAACCTAAAGTTGTCTGTCATAAACCAGGGGTAGTAGGCAAAGTCTTGGGAAATGACCTTAGGCTGATGCTTCTTCCTTTTATATCGCTGATTATGGGAGAAGCTTGTGAGCTGATTGTATAGGTTGAGGTGCAATAGAAATAACACAGGCTTTGGAGTCAGGCACACTTAAATTAAATCTCAATTGCTACGACTTTAGCTGCTTGACCTTTAAATGTTATTAACCTCTGAGTCTCAATTTCTTATTGGTAAATGGGTGACAACACCACCGTTAGCAGAAACTGACCAGACAGTCACTAATCTCTTCCTGGCATCAAGGAAGAATACATTTCGCAGTCTCCTTTGCAGTTAGGTTGGGGTCAGATGACTAGTTCTGACCAAAATAATTGGGTGGATGTGATGAATACCAATTTCGGGCCTGGCTGGAAAGCTCCAGTGTGAAATTATGTTCTTTCTTCCCCTGATCACATGGCTAGAAGTGAAGGCTTCTGAGATAGTCGAGCCTGGATCTCTGAGTCACCATCTGCAAGACAGCTGCTCATCAGAGCATTTTGTCTCACAGTGGACTATGGAATCAGGAAATATTAAACCTTAATTGTGTGAAGTCACTGAGGCTTTAGGTTTATTTGTTACAGCAGAAAGCATAATGATTATCTAGCCTTTCACGAATCGTGTTAGGATTGTTTGTGGTGTATCCATCTTGTAGGGCATTTCCCCCATGCCTTTTAATGGGGTCTACACACAATAGATGCTGTGATAGGACTTCTACCAGTTCCCAAAAGGGTTGCCTCCTTTTCCCTAACCTGCTGCTGCCTTCCTAAGATATTGATTGCTAAGTACCAGCATTACAGGTACTTAGGCTACTTAATCCTGTTAGACATCACTTAGGGACATAAACTTGAAAATGACAGAGTAGAGGTGAGAGCCAAGATATAGATGAATTTTTACATGGTCTCTAATGAACAGATAAATGAAAAACAATAAAAGCTAGAGACTACCTGTCGTCACTTAGAAATTTCTCCTAATAGTTTATATCCTCCTTGTCCCCACTACTGCAGGGGAGAAAGTAGCTATAAGTAGCTCAGATATTTTTGCTGTGAAGCACTTAGCCTTGCCATGAATGAAAATCTTGCCCTGAGCTGTTTTAACAGAGACATCTGATTTTTAAATAGGATGACCATAAAAACCAATTTTTCTGCGACAGTTCCAATTTGTGCCTGTAGGCCCCAGTCTTATCCAGTGAGCGTCCCCTCTCCCTCTCCAAAGTGTTCTGGTTTGGATGATAAGTTATACGGTTACCCTATTTTTGAATAACATATGTGCAACCTATTTTCCTCAAATCATTTACTTTAATTGACTATTCTTGACTTGTTGCTTGAACCGCTTATCTTTCCCTACAGTATATTTTCCCTTTGACCAAACACAGACTCATCAGAGGAATGGAAATGTTAAAGGAGTAGAGGACTGAGGGTAAATAGGCTCTTCTGAGAGTAACGATAAGGAGTTGATGAGCAGACACAGACTTCTGACCATCCCCCTCGCTCATAGCTGTAGAAGCTACCATTTCTATTTATTGGCAGCTTATCTAAACCCATGATGTAAATAAAAGAGATGAAGATCCTGCCTTTGGATGGTTGGCAAATGAAAAATAAGCTCTGTGTTTTAAACTGTCAAAAGTGATTTGTAAAGGGAGCCAAAAATCCCTTCTCTGTCTCCAAGGAGATAACTGCCAAGTCCTCTCCTAACTGAGAAGTTGGGCTAAGCTAAACCTCTTTGGGCACAATCTGAGAAAATACCAGGGCTAGGAATAAGGTTTCATGAGAGGGGGGCCAGTGGTAGCCAGGCGCTTACTCTTAGGAGCAAGTCCTTTTGCTGGCATGGGGAAGGAGAGGGGGTTCATTTAGGAACATAGGAAAACCCCCAACACAGGCGTTGATTGACTTTGTCTGCCAAGCCTTCCATTTAGGTAGCTAGAAACAATACAGCTGCCATCAACAAACATTTATTGAGGACCTCCATGTGTTCTTACTGACCTAAGTCTTGTGGAGAATAAGAAGGTGATGCTTGCGCCTAAAGGGCTTTTATTATATCTGCAAACTGAGATGCTTAAAAGGGCCAGAGAGACAGCATGAATGAACGAACAAGACTTGATAAAAGAAAAATGATAATGGAAACTACCATTCAGCCTCAGAGTCCTAGGAAATGATGGAGACTGTGGGCACCTTCAAAAGGGGTGGCCACCACCTGGATCCAGCTGGCTATAAGATCGCAGTGCTCCCAGATTTTGTAATTTTCCAGGAGAATAAAAAAATACAGATTTTTATTCAACATGTGTCTCTTTCTAAGTATTGATGTAGTGTGTTTTTTCTTTTTCTTTTTAAATTCTGTGCCCTTATAACACTGTGAGCCCAAACAAACCATATGTGTGGGCTAGATAAAGCCCTTGGACCTCCAGTGTGTGCCTGGATCCTAGACTTGTAGTTCATACTATATGTCAAAGATCAGAGAGCAAATGGGGTTTGGGCACATTCCAAACAACTCTTGTCAACCCCTAGCGTTGGAAGGAGACGTAGAGTTAATCAGTATTAACTTCTCATTTTACAGAAGAAGGAGGGGAAGTCTGGCACAGAGCAAAGGCACGAAGGCCCTGCCCAAGGTGAGATTTGTCAGCCTGCTCAGAGTCACCACATATACTCGGGAAACACACAAGGCAACAAAGCTCTCAAAGGGCTGTCCTCCTCCTTGTTACACCTTAGTGAGGCTCTGCCCCAGTGCCCTGGGTGCAGTGCCTGGGCTGCTTCTACGTGGGTATCTGGCCATGGGGCTCTGTTCTTCCCTGAGGAATGTCTTGTGGGCCAGTGTGGAGGGGTTTGGGTTAAATATAAGGAAGAATCTTTTGATTGTTGACAATACCAGACCATGGAGAGGGTACTGAATAGCTTCCTTCGTAAAGTTTTGGGCAAGTTGCATGCCATAATGATCTGAATGTAGGAGCTGGAAGGCCATCTAGCCCATCCCTCTGCCTACAAGGAGCATTGCCTTTGATTTCCAAACTCTGGGAGTTCCTAAGGCAAGAGAAAGCCACGTGTGCTGCCATGCCACTATTCTGCCTTCATGGGGATTGTCTAAGGGAAGAACACACAACTTTCACCTTGGTTACATGCATTTTTTAAAAAAAATCACATTAGGATTTTTTTAAAAACCCTTTGTAGAAAAATATGGAATATAAAGAAAAGCAAGAAGCACAGTTAATACAAGAGACCCTCCACTCCAGAGCAAGCCTAGGCAGGGTTCATTGCTAGTAGTTTTCCTGCAAAAGGTCATTTATCTTTATTCTCTCCCTGCCCCCCTTCCCTGACTGCAGAAGCTATTTTTAAATCACCCTGGCAACCAGAGGACACAAGCTGAACCTCCTGTGATGCTGCAGACACCACAGACTGAAAGGAGGGTTGTGGAAGAGCCTATTATATCCCCTCCTATTAGAAGTGATGCCCTTAGGGCACATAAAGACACAAGTTCACGGCATTACCTCTGCCTTTTCCCCTATCCTGGCCATCGTCAATTTATTCTGAGAAAACTTCTCAGACAGTAGGTCTCGTAGATAATTGTGATAGGTGTCCAGAAATCTAAGACAGAACTGCACCCTCTAGTGCAGAGGTGAGCTGAGCGGGTGGTGGTAGTACTGGCTGTGGGAGTGGCCTCACCCATGCAGTAAATAAAGACACACGTTGTCTGCAGAGATTGTAAAATCAGTCATGAACTAACTTAAAGCTGATCTGCACTTTACCATTATCATGGGCCAGCAATTTTTTGTCAGTGATAAACATTCCTCAATGGGCCCCCTTCCCTCCTGTACCTGTTGCATAGCTGGCCCCAATCCTGCTGGAGCAGCCCCTCTGCTCGCACTCCAGGATGACCCAGCTCATGGTGTGAATGCCTAAGAGACCAAGGTACTCCTCAACTCAAATTCTATCAGTCCTACTATGGATCGAATGTTTGTGTCCCCTCAAACTTCATATGTTGAAGGCCTACCCCAATGTGACGGGCATTTAGGGAAGAGGCCTCTGGGAGATAATTAGGTTTAGGTAAAGTCATGAGAGGGGGCCCTTGTGCTGGGGTAGTGCCCTGAGAAGATGAGAGCTTGCTCCCTCTCTGTCCACTATTCGAGGACATAATACAAAAGCCGCCATCTAAACCAGTAAGAAGGGCCTCACCAAGAACCTACTAACTATGTTGGTGTCCTGATCTCAGAGTTCCAGTCAACAGAACTGTGAGAAGTGAATGTTTGTCATTTAGCCACCATGTATGGTCTCTGCGTTAGAGCAGCCCGACCTGATTAAGGCAAATCTGTCTTGCTGGTGCTGGCGATGAGAAACAGAGACATCCTAGCTGCATGAGCAACCACAGCCATGTCCCTGAAATGTGAAGTACCCACTGGTTCAGGGGCCTTTGCTGCCAAGACCAGGAAGAACGAATTACAGTGAGCCAAACACCCAAAAGGCTCCCTCTCACCCCTGCTGGTAGAGATTCACTCTCCTGAGTCCTGCATGGCATGTGAAGCTCAAAATCCCTCTGTGATGGGGATTGCCACTTAACCAAAAAGGGGTTGTCCCTCAGAAGGGCTTAGATGGATTATATACAGGAGAGTGAAGAGTGGAGGAAATGGGTGTGGAATAAATACATCTTTTGCTTGAAAGTTTTTTTGGGGGCTACCCCTGCATTTTTGGGTTCTTGTTGAAATCAATTTTGTAAACATAATAAACATATTCAGAATGAATGAAATCTTATTGCATGGCCAAATTTTATACCATACTCCAAAATGGGCCAGTGAGCTCTGACAGCGCCCAGGCACATGCTGGTTGGGGGCCTTGGGCAGCATTTACTCTTTTTTAAAAATTTATTTTTATTGATTATGGTATCACATAATTGTCCTTATTCCCCCATTCCCACTCCAAACTCCTCCCTACATATTCCCCCACCCCCCTGTTGTCCATAGCCACCGGCTAGGCCCATGTGCATGCACACAAGTCCTTTGGTTGATCTCTTCCCCTTACCCCCACCCTCCCCTACTTTCCCTCTGAGGTTTGAGAGTCTGATCGCTGCTTCTCTTTCTCTGGGTTTGTTTTTGTTCACCAGTCTATGTTGTTCATTATTTCCTCTAGATGTGTGAGATCACGTGATCCAAGAAATACCCTTGTAAGGACCTAAACTGTGACAAGCCTTACTGGTTATGCTGAGAGGCAAATGAATCAGTCTGTAGTGAGTTCCTTTCCGGGCCAACAGTTCTTTTGAGTCCCAATTTCAATGTCAAATAGTTCCTTATGTGTACAAGTCAGCCATGATATTTCAGATCTGGTTGGTGGATAAATGGTGGGTGGTAATGCAAATAGGTCCGACCGTCTCTGGTTTGGTCCTGGGCATCCTTCAGCAACACGCAGCTGCTGTCTGCTGGTATGGTAAGGCGTTGTCAGCATCTTCCATCTCTGAATTGTGTCTCTTCTGTCTTCATGGCTGGAGCACTTCTGTCTATTCTTCTCTGTTACCGGATTCCAGATGGTCTCGGAGTTGTTTTCTGAAAATATACAAACATATTCTCGACCAAAAGTTAATAAAGAGATATTTTCTTTAAATTTGACTTGGGATTCTTTTTCATTTTCTTCCCCCAAATAATTTTCCTCTGGCTTATTTTGACACCATGTGTGTATTTTTATGGGTATCTTGCTGTTAGCGTTTCGAATAAAGCATGTACTCTTTAAAGGAATTATATGTCCTTTCTGCATTTTTACACTATCCCATCTGGAACTGCTCCCCTAGCCTTCCTTATATGTCCCTCAGTTGAGCTAAATTCCCTTTTACTTTGGTAAGAGCACCACTCACATCGAGGTGCGTAAGAAGCAGGACTTTGGGACCTTGGCAGTCTAAAAATATACTTGTGGTTTGGATTCATTTTCTTTTTCTATTTTTAATCCTCTTGCATATTTACATAGGACTTTCCTCCTCTGGGGTTTGTATTGCTTCTCAGCTGTGATCTGTTCTTCCCAACATCTAGAGGCAACAAATGGGCACTGCTGTACCACTCAGCACCAAGGAGAGTCGTCACTCATATAGTCTGCCCAAGGTCCCTCAGGATTCACCACTGTCAAGCAACCTTGGGATAGTCTCTTCATCCATCTCTATCCATCTCCCTTGTCATCCTGCACCAGGTTACTTTTTAATAAAGTTCTGGTTGGGCAACCAGTGTCACTTATGTCCATTGTCTGGAAACAGAGGATAATAGAAGTATTTAACAATGGGTGGAAAATGAATGTTGCAATGCTAGCGCAAAGGTCTTTCAGAGCCAAGCATTCACCCTTTGGTTGTTGGAGTGGGCAAAGGTCTGTGGGTCCCAGTGGAGGAGCCAGGACAAATAAGGTATCTGGCTGTGCTCAAGATGGTTCAGGCAGAAGTTCATTTCCAAAGGGCACAAAAATATATTTTAATATTTTTAACAACTGGGGCAGCTTTGCCTGTGTGTGTTGGCTGAATATCAGCCCTGCCAAAGATTAAAGCCTGGAATTCTTAGTAGAGATCCCTCGAGTGAGAACCGAGTTAATTTACTCAGTTGGTTTGCTGGTTTTATGCAGATTGTGAGCAAATTAAAAGGAATCTTATATAAGTTTCCCCTTTAAGACAACCACAGAAGCAGCCATTCTAACTCTCTCTGCAATTGGCCCCAATGGTCAAGTCAATCTTCCCGTGTCTCATTGAGCTAAGCTCAAGTTGTATCTGCCTCCCTTCTCCCCATCCCACCATTCCCTATCTTTTCTTTCTCTTTTCTGGAAACACAAGTAGCCCACTGAGGCTTAGAATTACAATTAGACTCTGATGGTAAGGGCAGGTTTGGGTCTGTTAACTCTATGTACTCCATGCCCTTAGAACAGGTCAAAGATGAAGACACACTGGAGAAACAAATTTTGCTTTCAGAAATTGAATTTTTTTTTTTAGAGAAACAAGTCATATAGAGACAGCTCCCAGGATAGCTGTGTGTTCAAATGTAGCTTGACAGAAAACCACCTTAGCAGAGCCAAAAGATATGACCCATCCAAGACTGCATTGTGACTCTTTCTTTGCAGCCACATCCACCATTGACCAGGCACTGCCCATCCACCAGTTCCTTCAACACTGTGCTGTGACAGTTAGGACTTTTGGGACAATCAGGACTCCTCCTATAAAGAATTCTAAAGAAGGATTATTTGGAACTCCAAACTCATTCAGTGAATCGAATTATATGAATCACAATTGTCTTACAAAAGCCTAAATATGCATCGGGTTATCCTTGTTCTAAGTTTCAAGTGAGTATACCACCAAACTGTTTGTATCTGGTATCATCTGTTCAGGTAGCCTCAAAATTACCTCATAGTATTTTTAAAAGTGAAATTTAAAATTTTATTGTTAACTGCCAAAAGGATGAGATTCTTTTAGATTCTGAGTGAGACTGTAATAATTCACTTGGGTGCTCATTATAACTATGTAAATGTTTCACTGGGTTCAAGAGAATGATGAATACAGGAATGACCAGCTAATGAACAGGCCACTGAGGACTTCCTTTCTCTGGAAAGGCAGCCAGAACCACCTGCAAGGGGAGGGTATCACAGTGGAAGCTGATTGCTCATTTTGTTAGGATATTGGCATGGGAAATCTGCAGAAGTTGGTTCATTCACAGGTGCATTTCAAGTATCTGCTGACAGTATGAGATTCCTCAGAACTCAACATAAAAGTCAGTACTTTTTCTGATCTGGTAGAATGTGAAAGAAAATTTGTTTGGTTATTGGCTTCCTGAAATCAAGATGACAAAGAGCCCTTCCATGATAACATCTTGAAAGCATTTGATTCCTTGAAATCAATGGACAGTTGAATCCAAAAGGTTATTAGCTAATTCTTACATGAAATTGTTGAAATTACCATTCTTGATATTTTCCTGGGGTAATGAAATTCATAGCTTTAGAATATATTGGGTATGCACTTTAAGTTTCACTGGACCCTCCTCTTCATTCTCGCATTTTTGCAACAAATATTAGTGCTTTCTATTCAGAATGTTAATACTTTTATATCAGATCATATGTTTTTATATCAGATCATATATCAGATTATATGTTTCCCATCTGGCCTCGTGTGGCCGCATTTCCTCTTACTATATATATCAGCTCACATGTCTTCCTTAACATTCAGCAACCAGGATTTGGTTCACCCAAGGTATCCTAGTCTGGAAGTGTACTCTGTTTTATAGTGACAGGATGTTTCTAATCCATATTCAGTTTAGAGATCATCTGCATCCCATTACAGGTAAATGATGTTCCCAGGCTCTTTTACTAATTTTGACTATACAAGCCCTTAGAGTTCAGAAATTACCATCTTTGAGAGATGGCCCAAGTCACTGACCTTAGTCTCAACTGGTCTCTTGGATGCCCATTACCCTATAAATATAATTTTGCTTGCCTAAAACATCCAGCTTTATAAGATTACACAGAAGTTTGTTCCCATTGGGTTGGCATTCACAAATCACATATGCTTACTATCAGTTTCTTTTTTCCCCATGTAACACATAGCAATGTTAACTAAGGCCAATAACTTACTTTGACTCCTGCTCTTCCTAGCTCATCACCCAGAAAAGTGTTTTGTATTTTTTCATATTTTTTTACATCCTTTCTCTTAGACATGTCCCTGCACATAATGGGAAGAAACTGAGTTATCACTGAAGTGTAGAAAAAACTCTAATAAATTTTGCACAAAATTTTGTTATAGGGCTATTGAAAGTATCAATAATGCCCACTAATTCATTTTCTCATGAGTGCTCTTAACCCCTCTAAAAATATGGTGTATAAGTCTATCTTAACTTTAATATGAGAAATATCCTTTATCACCCATCTATAGTAATAAAACCGTAGTATGCTAATTAGGCCAGATGTCCTTCTGGACATCCTCCTGGTCGACCTTCCAGATGAAGCCCGGGTTCCAGGGGCCAGAAAGAAGCCGGTGCTGGCAGCTGGGGGAAGAAAGGCCTATTCTTGCATGATTTTCATGCATCGGGCCTCTAGTTCTAGTATAATATATTTGCCGAAGGGTTTAATAATTCCATCCTTTAGCAGCTATCAACCCACCTGATGTGACTATAACCTTCAATGTTGCAGAGCTGTAGCATCAAACTTGCAAATTTTTGCATTTTTTTCCTGAAAGGAACACAGAATACCTAAGCCAAGTTTCTCACTTTATAGATGTGGAAACCGAGGCCCAGAATGCTGACGTGACTTGACTAAAGCTTCAGAATGAGTTTATCTTAAGGTCAAGATTCTCAGGAACTCTCCAGCATTTGAATATGACCATCTAGATATCCAAGTCCCTGTCATTTATAAGGAATTATTCAAATATTCTGACTTGGCATCTCTGCCATGTCCTATATGGGCACACATATAATACAAGTAAATACATATTACCACTTTAAACATGTGTTGCCTCAGTTTCCACTCTTTTTAAAAAAATGTATAGAATGTAAATATTTTTCAAATTCACTTACAAACACAGATTCCTCCTACTTTACAACAAGCTCTTTTCACTTAATGATATTTCATTATCATAGGTTCCTCCCAGTCTGCAGCCACTGAAATGGGCCTAGCAGCAAGAGACTAATGTTTACTGCTGAGCCTGATTTGATAAGCAGCCCGTGCACTAAGCAGACTGTCTTCCACGAGTGAAAGCTTTCTAGGCTAATGCAGGGAAAATGTGTAATTGGGATAAATGCCCTCCCAGTGTTTCCCCAGAGTGCCTATGGTCAGGGGAGGGAAAAGGCTCTTTGCAGCTGACTTACTTTACTACCATTGTTTTGCTTCATGCTGAAATCTCACAGCTGAAAGGCTCAAAGGCATTTGGAAGCCACCTGGGGAAGTTCCCTCAAGTGTCCTGAGGCCAGTTCTCAGCTAGAGCCATAACTCACCTCTGGGGCTTGAGGCGAGGCCAGAGGAGCTATTCATAAAGCTACCACCCTGCAAGGATAACCCAGGCGCAAGTTCAGGTTGTGGGCTCCATTCCCAGTAGGGGGTGTGCGGGAGGCAGGTGATTGATGTCTCTGTCATTGATGTTTCTTTCTCTCCCTCTCCCTGAAATCAATGAAAACATTTTTATTTTTAAAGAAAAAATTTTGGCCAGCAGAGAAGTATATAGAAAATCAAGAAAACTTGATGTATGAACACTCGAACTTGCATAACAAAGTAAAGACTGATTATCTTACCTAATAATAGAGAAACATATAAATAGACCATACCTTCCCTACACCCACAGCCAATCAGAGTGACTATGCAAATTAACCCAACAAAGATGGTGGTTAATTTGCATACACACCTGGGTCCTGGGAAACCTCCTCGGCACCCAGGTCACTCCCAGCCCGCCATCAGGCAGAGGCTTTAGGCTTGGGAAGGGGCAAAGCCTACAAATAGAGGTGTGAGGGGTGGAGGGAACCCCTTCCCAAGCCTAAACCTGGGGCAGAGGCTTTTGGATTGAGAAGGGGCTAAGCTTGGGATCAGAGTGAAGGGGAAAATATCAATGGAAACATATCCTCAGGTGAGGATGAAAAGAAAAATAAATAAAGAAATGTCATATTCTATGAAAGACACATTCTGAAAATGCTTAAGGAGAGTTGTCATTTTTTTCATGGTGGAGGGACTGGAGTCCGTGTTGATGAAAATACCTTGGTGGCAGTGGTGACTGGCAGTGGCTGCAGCAGTGGGGTGATGGGGCTGGCGCCTTCCCCTCATCAGCCCTATAGCCTCAAACAAAGGGAGGCCAGATTGCGGCTTAGGTCCGCTCCCAACAATGAGTGGGCCTAAGCCATCAGTAGGACATCTTCTGAGGGTTCTCAGTATGTGCAAGGGGGCAGGCTGGGCTGAGGGACCCCGCCCCAGTGCACAAATTTCTTGCACCAGCCCCCTAGTTTATATCATAAAGAATAATTTGCTTTGCAAAGATTTGATCAATTAGTTGACAAAGATTTATTGAGTGTGTAGTATGTTGCAAGCACAGTACTAGGTCTTGGTTACAGAGAGGTAAAAAGTCAGTCTTTGCTCTCAAGCTTCTTACATTTTGATGTGAAAGAGATATAATTAACTCATATTTTAATACTTGCAGTCATAGACATAGACATATAAATATAAACACAGATATAGCCATATATAGAGATATAAACATATAGACATAGACATAGATATAGACATAGTAATATGTCATAGTCATAGATATAGGTACTAATTTAGGCATAGGCATAGGTATAGATATAAACATAAATGTAGACAGATATTTTCCCCTTTGTGCTATGTGCTACGAAGAAGATAAACTAGGATAATCAGGTTAAGAATAATTGGTGTGAAGATGTTTCAACTAGAATAATAACCTCTGAGGAGGTGACATATGAACCAAGATTTAAACAATGGGGAATGAGCCATGTGAAGATCTGGGGAGAGAGCAAATCAATAAGAACTACAAGTGCAAAATGCTATGGCAGGGCCAAGCATGGGCAAGGAAGAGAAAGCAGGCCAGTGTGACCAAACATTGTGAAAGAGTCATGGAATAAAGGGAGGCATGATGGGTGAGGGGGCTTTATGGGCCACATAATCTCTGTTTGGGACTCCTTAACTCTGCTCTTGTGATGGCAAAGCAGCCATAGGTGATTTACATATGAATAGGTGTGGGTGTGTCCAATTAAATTTCTCTTTATAAGAACAGGTGGGAAGTGAAGGGGGGCCTTATCTGGCCTATGGGCAGCAGTGTGTCAGCTCTTGACTTACTTTCTTGAAGGCCCAGATGTAGAGCCTGGGCTTGTAAAGTGTGGGTCTTAAGCAGGTAAGTAATACAAACCTGTTTATAGTTTCAAAGTCTTGCTCTGTTCTCTGGAACATGGACTGTGGAGGCAAGAGTGGAAACAGACACCTGGGAAGGAGGTTGTAGAAACAGTTCAGGGAGAAATGATGGTTGTACAAAAGCAGCAGCAGAGGTGTTGAGAAGGGACCAGATTCTGATTACAGATTGGATTAAAACCAACAAAATTACCAATGAATAGAATGTGGTGGACATAGGAAACAAAGGAATCCAGAATGATTTCTGGGTTTTGGCTTTAGCATTTGGGTAATGATGCTACATATACTGAGATGGGAATATAGGAGCAATATGTATTTTGAAAGGAAAAGTTTTGTCTTGACCCAGTGAAGTTTGAGATGCCCATCAGAAACGCAGATAAGTTATCAAGCTGACAGTGGTGTTTGCTCATCTGGAACAGAGAGATCCAGTGAAGGGGAGGAGAACAGACCTCCCCAAAATGTGCCACTTTGGCATGTGGATTATTTTGAGCTGAAGGCAATCAAGACCCAGCAGACTTAAGAAAAAAAAAACATCTACCTCTTCCTTCACTGCCTAAAATAATTTGGATAGGGGTCCTGGTCCAGATAGAGAGCTATTACCAGAGATAACTTTTTTGTTTTGTTTTGTTAATCCTCAGCTGAGGATATTTTTTTCCATTGATTTTTAGAGAGAATGGGAGGGGGTGAGGGGAGGGGGAGGGAGAGAGAGAGAGAGATCAATGTGAGAGAGACACATGAATTGGGTGCTGAGGATCAAACGTGGAACCCAGGTATGTGCCCTTGACTGGTAATCAAAACCCGTGACCCTTCCATGCTGGGGTCAATGCTCTAACCATGAGCCACAATGGCAAGGGCTACCAGAGATGACTTTTTATCTGAAAGACTTAACTGTTTTACAGGGCAAATATCTCGTTACCAAACTTCTGCTCTTCCTATCTTCCTATGAATTGTCCTCCCCTTTGAAGGCCCAGTCCCCTGCCCCATTCTTTAACTCTGGATGGCATATGAGCCTCTGTTGGCTGACTGCTCTTGGTTCTCACATTTTTACGGAGCTCCCATACATGAAAATTTAATTTGTTTTTCTCCTGTTCATGTTTTATGTCAGTTTAATTATTATACCAGCCAAAGAACTTAGAAGAGTAGAAAAATATTTTTCCACCTTGACATCAACTATAGAGAGAAATTTGTGAGTCATCAGGATGCAGGGGATGGGTCCCTCTGTTATAGAAAACCAAAGAAAGCCAAGGACGCTTCAAAGAAAAGGAGGAACACTGTTTAATGCACCGGCAGACTCAGGGAACAGCCTTTCAAATCTGAGTGAAGAAACATGCATGCCCCATTTTCCTTTATATCTCCCTGTGGTCTTTGTCCCGCAAATATGGGCTATGCTTCTGGTCCTTTTCATGGGCCTTGCAAGAAGGCCCCCAGGTGTTGGGGTCTCCAGGCCATATCTGATGGTTTGGCCTGGTGCCAGCATTCATAACCCTCCCTCTGGGCCAGTGCACTGTTCACAGTAACAGGTTCTGCAAGACCAGTATCCGGGAAGGAGATAGTGACTTAATTATAGGTTATCAAGAATGTACACTGAGCTTGCTGGCATGGATTCAGATCACTATCCCCCAAATATCAGGGTTACATTGGAATTAGCCCTTTTTAGCCTTCTCGCTTCCAGATCATCTAGGAAGAGAGAATTGAAGACACGAGGACCAGAGGTAGAATCCTGGGTCCCCACAGTGGTTCTCAACCTTTCTAATGCCTCGGCCCTTTCATACAGTTCCTCATGTTGTGGTGATGCCCAACCATAAAATTATTTTCGTTGCTACTTCATAACTGTAATTTTGCTACTGTTATTAATCGTAATGTAAATATCTGTGTTTTCCGATGGTCTTAGGCGACCCTGCTAACGGTTTGAGACCCACAGGTTGAGTAGAGCCTAAGACCATCAGAACCCATCCCTTAGACTAGAGTCTAGTACTTCAAGGTCTGGCGGAGGCCAAGATCAGCAGAGGACACTGAGAAGGCACAGCCAGTGATCTGGGAGGGGAGTCAGGTGAGTGTGGCAGTCAAGGAATCACCACTGTTTCCAGAAGAAGGCTGTGTGGATGACTGCACCCAATGCTGCAGGGGATGGGTGAGGGGTGGGGGGCTGGATTAAGAGGAGGTTTCTCTGGAGGATTCACTAGAACGTTTATAACTGTTGAGCTATCCAGAATGTTTAAAATATGATTCAACCTACAAAAATTCAATGTATCCACAGCTTCTTGGTAACAAATCAACTGAACCTACATTGAGTTACTACAAGGATTCCCTTCTTTGCTAAGAAATCATTGGAACAAACATAATTGTACAGTGTTTTATAAGTACCGCGCGCTAACCGATTGCACCACTGGAGCTCCTGTACAGTGTCTTAAATTAAGCAGCATACACTTAGAAGGAGGAAGGTCAGATAATAATTTCACTTGCTTCCAGAACTGGAGGTAGGGAAAAAACAAAAACAAACAAACAAACAAAACAAAAAAAACACACACCAGGTTTTGATGATCTATGCCAATCAGAAATAGAGTAGTGATAACAGAGCCCATCAGTAATTCACAAAATGCACCAGCGATTTCTTTTCAGGCCATGGTTTTCCTCTCTCCCACCATTTAGAGTTTACATTAGCCTACCACTTGTAGGAAGGGACGATAATTAGGAAATAAAATGACCTCAGGGCACAGGGAAAGGAAGAAAAAGCAGGGGGCTTCTAGAGGCTGGTGGGAGCCGAAGTTTCCCAAGTCCCTGCAGGGCTGGAGGGGCCCCCACGGGCAAGCAGCTGGCCCTGCTGAGGCTGTTATCCACATTTCCTGGTTTGCATTTAAGAGACTTCTCTCTCTGACCCAATTTGGCCATTGGCACGGGTTTCCCTGTCTCTTGCCGCCGCGTGTCTCAGCTTTCCTTTCTCATATCAATGCCCTCCCTTCCCTGACTGATTCTCTCCTTCCTGCCTTGTGAAGAGCAGTTAGATCTTCCAGGCCCCTCGGTGCCTGGTGCAGGGAGCACTGTACCGGCTGGTCTATGAAGAATGATAGAGAGTTCTGCAGCGTTCTCCTCAAACCAGTGAGCCCTGCAAGCCCCCACAGGGATCAATGAGCTAAAAATAGCTGAGGCTTGTAAATGAGCTGGAATCCTTTCTGCCTGCCTTCTGAGTCCTTCACAGTCCTGGGGACACAGGGGAGCCGCCGCACAACTCAAGTGCTGTTTGTTTTCCTTGCCAGGCCTGGTGGAGGCCAGGGCTGCCACCCCCTGCTGCTTGTGGATTAATGATGGCATTTCCACTCTCTAGCTTCCTGGTCTCCTGTGAAGGTACAACTTGTTCTGGCCTGGGACACCCGCCACTTGGCCTTCCTCCTGGAGGAAGTGGATTTTGAGTTGCATTTGAAAAGAAATGTAATGCCACACGCATGTGCTCTAAATCAGCCATCTCCTGGGTTATCAGGATAAGTCCCACTCCCCACAGCTCTTGCTCTTCTCCCTCAGGACTCTCCTTGCCTGGCATAGGTGCTCCCAAAACAGGCTACCCACCAGCCATATGTTCATTAATATTTGTTGAATGGCTGCTAGGTGCTATATAGTATGTAAAACACAGCTGAATACTATGCCAGATGCTCCGAATTCACAGATGAATAAATGGGGGATCATGTGTAATTTCTCATTTGCCCTGGGAGATACAGAGCAAGGGGAGGGTGTTCCCAGGGTCTTTGAAATAGGCCAGGAGCAGGCAAGGTCAAGAGCACAGAGAGCAGGAGGCAGCCTAGACCATCTCCAGGGGCTAGGGGTGGAAGGGTACTTTCCTTGGGGTTCAAAGCCCTTGGGATGGCCTTGTCTGCTTGGGTCTTATGCTATATTTTGGCAACTAGTCAGCACTCAACAAATGGGAAGAGAGTGGTGAAGAGTGTGGTTTTTGGGAATCAGACAGATAGGTTCATATTCTGCCACATGCCACTTCCAGGTGGCGCCTAACCTGTAGAGGCCTATGTCTCCACATCTGTACAGCAGGGTTAATGATAGAATTATCCTCATAGTGTGGCTGTGAGGATTGAATGAGAGAATGTGTCTAAATCAGTTGTCTTCTTCCTGCCTGTGATACAATAAATAAACAACAAATAGTATTGTTTTAAAATATGGTGTAATCTTAGAAAAGTTGAAGCGCAGTAAGGCCACCAGACTAGGAGATGATGTCCACTGAAAAGATAGCATGTTATAGTTCCCAAAAGGACGGGGTGTGCTTTGCCAGAGGGGCCACACGGGGAAGTGCCAGGTGGGTGAGGAGACAGAGAGAGTGAGGAGGAAATGTGAGCAAGAACCTTTACTGTGGGTTCCATGGGAAGAAACAAGTAAGGTAGGTCTAGGATTGGCTAGATTGAGCAATTTCAGGGGCTCTGGGCATTGGGGCTGACCCTGGTTTTCCGGTACCTGGCCCTGAGGTGGCTGGGCAAGTGGACAGTGGCCCAGAGTAGGAGAATCAAGGTAGGGGAGTTGGTTGGGACTATTGGCTCTGATTGGTTGGTTTGCATTTGAAAGGCACACTCCTGGGCAAGTTGTTTACTATGTCTAGGAATTTATGAACTCTGGGAGGGACAGTGGCTCCAGGGTCAGCAAGGCGCCAGATGTGGAAGCCCTAGAATATAGAAAACAAGCGACATGGTTAAAATAGGTACCTAGTAATTTTCTATAAATGCATAGAGAGTGAAAGGTTCTCCCCCTCCCAAACTGGTGGATAAACTCTACTTTAAAACTCCCTGTTGTTCTGTTTCCTGTTTCCTTTCAAACCTAACAGAGAGAATGAATCTTGATTCACAAAATTGGGCAAGTCATGTTACTTTCCTTCTAAATAAAACTGTAGCTGACTTAGAGACTTGGTTCTGATGGGGTATAGTCATTCACTGTTCCTGTTGGGGCTCTTCCCTCACTGCCAGAACCCCATCTCCAGGTGTAGAGCAAAGGCCTCTGGATTCTTCAGCAGAGCAAACAATTCTGGGAGGTCTCCCAGAAACCCAGAAACCACAGTGGTTTCTGCTGAGAGGGCCACTGACCAGGCCATCTCAGTTCCGTGGGCCAGGAAGTCCAATGGGACTGCTACTTTCATGCCACTTGAATAGAAACATCATCTCAGAGGCCAGGAGCTTCCGGGTGTACCATGTCCTCCAAGGCCGGGGAAATGTGGGCAACTGACTGTGAGAAGCTCCCCAGAAGCAGAACTTAGATGTGGTATCAGCTCATCTCCAGACATGGCCTGGCCCACTTTTTTTTCTCTTTTTCCCTTCCTATTCCTTAATGGCCCCCAGAGCTGGGGGCATTTCCACTAGCCATCCCCAGTCCTTTTTACCCTTCTGGGTGAACACTGCTGTTTTTGTTTTCCTTGCTGTTCTCTTTGGCTAGAACTCACTTTTCTCTCTTCCTTGTCCACCAAATTTGCACTCTTGCTTAGTTAATATTTATAAAGACCTTGCTGTGAGCCAGAGGGCCTATGTGACTCACTTAGTCCTTCCCACATCCCTAAAAGATAGGCACTCTTATTGATTCCCATTTTATAGATGAAGAAAACAAGGTTCAGAAAGGGTAAGTGATGTGTTTTACCATCATACAGTTAACAAAACCAAGCTGTATATGATTGGAAAGCTGTGGGTCTGAAAAAGCATGCCAGTCTGCTTCATGCCATTGTTACCTCCTCCAAGAAGTCTTCCCAGATCTCTCCCTCAACTTTGAACAAGGAGTCCATGGATAAAGACCAAATAACTGCTCATCACACTGTTTGCTCTTTTGTCTTTGCACAGCTACACAACATTTCCCAGCCTTCCCTTTAGTTAGGTACGGCCATATGACTAATTTCTAGCTAATTGAATATTAGAATGTTAGTGGAAATGGTGATGGTCATCCCCAGGACTAAAAAACTCATTAAAAATCTCTATTAGGCATTATTTCCGCTGGGTTAAGAAAGGTACCCCTTTCTTGGAGCAACCTTGGGGGCTACAGGCAGAGTCACTGGCAACCTGGGTCACAAATGACTGTATGGGGCACATGGCCCCTCTTCCCACTGTCCTTCCCACCACCTTTGAACTGTTGTGTGAAAGAGAAATAAATTGATATTGTGTTAAGCCCCCAAATTTATCTGTTTATTTCTTACTGGTTCTTTCTGCAGCTGGTGCTACCTTAACCAATAGCTTCCTTTGAGGCTTTCTTTTATCCAAATGCTTCATAATGATTGACTTCCATAGGACATCATAGGAGTAAATGGAATTTAATTCCATTGACTATCACAGGCAGTTTTGAAGAGAAAAGAAATTTATAAAAGGTGCCTGGAGAGTATATAGGCAAAGAGGGGAAGGGGGTAGATTTTATATGTGGATAAAATTTTCACATTACAGACACTTGGCTTGTTCATGGCCTCTAGGCCTTTGCCAATCATAGCGTGGCCCCACTCCCATATCCCTCCCCCTCATGACTGCTCTGGGGGCTGCCAATGACCTTCATGTTCTAGGTTATATAAAAATCACCTGGGGGACCTTGTAATGAAACAGATTCCCCTGTCCCTAGACTCTCATTTATTAAGTAGCATGGAAATCTACATTTTTACTAAGCCTTCCCCATGACCTTAAGGCAATGGCCTAAATGGGCAGTCAGACATCCCTCGAGGGGTCCCAGATTGGAGAGGGTACAGGCTGGACTGAGGGACACACACCCCCGTGCACAAATTTTGTGCACTGGACCTTTAGTACTATATGAAAATTAGGACAGATCCTGAACCCACCAAAAAAAGTGAACCCCAGAATGAAAGGGATCATAAGGACCAAGAGCAGGGATGGCCTGTAGCTAATGGAGGAGCAGGGAAAGGGTATTGAGGCCTGGAGAGAAAAAGAATTCTAGCAGGGGTGGGGAAGGTGGAGATGAGGGGAAGGCCACTCACTAGGAGATCATGGAGGAAGACCATTTATTGAAATGACTGTCTTGACTCCATTGTATGCTCTTGCTTCCTTTGTCAAATATTAATTGAGCATAATGGCTTGCAATGATTCAGAATGGACATATGCACTCCTATGTTCATAGAGGCACAATTTATAATAGCTAAGATTTGGAAGCAGCCTAAGTGCACATCAGCAGATGAGTGGATTAAAAAAATGTGGTACATCCACATAATGGAATACTATGCTGCTATAAAAAAGAAGGAACTTCTACCATTTGCAACAGCCTGGATGGACCTGGAGAGCATTATACTGAGCAAAATAAGCCAGTCAGAGAAAGATAAATATCTCATGATCTCACTCATGTGTGGGATATAATGAATAACATAAACTGATGAACAAAAATAGATTCAGAGACAAAGAAACACTAAACAGACTGCCAAACCTCAGGGGGGAAGGCAGGGAAGGGAGAGGTGTGTAAGAGATCATTCAATGGACTTGTATGCATGCATATTAGCATAACCAATGGACATGGACACTGAGGTGATGGGGGCTTGTCTTGAGGGGCAGGGGTGTCAGGGGGTGCGGTCTATGGTGGGGGAAAGGAGACATACTGTGGCATTTGGAAAAAAGAAAAGAGATTGAGGAGAGGGGATGCAGTGATGAGATAGCTGAAGAGTGGCCGCAGAGGGTGATGTGGACAGATGAAATGTCGGGGAGCAGGTAGGATATGTTAACCCCACTACAAGGTTACCTTCCTGGGCCTGGATGGCAGCAAAGTAATGCAGCCAGCAGCCAGGGGGAGGATGATCTGTTAGTGGCTGCATTTCACCCAGAGGGAAATAGAACAGTAGCACACCCAATGGAAACATCTGTGTCTCCAGAAGGAGGGCTGCTGGCATCAGCAAGAGCAAGGAGGGAAATACCAGCCTGTCCACTCCCAGCACCCCTGATGGGGGCCCGGGGAGAGCTTGCCCTGTTTGGCCTTAGTAAGTTAAGGTCCATGAGGGAAGGAGCCTGTCTGTCTTGTTTCCTGCCATTACCTTGTGCAGAGCAGTGCCTGGCACATAGTAGGAGCTCAGAAAGCATTTGGGAATGAATGAATGGGAGAGCACGTGGGTGAAAGGCAGCTGTTACCCACTGAGTCAGACTTGGCCCAATGTCATAAACCTTTGGGCTGTGACAAGGTGCACTGACCTGCTGCCAAGCTCACAAGATCCTTCTGTGTGGAGAGAAGCCCCCCTAGGCAGAACACAGACTCTAATCAGTAGCTACGGTCACACTTCACCTTGGGACGTGCACACCCGTCTTTTGACTTTTAACTATCAATCTTGGTTTGTTTTCAGTATTTTGGCATAAGTAGGCTTCTGAGTCTGCCAGCATGTTACCAGGCTCTGGACCATGGACATTATGAAATAATAGTAATAAAGTACCTAAAATGATTGAGTGCTTATTTTATACCAGGCTTAACATATATTAGCTGATTTAGTCCTGACTAAGTGCAAGGTGCGTCCAGTGATTACTCCCTCGGCTGAATTCTTGCCCAGGTCACACACCCAAGTGGCAGCACTTGAACACTGGCATTAGGACACAGACCGGTACATGGTCAGCATCACCACCTGTCTTTCACCGTCTAGACCAGCCATGGGCAAACTACAGCCCACAGGCTGGATCCGGCCCATTTGGCTGTTCTAGCCGGCCCGCGGAGCCGAAAGAGTGGAGGGTTCTCTTGCTCTCCCCTCAGCTCCTTCATCAGCAGCCCAAGATGAGAGTGCCAGCATGGTCAGGTTGCTTTTGTTCTGGCCCTCCAGTCCAGTTTAAGAACCCATTGTGGCCCTCGAGTCAAAAAGTTTGCCTACCCCTGGTCTAGACTGAACCCCCCCAAGGGACACACCCTCTGCAGTCTGTGCCTCCCTCCTCACTGAAAGAAAACAGCAACAACAACAACAAAAAACCAATACCACAGACTTCTGCAAGGTAGTGAAGGAGAATCGACGGGGAGAGAGGACCTGGATTTGACATTTCTCTCTCTAATTCTGACTGTATGTCTTTGAGCAGGTCACCCAGCTTCTTTGAGTCTTCGTTTATTCAATAGTTGTAGCAATTTTTGCTCAATGAATGAATGAACCTTTCACCTTACCCCCTCTGCAGCTGTGAACGTCGAATAGATAGTGTAGATGACAACACTTTACCAAGTACAAAGCTCTGACTGGACTCTCACGGTTATAATTACAGAGCCTGCAACTGTCCTTCCGGTTGTTGTGGTTCTGAGGGAACAGCACTGCCTCCTTTAGTGGCTCTCTGAGACCTGACTGAGAGCCTTTCAGAGCAGTATCCAGGGTAGAGAGCCCGTCTCCGCGAGGACTCCTTGAGGGATCTGGGCCAGGCTGCCTTACAGAGGCAGGGCTTTGGGATGCCAGGGACAAGGAGGCAAAAAAGAAGGAGACGGCCACCCTCCACCTGAGGCAAGGGTGGAGAAATCAAAAGGCTCTTGGAGAAAGGGATTCCCTAGGTGTTTTTGAGTGGTTGACCTAGCCTGTGTGGAGCCTCTCCCGCGCCTGATCTTAGCTTCCGGTAAACGCACTTCCCTGTGGTAGGGTTGCTTCTGCTAGTGGCAATGGGCCGTCCTGACCCTGACCCTGACCTGCTACAGTTACTGGTTGAATGAGAGACCTGGGCTGCTGCCTCCCAAACTCTCCAGAACTGTCACTAGGTTTCCCGAAATGGGAGGCTTGGGGATGGATCTCAGAGCCTGGCACCTTCTCCCAAGCTGGAGGCCTGTCCACCTCCAAGGCCTGGCTGCCTGTCCAGTCCCTAGTCAGCCTCTTTACACACCCCTGGAGCCAGGGGAGTCTGTGCTGCCCCTGACAGTCTCCAGGCCTTGGTTCTTCTCTCCAGGGAGATGGGCTCCACAGGAGAGTGGACGTGGCCATTGCCCCAGAGTGACATCCTATGTGTTTGGGCAGAAACTTCAGGCTTCTTAGAAGCTTAACTTCAGCTCTTGACCTCTCTGAAAGTTTTCCTTTTTCTACTTAAAGGGGGGGGGGGGGAATCTATCACCAGGCTATTTTAGGTGAACTCACTGAAAAGAAAAAAAAAAAGAAGAGGAAGAAAAAAAAGAAAGAAAGAAAACCAACGCTGCGACGTCACAGCTATTTTTAGCTGGATCTCTCTCCCTCCAGGACTCAGGCTCTATTTGGGAACCTGGTGCCTTGGTGGGCAGCCAACCTTGTGCTTTTCAACAGAGTAATCCCCTGGCATATGGCAAAGCCGCCTGGTCCTTCTCACTATTTTTATGGAGAGGAGTTCATTGGGGACAGCCTAACCTTTGTTTTGGCTCCTTGCTCACAGGCCCTGGCCTCCAATAGCTCATCACCTTTTATTAATTTTTTTTGGTTTGTTTTTTAAAATTTCTTTATTGTTGAAAGTATTATAGATGTCCCCTTTGTTTTATTTTCATTGACCCCCTTCACCCTGCCCCTGCTCCTCTCAGGCTTTCACCACTCTTTTGTCTGTGTCTATGGGCTATGCATATCCTATATAATAAAAGCTTAGTATGCTAAGTGTCCAGTCAGCCTGTCAGCCATTCAACCAATCAAAGCATAATATGCTAATGATATGCTAAGGCAGCTCAACTGCTCACTATGACATGCACTGACCACCAGGGGGCAGACACTCTGATCAATAGGTTAGCTTGCTGCTGGGGTCTGGCCAATGGGACTGAATGAGACGGGCTGGACATGCCCTGGAGCCCTCCCACAGTCCCTCCTGGGCTGACCAACCTCCTGTTTCTCTCTCTGGCCCCGGTGCACTGGTGGGGGTCTCTCAGCCTGGCCTGTGCCCTCTTGTAATTCGGGATCCCTAGGGGAATGTTGGAAAGTTGGTTTGGGTCCAATCCCACAGGGCAGGCCGAGGGACCCCACTGGTGCATGAATTTATGCACTGGACCTCTAGTATGCATATAAGTTCCCAGGTTAATCACTCCCAATCCACCATCCCACCCCTGCCTTCCCTCTGAAATTCGTCAGTCTGTTCTATGCTTCCATGTCTCTGGGTGTATTTTGTTCATCCATTTATTTTATTCATTAGATTCCACATGTGAGTGAGATCATGTGATACTTATCTTTCTTGCCTGGCTTATTTTGCTTAGCATAATACTCTCCAGGTCCCTCCATGATGTTGCAAATGGTAAGAGTTCCTTCTTTTCTACAGCCGTGTAGTATTCCATTGTGTAAATGTACCATAACTTTTTATCCACTCATCTGCTGATGGAAAACTTGGGCTGTTTCCAAATCTTAGCTATTGTAAATTGCTCAGCATCTTTTCTACTTTGCAAAGCACTTTGCAGTTGGGACCATTGTTCTGTTTCTTCAGGCTTCAAACACATCAGAGCAGAGAAACGTTTAGCAAATGTATCAGTCTGTATCCAGGTCACATGCTGTTATAAAGAATTGTCCATTCGCTGTTAGCCTAAGAACCCTTGTTAAAGTCATGTGCAAATGTCGCCTGATCTGGGATCTTGGCTGCTAAATTAAAACCCAGAGAGTCACATGTACTTTTTTTGTGTTGAATTTGTGGGGTGACATCCTATTTAATAAAAGGCTAATATGCATATAGATCAAAAGGCAAAACAACTGAATAACCCAACAACCAGTCACTATGACATGCACTGACCACCAGGGGGTGCATGTGTAACATGGCAGGCGAGGACAGCAGGTGGCAGAGCATAGAACATGGCAGGCGTTGGTTCCAGAGGGATGGTGGAGCAGGTGAGCGGGACACCAGACCAAGGCGGGGTGCCGGTCACTGTCATCAGGGTGAGCCTCTCTTGGTTACTGAAAATTCTTTGCTCCCATGCACTGTGGTGCCGCCCAGTGCTCGCACCTGCTGCCAGTGCTAGTCCCACTCACACCCACTGCTGGCACCTGGTGCAAGCCCCAATTGCTTGGCACCATCAGTGGGTGTGAGCAGTGGCTGCCAGCCCTCAACACCCCTCAGGGCTTCTCCACCTCCTCCTGCTCCTGAGGGGTGATCAGGGCTGGCAGCCACCTCTTGCACTCACTGCTGGCAATGGCCCCACTCGCACCCACTGCTGGCACCAGAGTCACCTCTCACACCCATTGCTGGTGCCCGCCCTGCTTGCACCTGCAGCCAGTGCCAGAGCTGTTGCTCTTAATCACTTGCTGCCGCGAGCAGGGCTGGTACGAGCAGTGGGTGCAAGTGGTGGCTGTTGGCCTCAATTCCACTGAGGGCTTCCCCACCTCCCCCTACTCCTGAGGGGCAATCAGCTGCCATTTGCACTCATTGATGGTGCTGGAGCCAGCCCTGCTAGCATCTGCTGCTGGTGCTGGCCCCAATCACTCTTGTAGTCAGCAGGTGTGAGTGGGGCTGGCAGTCAGCACTTGGAGGGGTGGCGGTGGGACTGGGGCTGCTGACAGGGGACCAGGGGCCATTGTGGGAGGGGCTGGATGGGGGAGCAGAGGATGGGCTGAGACCCCCCCTGTGCCCACCGCAGCCTCAAATCCCACAGTTCCTTTCAAGATACACAAATTCATGCACTGGGCCCCTAGTTGGTTAATAAAATTATATAGATTTCAAGTTTATAATTCTATAATACATAATCTATTGTGTGTTCACCACCCCAAGTCAAGTCTCCTTCCATCACTATTTATCCCCCACTTTACCCTCTGGTAATCACATTATTGCTATCTGTGTCTATTAGTTTTTATTTACTTGTTTGTTTTCTTTTTTCAAAACATATTTTTATTGATTTCAGAGAGGAAGGGAGAGGGAGAGAGAGATAGAAACATCAATGATGTGAGAGAATCATTGATCGGCTGCCTCCTGTATGTCCCCTACTAGGAATTAAGTCCACAGCCCAGGCATGTGCCCTTGACCAGAATGGAACCTGGGACCCTTCAGTCTGCAGGCCAATGCTCTAGCCACTGAACCAAACGAGCTAGGGCTATTTGTTTGTTTTCATAATCCCTTCATCTTTTTTTTAAAAATATATATTTTATTGATTTTTTTACAGAGAGGAAGAGAGAAGGATAGAGAGAGTTAGAAACATCAATGGGAGAGAATCATCGATCAGCTGCCTCTTGCACACCCCCTACTGGGGATGTGTCCACAACCAAGGTACATGCCCTTGACCGGAATAGAACCTGGGACCTTTCAGTCCATACACCGACACTCTATCCACTGAGCTAAACCGATTTTGGCTCCCTTCGTCTTTTTCACCCAGCTCTTCAATCACCCTCCCTTCTGACAGCTGTCAGTCTGTTCTCTATATCTATGAGTCTATTTCTATTTTCTTGTTAATTTATTTTGTTCACTAATTCTCTATATAAGTGAAATCATATACTTTTCTTTCTCTGACTGGCTTATTTCACTGAGCAAAATACTCTCCAGGTCAATTCATACAGTTACAAAAGGTAAGATTTTCTTCTTTTTTATGGCCAAGTAGTATTCCGTTGCATATATGTACCACAGTTGTTTTTATCCACTCATCTAGTGATAGGCACTTGGGCTGCTTCATTGCAACACTATTTACAATTAACTATTCTAAATAGTGCTGCAATGAACATAGGGGTGCATATGTTTTTTTGCATTAGTGTTTTGGTTTCTTCTAATATATCCCCAGATGTGGAATCACTGGGACATAGGCAGTTCTATTTCTTGAGTTTACCCCATACTGCTTTCCACAGTGGCTGCATTAAGCTGCATTCTCACTAATAGTGCACAAGGATTCTCTTTTCTTCATATCCTTGCCGCAACTTATTATTTGTTGATTTATTGATAATAGCCATTCTGACAGGTGTGAGGTGACATCTCACTGTGGTTTTAATTTGCACTTCTCTGATGATTAATGATACTGAGCATCTTTTCAGATGTTGGCCATCTATAATTCCTCTTTGGAAAAGTATCTATTCAGGTCCTTTGCCTCTTTTAAAATTGGATTGTTGCTGTTGAGTTTTATAAGTTCTTTATAAATATTAGATATTAACCCCTTACCAACTGTATCAACAAATATATTCTCCCATTCAGTGGGTTGTTTTCTCATTTTGTTGATGATTTCCTTTGCTCAAAAAACTCTTTTAGTTTGATATAGCCTCATTTGTTTATTTTTTCTTTTGTTTCCCTTGCTCAAGGAGGCATATTAGAGAAAAATATTGCTATAAGAAATGTCTGAGAGAGAAACCAAGATGGTGGCATAGGTAAACGGTTAACTGCAGCCTCGCACAACAATTTCAAAAAAAAAAAAAGTACAAAATGGACATTATCCAGAACTACAGGAAAGTTGACTGATTGGAAATTCTACAACTAGAAGGAAAGAGAAAACCAGAAGGAAAATCAGAGGAGCTGTAAAAGCCTAAGGTATGGAGACATACTGCACGCGTGGGGAGAGGATGGAGCCAGAGAGGAGGGGCGGCTGAGTGCCTGGCTGGCGTTCCCTAGTGGGAAGGAGATAAAAAGCTCAGGACTGTGCTGAGCCCCAGTTCCGACTGCACTTAACCCCAGTTCTAGGCCAGACTCTGGGGACCCAGACTCATTTGGAGGGAATCTGGGCTGTAAGGCAGAAACTCAGGGGAGCTTCAAAAGGCAGAGTCCTGGAGGCATGTATGTTGTGCACAGAGAATGGACTGTTGACTGTGCCACTGGGTTGCTCTAGTGGGAAGGAGACAAAAGCTCCAGACTGTGTTGAGCCCCATTTCCAACCCCATTTCCAACTGTACTGAACCCTAGTTCTGGGCTCATTGGGGGAGAGACTAGACTGTCTGGTAGTGGGCAAAACTTGAGGGCACCTTTCTTTCAGAGGTGCTTTCAGAGAGTACCAAAGGGCACTGAGGAACACTGAGACTCAAGAACCTCATAGAGGGGACTGACTGGAAGCCAAGGCTGTAGGCTCTACCCTAAAATCCGCTCCATCCAAGCTGAACACAGAGGCTTTTGCAGTTTTCCCAGTCTAGTCGAATAAGGCTATCTCCTGGCAAAAACACAGCTGATCTTCACAGCCAATTTGCCTGGAGGTCAGTTCCTCCCAGTGATACCAACAAGAATCAAGACTTAACTATAATAAGTCTGTACACACAATCCACAAAGAGGTGCACCAAGAGTGTCCACCTCAGATAACTGGGAGGCTGACCCACTGAAGCAGATAGGACACCTTAGCACACAAAGCCACCCTACCAACTCAGGGAAGCTGTGAAAATGCCAAGACAAGGAAACAGATCACAAATGAAAGAAATGGAGGACAAAAAGCGACAGGATATAGAGTTCAAAACCACGATTATAAGGTTTTTCAAGAATTTCCTAGAAAAGGCCGATAAAATAAATGATACCTATGAGGATATGAAAAGGGATGAACTAGAAATAAAGAATACATTGTCTGAAATAAAAAATATTATACAGAGTCCTAAAAATAGAATGGCAGATGGCAAGAATTAAGTCAAAGATTTGGAACATAAAGAGCCAGAAGACACTTCTTCGCAAAAGCAGGAAGACAAGAGAATCCAGAAAGTTGAAGATAATGTAAGAAGCCTCTGGGACAACTTCAAGCGAACCAACATCAGAATTATGGGGGTCCCAGAATAAGAGAGAGAGCAAGATACCAAAAACATATTGGAAGAAATAGTGACAGAAAACTTACCCAACTTGGTGAAAGAATTAGACTTACAAGTCCAGGAAGCACACAGAACTCCAAACAAAAGGAATCCAAAGAGGACCACACCAAGACACATCATAACTAAAATTCCAAGAGCAAAAGACAAAGAGAGAATATTAAAAGCAGCAAGAGTAGTTGAGGGCAAACTACGGCCCAGAGGCCAGATCCGGCCCCTTTGGCTGTTCTATACGGCCCGTGGAGCCTAAAGAGCGGAGGGTTCTCTTGCTCTCCCCTCCACTCCTTCACCAGCAGCCCAAGATGAGAGTGCCAAAATGGTCAGGTTGCTTTTGTTCTGGCCCTCCGGTCCAGTTTAAGAACCCATGTGGCCCTCGAGTTAAAAAGTTTGCCCACCCCCGAGCAAGAGAAAAGCAAGTAGTTACCTATAAAGGAGCACCCATACGATTGTCTGCTGATTTCTCAACAGAAACCATGGAGGCCAGATGGGAATGGCAAGAAATATTCAAGGTGATGAATAGCAAGAATCTACAGCCAAAAAAACTCTACCCAGCAAAGCTATCACTCAGAATTGAAGGCCAGATAAAGAGCTTCACAAATAAAAATAAGTTAAAGGAGTTAATCACCGCCAATTATATGAATTGCTGAAGGGGGTTCTTTAAGAAGAGGAAGAAAATAAAGATAAAAATTATGAACAATAAATACTTAACTATCAACAAGTGTATCTAAAAACCAAGGGAATTAAAAAATCTGATGAACAATATTAACTGGTGAATATAATAGAATCAGAGGTATGGAAGGGGAGTGAACTGACAATTCTCAGGGAAAAGGGGAGTAGGGGGTGCGGGAAGAGACTGAACATGAACTGTTCACCTATGGATGAGGACAATGGGGGGTAGGGAAAGGGGAGAGAGTGGAGTGGGAACCTGGTGGAGGGGAGCAATGGAGGGGAAAAAAATGAGGAACATTTGTAATAATATGAACAATAAAGATTTATTTTTAAAAAAATGCCTGAGATCTTACTGCCTGTATTTTCTTTTATGGTTTTATAGCTTATATTTAAGTCTTTAATCCATTTTAATTTATTCCTTTGTATGGCATAAGAAGGTGGTCTGGTTTAATTTTTTGCATATATCTGTCTAATTTTCATAACATCATTTATTGAGACTGTCTTTACTCCATTGCATGTGCTTGCCTTATTTGTGGAATATACTATGGCTTTGTAGTATAGTTTGTTATCAGGTAAGGTGATCCTTCCAACTTTGATCTTTCTCAAGTTCACTGTTGCTATTCTGGGTATTTGTGGTTCCATATAAATTCTTGGAATATTTGTTTTAGTTCTATAAAATATGCCATTGATATTATTTTTTATTAATATATTTTATTGATTTTTTACAGAAAGGAAAGGAGAGAGATAGAGTTAAAAATATTGATGAGAGAGAAACATCGATCAGCTGCCTCCCGCACACCCCCTACTGGGGATGTACCCACAACCAACGTACATGCCCTTGACCGAGATCGAACCTGGGACCTTTCAGTCTGAAGGCTGATGCTCTATCCACTGAGCCAAACCAGTCTCAGTGCCACTGATATCTTAATAGGAATTTCATTGAATCTATAGATTGCTTTGCATAAAATGGTCATTTTAATGATGTTAATTTTTTTTGAATCCATGAACATGATATATGCTTCTAATTGTTTATATCTTCTTCAGTTTCTTTCTTCGGTGTCTAATTTTCCAAGTATAGTTCTTTTACATCCTTGGTTAAATTTATTGATCTTTTGTTTTATTTATTTATTTATTTTAAAATATATTTTATTGATTTTTTACAGGGAGGAAGGGAGAGGGATAGTTAGAAACATCGATGAGAGAGAAGCACCAATCAGCTGCCTCCTGCATACCCCCCACTGGGGATATGCCCGCAACCAAGGTACATGCCCTTGACTGGAATCGACCTGGGACCTTTCAGTCCACAGCCTGATGCTTTATCCACTGAGCCAAACAGGTTTTGGCAATCTTTTGTATTATTTAAACTCTATTTGATTTATTTCTGCTTTGATCTTTATTATTTCCTTTGTTTTACTCACTTTGGGCTTTGTTTTTCTTTTTTCTAGTTCCTTTAAGTGTAAAGTTAGATTATTGAGATTTTTCTTGTTTTTTTGAGGTAGGCCTGTAATGCTATGAATTTATTCTTAGAACTGCTTTCACTCTTTCACAGAGATTTGGGTTATTGTGTTCTCATTTTCATTTGTTTCAAGGTATCTTTTGATTTCTTTCTTGATCTCATTGTTAACCCATTCATTGTTTAGTAACATTTTATTTAGCCTCCATATCTTTGTGTGTTTTTCAGTTTTTTTTCTTGTGATTGATTTCTAGTTTCATATCATTATGGTCAGGGAAGATGCCTGATACGATTTCAATGGTCATAAATTTATTGAGACTTATTTTGTATCCTAACATGTGACCTACCCTAGAAATTGTCCGATGTGCACTTGAAAAGAATGTATATCCTGCTGCTTTGGGGTGAAACGCTCTGAAGATACCAATTAAATCCATTTCATCCAGTATGTCATTTAAGGCTGCTCACATGTATTTTTAATTCTAGTATAGGAAGCTACTTTAATTTTGAGATACTTCCCTAGGAAAACTAAGGAGAACAAACATAAACCAATGGGACTGAAACCCAGGCCAGGCACCAGGCATAGGAATACTGAAACCTAGGGCAAGAAGGTCCAGCATTGGCTGTAATGAGAGTCAGTGTTGGACAATTGGAAACAACAAAGGGTCCCAACAAAATGACCAGGGAAAACCTGTTGCCTGGTTTCTTACCCCCTAGTTTCACTACCAGAAAGAGCCACCAAGAATGATGAAGTTTTGGTTCCCAGTTTCTAATTAGGAATCGACGGAGTTAGATGTTTCTGAGTATCACATCTCCTTCTACAGGTGTATGTGTGGGATGGTGGAGGGGGAAGGGCACAACAGAGTACTCAGAAATTTGGCAAGCAGGAACTGTATTTCTTGGAATACATAGAAGTTTATTTTTATTTCCCAAAGTGGTTTTATGCTTAAGTATAAAAATACTTTATGTGAAGAGAGTGAAAATCATCCCAAACCCCCACCACCCAGAATTAATCAGTTACCATTTCAGAGAATAAACATCTAGGCATATATTTAACTGCACTTAAACAGGTTCATGCAATTCTTGAGGGATAGCCTAATTTTGACAATAGAAAACCCAGTTATCTACTTTTTACTAAATAAGACAGATACAGGGACCTATGCTACCAGCAAGAAGCAGGGGGAAAATCATTTTTTCTAACACCGTGCGGTCCTGGGAAAACCAAGAAGCACTTTTCTTTGGAAAACACACTAATCCCAACTCAGGCCCTCCCTGGGTCCTGTCTCAGAGGAGATCCTATTCTAGTTGGACAGGAGAGGAGACTTTTATGTAATATCCCAGCGGTGGCTAAGAATCCCTCCCTTACTCAGGCACTACACTAATAGATGGATATCATCCCAGAACTGGCCTGCAGGGGGCCAAAGGCTTTAGACATATTGAACCTGGGCACCGTCATGATCTAAAAAGCCAGTTTGTCGCTTATTCAACTGGTCCAGAAACCATGGATGATACAGCAAATGCTTTGAATTGTCAGAAGTTTTATTATTGAATATGCTACAGTTCTCCCCCTGTGATCCCACTGCTCCGTTTGAGTTGTTGACTACGGGGCTGTGAGTTCTGGGGTCTGATTTGAGTTCAAGGCTGCTTTTACACAGGGACTCCTTTCTCCCATTTGTTGGCTTTTTCTGGATAAACAAATGACTTTCTTCTTTGCCTTAAAATGAGGACAGTAACTTGTTATAACTTTACATTTTGTTTTGTTTGAACCAGGCTCTAAGTAAATGTCATACATGGCAAATCATTGACATAATTTCTTAAGTTCCTTTTAATTTATAGATTTATTTTCCTCCCTCACCCTTTTTCTTACCTTGTTTTCCCTGTCAACTTATTTATTTTTTTTTTTGAAGAATCTGGTTGAGTGTCTGTAGCCTGGAATTTGCTCACTGTCTGCCTGTGATATCCTTATGCTACGTTTTCATCTGTTATAGTTAGTGTCCTTACTAGTGCTCAAATCGGTTTTATCTTTTGTCAGTGAGAGTTTCTTCAGTTTGGCTCCTCTTGACACAACCTCAGTAGACTTTAGTCATTTTCTTTTCTCTGATGATAAGATGTTCTAGGCTTATCTTATATACAGGTATTTCCTTACACAGACCTGGAATCCATCATTCCTTCAAGAAGCACAGATGCCCTTTCATGTGAAACAGAATTTAAGGAGCACAATTTGGGACACTCATACTGTCACTACCATCAACAATATGATTACTGAAAACAGTTTAAGGCGTGTGTGTGTGTGTGTGTGTGTGTGTGTGTGTGTGTGTTCATTTTTGTCTCTACCTGTTTCCCAGTAGGGATGTACCATCAAATAATTGTGTTTTAGCTCTGTATGGTTATGCCATTCACTTGATACACATTTGTTTCATTTAGCTTTTGGGTTTTAGAATAGCTTTTAAATTTTTTATTTTATTGTATAGTTGTGTAAAATATTTACATAGTTTCAAAATCGTATCTACAAAACAAGATGTGTTCAGAGAAACAGGTTATTTCTATTTCTTTGTACTGTAGATAACCTTTATTATTATGTTAATGGCTTATCCATCCTTTTAAAATATTTTTTATTGATTTCAAAGAGGAAAAGAGAGGGAGAAAGAGATAGAAACATCAATGATGAGAGATAATCATTGATTGGCTGCCACCTGCACGCCCCTCACTGGGGATTGAACCTGCATCCTAGGCATGTGCCCTTGACTGGAATCAAACCTGCGACTCTTCACTTTGCAGGCTGATGTTCTATCCCCTGATCTAAACCAGCTAGGACCGGGCCATTCATATTTTAATATAAGTAAATATGGCATATATACATTAGGTTGAGGCATATAATATTATAATTTTTGTAAGACAAAAATAGTTTAATATGGGTAATTTCATTTGGTTCTACCTAATACCTTCACATCCCTCTTCTTAAATAAATCTTTGGAGTAACTGATTATTTCCCTAATATGAAAATACATGTGTTTCATCCAACAGTTATACTTTTCTCCTAAAGTTTGGAAAAAAGTCCATGTTCACTGCTATAAAAATTGGAAATAATGAAAAAAAATCATCACCATCTCCAGATAACATTATTTTATATCAAGAAAATCAAGGGAATCAACCAAAAACAAAAGAATTTTATTAAGTAGCAAGGTATAAAAATAACAACCAGTTGAAAATGTAATGGAAGGGAAAAATTCATGTATAAAAATAATAAAATAATATAACAGTTAGGAATATTTTAAGTAAGAAAAATATAAGATCTTTATTTTAAAAGAGACCACCCCTAAAAGTAAAAAAAAAGAGAAGATCTGACAATAACTGAAAAAATATTTTAAGCTTTGAGCAGCAAGACTCAACACTTTGAGATGTTATTCTCTAATCCCAGTACAAACATTAATAGTTTGATCTTTTTCTATGTAGACAAACCAATTTTAAAGTTCCAATGAAAACTTCAAACACAGCAAGAATAGTTAGGGGATAAAAATCAATGAGGACAAACTATTTCCATGAGATATTAAAACAAATGATAAAATGGCAATAATTAAAGTCATAGAAAATTATCCCATAAACTAACAGGAAGGATGTCAAGACATAGAGACTCAAATAAATATGGAAATTTAGAATTTGATTAAAGTAGCCTCTCAAATTAGTTGGGAAGGTAGGAATGAATGAATAAATGATGTTAGAAAAAAATTAAGTTGAATTCATGCTATACAATGTATACCACATTAATTCTAACTGGATCATGGATTAAATTTAAAAATTAAAGTCATTCAAATACTAGAAGAAAATCTAGGAAAATTTCTATAAATCTTTGTAGTGATGAAGGTTTTTAAATTATAACTCAAAACCCAGATGCCGTAATAGAATGATAAATGAACTTCTATCTTTTAAAAAAATTAAAAATAAATATTTGCATGGCAAAAAAAATCACAAAGACTATTTTTTAACAGAAAACTAGAAAAATTAATTGCAACTAACATCACAAAGATATAGTTGTTCTAGACAAAAGCCTAATACTCATAGAAATCAGTAAGGAACTCAATAATTCAATAGAAAAATAAGCAAAATCAACAATACTTTACACACAAGGAACAAATCGAAGTATATTCAACTTTATTCAAACTAAGAGAAATGCACATTAAAACTACCCTGAGCTACCATTTCTCCCATAAATAGTCTAGTATTACACTCTTTAGGAAAGGCTGTGGGGGAAGAATGACACTCATTCACTGATTATAGGAATGGAAGTTGGTATGACCGCTATGGAGAACAATTTGGCAGTCTCTATCAAAATTAAATATTGAAGCCAGCAATTGGACATCTACAAATGCATGTTATAGTTATACTGACACAAGTAAAATAACACATGTACAATTTATTCATGGCATTGGTCTTTGTAATATAGAGAAATAACCCAAAAGTCCATAAGTAGGGGACTAGCTAAATAAGTTATGATTTTAAGAGAAGGCTGAATTTTTCTGTTTGATATGATAAAATATTCAAGATATATTAGGTATAAATATCAAGTTCACATTATAAGTATACTCTAAAATCTTTGTGTAAAAATGGGAGTAGGGGGAAGGACAAACTTTCTATTTGTATTTTCTCAGGTATGATAAGAAAACTCTGGCAACCCATACAAGAAATTGCTGACAATGGTTACCTGGAGCAGGATGGGAATTGTGTGGATAGACAATAGGTGGGTGAGAGACTTTTTGCTATATATATTTATATATTTTAAAATTTATAAACCATGTAAATGTATTACATATTCAAAAATAAAATGGAAGAAAAAGTAAATTAAAAAGTTTTAAAAAATAGCCTGGCTTTTGTGACTCAGTGGTTGAATGTGGATCCATGAACCAGGAAGTCACAGTTTGGTTCCTGGTCTGGTTCCATGGCTGGATTGGGAATTCAATCCCCAGCAGGGGGTGTTCAGGAGGCAGCCAATCGAGGATTCTCTCTCACCATTGTTATTTCTATCTCTCTCTCTCCCTCTCCTTTCCCCTCATTCTAAAATCAATAAAAACATTTTTAAAGACATTAAAAAAAATAGAAGCCCTAACCCAGCTGAATTCCTGTAGCCCCATTCATCATTGCCAGTCTCCAGTGGCAACCTAGTGAAGAAAACATTGACCTCTGTAAACATTGACCTGTGGCATGGTCAATGAATGAGCCATGCCATACATAACTAACAGAAATAAAGTAAGTTTATAAAAAAATGATGATGCAATTAAGAATTTAGAGAGCTTGAGTCAGATTTCTGCAGGGGAAAATCATAAACTCATTAATATTTACATTTTAGAGTGTTGATTAAATGTCCTGTTATTGAAACACAGTTTATTTTTTTGAAAGAAAATTGTGAAGAGGAGAATGGGAATAGTGTTGGCCCACCATTCTCACTGAACATAATCTGTGAGAATATTTTTTACTCTTGATATTCTTCCATATTTTGATGAACTCCAGGTAAGCTTCTAGCCCTTTCTGCCCAGCCTCAGACTCCCAAAAATCAATCTACTGGCAACCTTCCCCCAGATATTCTACAGACACCTCAGATCAACATGCCTGACCTGAAACATGTCCCTCTGTTCATCCATAACAAGCTAACTATTTAAGTGTAATTCTGATATTTATAATAAGAATCAATAAGGCAATAAGGCTCATTGGAAGAATTTCACAGTGTCCACTCTTGCAGGCACACATATTTCTGGAATCATGAGGGATCCTTGAGCAAACCTTCACCGGTGCCCATCATCTCTCACTCTCAGAAACACCTCATCATCCACAAGTTATCTCCAAAAGCAGATGTCTTCTGAAACCAGAATTCAACTGAGCATTTCAGATATTGCTGAGTCCAAGAGCCTCCTGGTGCAAAAATTTAGGACAGGCACAAATGAGCCCTCCTCTGCAGTACCCCTCCTCTACAATCCCTATTCAAAATGGACAACAAATGCCACATTTTGTGGGCACCCCCTAGGTGAGAGGGTGAGATGCAGAGGCTGTTACAGCCAGCTCCTGGCTGATGTCCTTCCTTTCACCCCTCCCAGGGATCACCCACCCAGAGATCAACTTTTAGGATAATGACAATGGACCTTCCCCAGTGAATGTCACTGAGGGAAGCTCAGCTTTACCAGTGTGTAAATGCTGCACACCAGCTGGGCATAGGTGACTTTGTTAATGCTCAGGGATTCTATTCAGTAGCTATCATTGCTTCCTTTCCCATGCACCCATATCCTCTCTATCTAGAATGGGCAAAGTGAGTGCCCAAAGCAAAATGGTGTGGTTGAAAGGTGTGCATATGGAGCAGTAGGACTCTGGTCCTGGTCTGGGCTTTGCTTATTACCACTTGTGTGACACCAAGTTAACCTCCTCATTTGTAAAATCGGACGGTCATGTTCTCTTAGTAGAGACAATATGAGAATCAAACAAGGCCTGGCACTTAGTAGGTACTCAATACATGGCATTAGCCTCCAAAGGAAGTGGAGATATGGAAGCTGCCCTCAATGACTTTCATTCGGGAGGGTCCATTGCCATTATCCTAAAGTGGGTGTTTCCTGAGAGGGGCGACAGGAAGGACAGTGACCAGGAACTGGCTGCAACAGTCTCTGTGTCTAGCCCTACAAGCTCTGCTCCCCCGGGGGATGCCCATAAAATGTGGCATTTGCTGTCCATTTTGAAGAGGGATTCCAGAGCAGGGGTGTCATTGAATGGGTGCTGAAGGAGGGTGAGAGCTGCTTGATGACTCACTGCTCTGGTCCAGGAAGCACTGGGGAGAAGGGAGGGTTGGGGGATTGGCACCCGCCTTTCTTGGTCCTGGTTTTCTTTTCCTCCTGCTCACACTGTTTAGGCAGTTTAATAGGGTTGCCATGGGAACAACCTGCACAGTGGAAAAGAACAGAAACCAGCAGCCTGAAGACTTGGGTTTGAATCCAGGCTCTGTTGTTTTTTTGATCCTGGCTAAGCTATCTCATGTCCACCATCCTCCCTCCACAACCTTTACTCCCTGAAAAATTCTGTGCCCTCCTTCTAGAATTGCTAGGAGCTCTGCAAAATATGTACATGAAAGCAATTTGTATAATGTTCTCACCAAACACCATGTTCTGGAATGTGACTGTGTTCGCTTAATGTAACCTGAATTTCCTCAGATGTACCAGCCATTAGCAGTGACTATCCGTGCTTTACTGGCTACTAACTAATAGTGTAAGCTGGGCTCTGGAACCTAGAGAGAGCCCCTTAACAGTTTGTCCCACTCCCTGGGGACACCCAGCAGGCAACCACACAGTCAGATTCCACAGGCATAGCTTCTACACCTCAGTTTCTCTTGGTCATGTCTTGTTCCTCTCCTGCTCTGGAGATGCCAGCGTGGACATCCTGTCAGTGTTCAAAAGCACCTCCTCTGCCTGCACCTATGTCATGCACTGTCCCTTGGGTGCCAACCAGCCCTGCATAAGAATAGCTCCCGGAGCTCCTTTCTCCGTAGGGCCCAGACACCAATCTCCTGGACCAGAGAGGGAATAAATGTCCATCTGTCCTCTTCATCATTTCTGTTCTTGAATTGGGGCCTTCAGCACAAACCTTCCTTCTCACTCAGCCAAAACCAAAAGCCCTTGGGCAAGTTAAAGTCTTTCAGGGCCTGTCCACAAGTTAAGCAGACATGTTTGGAGAAATTTGGGTCTCATTTTGAGCTAAAGGTGGTATGTGTGCTATAATAATACTTATTATGAATCATCATTTTTTATTATTGCAAGTAGCAACATCCCCATCTGTAGTTCTTGGGTTTAGTTGGCAAGGTGTGGATTGTGAGCTCACCATATCTCATACCCAGATTTGACCCAGAAGGCTTCTGAAGCCAATCCAGCCAGATGAAATCTGGCAGAAATGATGATGGAGAAGGACATGTATGCTGAAAGGTCACCACAGGGATTTTAACTGAAATGGAAAGGCAGTGGGGTAAAAACTCCATAGAGGCACGGTTACCAGGATAATTTTGCGTAAGCCATGGTATCTCAAACCTCAGATCACATCATTTGGGTGTCATGAAATCAGTTTTGTGGGTTGTGGTCTTTTTAGATGAAGTAAGATAGACTAGGAATTTTAGAGTAAAATGCACAGAATAAGGCTAAGTACTGTTTAATGATATTTATGTTTCTGTTATATCATATATAGAAATTGAACCATATGAAATGATTAGGTTAAAATAGTCAAGTGTAACTTTTTATATGGTTCATCTTAACAGGATATATGTGTGTGTGTTTGGTCATAATATAAAGATTTATTACTGCAAATCACATACACACACACACACCAAAACAAACAAACAAACAAACAAACAAAAACACAAAAAACCCTATAAAGGACTATTTGGAGTCAGAAAATGTGCATTTAGATTCCAGAAGAGCTCTTGACTAGCTATGCACTCTTTCAGCCTAATTTCCTTTCTCTGTACAATGGGGATGATCAGCAAGTTGATGAGATTGATGTCGAGAATTGTGGGAGAGAATGCACATGCTGGCACATAGTAGGAACTGGCTTAGCATTAGTTAAATCTGGGGAGAAGAGTAGGTACCAAGTTCATGTTGTTCAGGACTCATTAGCTACAAATATTCCCAGCGCAGAGCAGCTAAAACAAAATGTGGAAGTCTAAAAGCAGGGCAGCCACAGGCATAACTGAATGCAGGGACTCAAATGATGTCACCCAATCTCTTTGTCCCTCTGCCCCTTGGCTCTAGCTGTGTTTAAGGATAGGGTTCTCTTAGTAGGAGGGGAGGGGAGCATTCTTGCCCACAGTCCTAGTCTATATCATCCCACTGTATCATGACCTGATAGGTGCTCCCAGGGGGAGTCAGGCCCACATTGGTAACTGTGCTTTCTCATGAGCATATCCCAGTAATGGGGAGATGGCATTAAACTGCTTGGGGGACTCACCCTTCTTTATGGCCAGAGGGTAGGAGTTTCAACTGATGGTTCCAGCAGAAACATGAAAGGACAGCAGTGGGGGAGGGCAGAGCCAAGGAAGAGAAGGTTATTGTCTCCAGAAGCAAGAAAAGCAAAGAAACCCTGGGCAGATGTCCATCACAATGAGTGAATCCGAGGCACCTGCATGGAGCACCTGAAGCAATATATCTCATTACAGATGTCCAAAGTGTCCATCCATAAAACATAGAGAAGGGATGGTGAGCAGAGTGAAACAGTTTACCCATAGGGCAGCCCACATGCTCTACTATGTCTCTTTGAAAGATAGAAGCCATTCATGGGTGATATACCCATTACCAAAATGTCAGAGCAGAGATGGGAATCAAGATTTAAGGCTGCCTGGAAAAGGACAATGCTTTCAAGAGTAGCATCAGACAAAGGAGCAAGTGAGAAAACCGAACAGAGAAACAGATACGGTAGAACCGGGCCCAAGAGAGGAAATAGAGGATGCATTTCTGATTATAAAACTGGCCCCAGGAAGAATACAGTAAGCCACTCACACTATTCAGAAGCATTGCTTGGTGAAAAGCAGAGCATCTGACACATTCATAATTTGTTTTTTTTGTTTTATTTCCCAGGGAGTAAAGGAAGTAGCAGACCAACTTTTCTAGAGCAAAGTTCAACCAACAAGGAAGCTGTGGTGGTGAGGTGAAGGGGAGAGGGCAGGTTGTGAAGAAATTTTGGGGAAAAACTTTCAAGTGGTCTTGCAGTTAGTTCATGATAATGAGCAGGAGACATCTGGACATAGTCAAACATCCACTCTGGACCTGGGATGTCAGAGCCTTCACAATGCACAGGTATGATTTTATGGCTGATGAGGACAGACAAGCTCTCAAATACACGGTTCTGGTGGTCTAAGTACAAAAAATCATAACAGAGAGAAAAGATGTTGGTTTCTCAAGAAAACAGAAATGGTGGAAAATTCATATAAAATAAACTGGTTTTCTGTTTACAGTGGAACCAAATTTTTAAAAAATCATATTTATCTTCTTGTGAGTTCCCCAAGTTTCTCTCTCTCTCCCTCTCCCTCTCCCTCTCCCTCTCCCTCTCCCTCTCTCTCTCTCTCTCTCTCTCTCTCTCTCTCTCTCTCTCTCTCTCTCTCTCTCTCCCTTCCTCCCTCCCTCCCTCCACATATTAGTTCTCCAACAACTGGAGTTCCCTATTCTTGAACTTCCTCTTTTTCTAAATTGATGGAAACTTGGGCACTCATTAGTTTTGTCTTACCATTTGGAGCACATGTACACTAAAAAAGTATATATTTTTCTGAAAATCAAATTTAAGTAGGCATCCTGTTTTGTTTTTGTGAGTTTGGAGGGGTGGAGTAGGGGGCTGTGCTAAATCTGCAACCCTTCCCCACTCACCCCTCCCTGCAATGGAAAGGGCAGTTAGTAGGTGGGGCAAAGGGCAGATAACTACTTCCAGTTGTGCACAGTCCACAGATGCCAAGAAGGGGGCACCACCCTGTGCCTCGTCACGCCATGGCAGTTCATTCCCACTCTCCCTACTGGGGAGATCATTGCTCGCCATGCTCTTTAGCTATACCTCTCCCAGTAGAATGATTTATTTTCTTGTTCACAAGCAAACCCTGTGAGGAGGCAGTACTTTTGTTCAGCTCACAAAGCAGTGGGGAGTGACTTTCATATCCCATCTTGGAGCTTTCTTCTCTGACATGGAGCCACTGTCCCCTTCTTTTAAGCTTTTCTTATAGCCCTTCAAATGCTTATTGTACCTCCCCTTTGCATACACTCCAATTTGCTATGTTTTTTTTTCTGAAATGCACTGCGTTCTATGTGACCTAGTGTTCTAGGCAGGACTCTCGCGGGGGGGGGGGGTGCTTTAGGTCTACACAGGCGAGTCTATTGTTGACAGTGATGGGGTCCTTCCTAGAAGACAAACTACCTTCCTGACCTTTGGTTTTAGGCTTTCTCTCTCTTCCAACTACCTCTTTCACCAACATTACAGAGTGGAATTATTTTCTTTGAATTACCTCTGTTATCTCCTTCCCACAATCAAATATCCTTTGATTCAAGTTGATGGATAGGACCATTTTCTGGGTATCTGTGAAATTCACATATACATTATCCATATTTGCATAAACCATTTTCCATTTCCTTCTTAAAACAAGTTTTTCTTATTCAGACCTAAATAAGAAAGAATTGATCCCATGAAAAACAAATCAAGGAGATTTTATTATATACCACTTTAATGAAATTGAGAAAGTCATTTACTCTTAGGAAAGCATTTTATGTGTCTAGAGGAAATGCTTTGATGATGATAACTAAAGTTAGTGGAAGTGGGAAGACGGATTGTTTTTTTCTTGCCTATTCAAGTACCAAACGATTGTCACTAAATTCCTTTCTACAGAAGGCAGGTGGCCCAGGTGTTCGGAGACTCTTTGTTTTTCTGAGTCCCAGGGTGGACGTGAGTTTGTGAAGCTAGCAGCTCCTATAGTAATTAAAAAATAGGACCAGGATGTGGTGGTATATATGAAGAAGGAAAGAAGGACCAGGAAAAAAAAAGTCCTGCTGCCACTCGAGCCACATAGAGGCTTACTTTAAATCAGAATGGCTAAGGGTGGTATTTAATAAAGTTGTATGTTTTAGGATATGTCATGTAAAATTTCCTTCTCTCTTTCCTGTGAAATCTTCCGTAAAAGTCAACATTGCCCGTTGCTCAGTGTCACTTTGGGATGAACTAATTTTTTTTTTCTTAGAGAACTGAAAGATATCATGTTCTTCTGAAAGTGGACTGTACAAGGAACAAAGAAAATAAGATGAAGTTGGAACACTAAGCTAACTCTGAGTTACACCTTAAATCAGTCTTTAACATTAGATTGAAGAATATTAAACAGCCACTAAAAATGATATTTATGGATGATTTTTGATGATGTGAGAAATGGTTTATGCTACATGTTACATTTAGAAAGCCTGGTTTAAATTGTATGTATTCTATGATCTCAATTACATAAAAACTATAGAGAAATGACTAGAAGAAAATGTACCAGAATGTTAATTGTGACCATCCATAGGTGGTGGTATTATGGTGATTTTTTCTAAAACTTTATTCTTTTATGTACTTTTCAAGCTCCATACGATGAACTTGTACTACTGTTAACAACCAGTACAATAGAAAGAAAATCAGACTTCCCCAAAAATTCTAGTTTATCTACATAAATGTTTGGTCCTCCAGATATTTGGTCCTCCCGCCCAGATATGTCTCTAACAAACTTTGGGAAACCATGCTGGGATTCCAGTAACTGGGATGGAAGAGGTGAGACCTGGTGGGATGAATGTCAAAGGACTCTAATTCTGCTTCAGCCATTGCTGCTGCTTGTCCTGCAGTGCAGATGGACAGCTAACAAAATACAGGACAGAGAGGATGCTGTCCTCGGAAACCAGGGCCATCTGCTGAATCTCCCACAGAGCCCAAAACAGTGGTTGGAAACCACATGGATTGTGACTACAGGTAACCAGTTAATTTAGGTGAGGAGCATGGACAGTGCTTATTGGTATTGGAGGTGACTCTTTGAGGGAGACTAGCAAGAATGTGTCCCAGCCAAGTGCTAAACTAAGAGACCCTGGGGGAGAGCATGAGGCAAGGGACTAAGACTAAAACTAAATTGTATATTTAGGAATTATATTGAAAATAGGAGGTTGTGATTTGGAGGTTTTGTAGATGTTCAGGGCTAATTTATTTTCACTCATTCATTTCATTCATTCATGTATCCCTTCATTCATGCACATATCCATCTATTCCTTCATTCATCCAGTAAACATTCATTGAGTCTTCATGCTAGGCACTGGAGGCACAAAGCAAATAAAGACATTATCCATAGTTTGTCAGATCCAGGCCAGGTCCTTTCACTTCGGTGGTGTTAAGGTCATGAACACACTTAGGATTTTTATGGTTTTGACCAATCTGTGTATAAAGCACATTAATGACTCCAGTTTAGTAGAGCCAGGAAAGGGTTTACACCCATAAATCCTTCCTAGGATCAATCACATCTTATCCCACTGCTCCCTGTCACACACAATCAGAGAAAGCAAGCCTGCGGAAAATGTCAAGGGTCACAGAAGATTCTCTCAACCTGACTGTCACTTGCATATCACCAGGGACCTGCCCAGGATTGTGCCCAGGGAGCAGGATTTAATGAAAATAATAAGTGTACTCGGACCTTTAAAGGTGATAAACTGACTTTAGGTCTATTATGTTTTGTAGTTCTAACATGATGGCAGTAAGCTAATCAGGAGTTACCATTCGCATTTCACAGATGAGAAGTCAGGCTTGAAGAGGTTAAGTCCTCCACTTACCACAAGTGAGCAATGAACTAGATCTCCAATTCAGGCCCTCTCAGTGCTTCCAAGTTCATGGCTTTTTTATTGCAACTCAGCCAGGTGCTGCAGATGACCCCATCACTCCGAGGGAAACTGCAGACCTTGTAGCACACTCAGACTGCAGAAGATGCTAGGGGCAGAATAAGGCTGCATGTATTCATTTTCTATAGCTGCTGTAACAAATTACCACAAACTTAGTGCCTTAAAAAAACCCAGAAAGTTATTCTCTCACAGTTTTGGAGGCCGGAAGTCCGAAATCAGTACAACTGGGCAGAAATCAATGTGTCATAGGGCTGCATTCCCTCTGTAGGCTATAGGGGAGATTCTGCTGCCCTTTTCCAGCTTCTTGGTGGCTGCTGGCATACCTTAGCTGTGGTTGTATCAGTCACTCCAATCTTCAAAGCCAGAGTCTTCAAATGGTCTTCTCCTCTGTCTGTGTCAAGTCTCTCCCTGCCTCCCACTTATGAGGTACATGTGGCTGTATTTAGGGCCCACCTGGATAATCCAAGATAACTGCTTCATCTCAAAATTTTTAGTTTATTCACACCCACGAAGCTCATTTGGATTTGGACCTGATATCTTTGGGAGATATTATTCAGTCTTCTACCCTGCACTAGGGGTTGCACATTAGTGACCTCTTCTGCCTAAGATTAACTACTCCATGAAAGCTGAGTCTACTTGGGGAAAGGGAATTATAGAAGGAAAACAAAACAAATCTTGGGGAAACTATGTGGATTTGGGTAGGACTATGAAGATAGCCTTCCTTGAGCAGCAGTTTGTTTATGGATTCTCTTAAATCGGCTGCCACTTCCCATGGTCCTGCAGAGCTGGCTCTTAGCATCCTGTCTCTCCTACTAAGTTCAGGAAAGATAGACTGGCCCTGAGATCCTGGGAGGTCAGAGCTGGAAAGATAACCCAGGCCTATTCCTACTCCCTTCCTTCACTGAGGGAGACCTGAGGCCCAAGTGAAACCAGGTCTGCTGAGTCCCTTTCCCCAGACACCATTGTTTCCAATGCTTGAGGCTATACTGTTAAGGAGCCAGCACAGTTTCCCCCAAACAGGCTGCAGGTCTGGAACACAAGGGTCAAGGCAGCAGTAACCAAGATTGACTGAATATGTGGAGTCACCTTTTCATGCCCTTGTTGAGACAGGCTATTGTCCTTCCTGCTCATCCTGCCTGAGTACCTCAGCCACGTCCTTTTCACTCTCCAGGTCTTTCCTCCTCATTGGATTACATCTATGCCTCCACTCTCACCCTGTTTTCTCATTCTTTAGCCCTAGGTTCTCACAGCTCTGGCAAGACTTCCTCCTATTCCCCTCTGCTTCCCTCCTCCTCCTGCTATCCCGCCCTTCCCAGCCTAGCCTATTCTGGCAACCTTGGCAGTAGGCTCTTTGTTAATTTCAAGGCTATCATGATGAAATAGTGGCGTAGTGGCTTTTGGAGGCAAAGAATTTGTGTGTGTGTGTGTGTGTGTGTGTGTGAGTATGTGTCAAGTTTAAGGACTCTGAAAATGAGAGAGATAATGAGGTAAGAAGTGGAGATACAAAGGGCCTTACCTTAGCTTCTCTGCTTATGGGGTTTTACTTGCATGAATTTTTCCTGTCACCAGAATAATGAGTTGATACCTGGGTATCTACTTACATAATTGCTCATTTGAAGCTGGTATGCATGAGCAAAATATACTGCCATGGTTAGAACGTCCATTACTTGGGTGGTCGGACTGATGGTTGTAATTGTACCAATGCTTCACTATAACTTATAAGCCATGTTACCTTTGAACTCATGTTTCTTCATCTTTTGAAAACCACAGGGTTAATAATATATACTTCACAGGGTTGTTGTGAAGCATACATGAGAATGGCCATGGAATCCTCTAGTACAGAAATTAATGCCAGCTGACAGTCAATAAATATTTGTGGAACGTGTATCTGGGTCACTTTCCCTGTGAAGACTTTTCTGAACTTCTACTCCCAGGGGAGCTGAAACCTCTTTCCGTAGTGTGCCCTCTATACCCTATTTATGCCTTGTCTTGAAACCTATAATACTTTATTGCTCTACTGGGCCCCCCCATTGACCCCATCCCTCACCTCTCTCTCTGGCTCTAAGCAGCTCCAGGGCAAAGACACACCTTACTCATCTTCATAATCCCAGTGCCTTGTACAGTGACTGGCTCATGGGAGATGCCCTGTAATTATTGGTTGAACTGGTTTGAAATGGTGAGGATTTCTGAACATAAGTCTTTCAGGACAGGACTGCTTTGGATTTATTGTGCCAGTGACTGCCTCCTTGTATTTATTAAGATCGATGGCAAAACCCGCTGAAAGGCATCTGGCTCTAGTAGCCCCAGGAGATTCTGTGGGCTCTGGTCCACCCCAGGCAGACGGGCCTTATTTAGAGAGATCAAATTGTTTACTATGCTGGCAGTGCCCAACTTGCTTCCCTCCAAAGCTGGCACAGTTTGCCATTCAGTGCCATAATATCATTAAAATGGTAAAGACTCAAGTGAGAGCCATGCACCTCTCCAATATTTCCAAGGGGGCTACCTTATTGGGCCATTTTCCCTGGGCAGAGTCTTCTCTGGCTACAAAGTCATTAAAAGCGTTTAGGATTATTTCTGCCTAGATGTGATGGGTGGGAATGTAGTCCAAGGGGTAACACCTAGAAAGGAAGAGTCCTGGATGCCTGGAGGTGGCAGAGGCCATTCCAAAACGTCTGGGATATTTTCAGGATGGTATACCACCAAAATTGTAACTCAGGAAACAGTATACTGCGTGCCAAATCTGAGAGTGATGCGAGGCCCCACAGAAGAAGGTGCTGCAAAAATGTAGTGGGGAGTTTCTGAAATCGGTCGCTGAAGGAAGTAGAAAATGCGCCAAATTGTTACTAATAATTAAAACCAATTTCCATGTATTGGGAAACTGCTAATGTGCCAGTTATATAGTTTATCTTTTGAATCATCATGACAACCTATGTAGTAGGCTTACACAAAAAGAATCTGAGGCTCAATTTGATTTGATTAAGTAACTTGATTAACTTGATTAAGTTCACTTAATGTGCAAGAAACAGAAGTGGGGTGAAACCCAGGCTGTGAGCTCCAGTCTTCTGATCCTACCTCATTTCATGACCTATGTGGGAATGGAAGGTATGTATCATGATGTCTCCTACCTATTGTATTCATAGAGGCATGAGCCCAGGTGATTTGAGGGGTCACGGTAGGTGGAAAGGCATGTTCCACTGCAATTCCTGTAAAAAAAAAATAATCCTCTTGTCCTGCTTATGGCCTATTTCTGCCTATTGTATCAGTACTTATGTCATTGCCCTGTGTTGAAATGGGGGTTTCCTTCTCAGTCATTATTCAGTAACAGTATTCATTGTAGCTATTGTGACCTCAAGTAAGTCCTCTTCTTAGAGTTGGGAAATGTGGGCTTTCCTGAGTCAATCACAATAAGAAGAGGCAGGACTTGACACAGAAAACTAAGGAAAAGGGAGTTAGATTCTCTGCTTCTCTTGGATCTTTCCTCACTGCAGGATTGGAGGTCAGAGGCTGTGGCTTTTTAAGGCACAACTTTCAGATACTAGATGGCACCCAGCATATAAAGACTGAATGAAACCCAAAGCCACACTCTGAAGGCGACCAACCCATGTCTTGAAAACCAGATTATCTCATTGCAAATTACTCCCTGTGCTTATTTTCCAACTACTTTCTCTGAATATTGGGTGAAGAATTATTTAAATATCTGAGCTTGGCCTTTCCTCTATAGGGCAACTTTTAAGAAAATGTTGTTGTTAGGGCATTTGAAAGGAGTAGCATCCTCTGAGGTCACCTTGGAAGGTGAATCTTTAGAAATAATAGTAATGCTGTGTTGTTTTTCTGGCTCTCACATGGAATGTCTTCATCCCCATCCAATCTGTACAGTATGCATCCCTTAAGATCCTTTGGGCTGCATGTAACAGAACATGTTGAATCTAATTGACTTAAATAATAAGGAAATGTATTATTTGACATAATAGGAGGCCGGGGGAAGAGCAGAGCCCAGGCATGATGCAATCTGTGTACCATGATGGCACCTAACATACAGACTCTTTCTGCCATTCCACTCAGTGGCCCTCAATGTTAGCTTGTACTCAAAGCTGGTTTCCCTGGTGGTTTTAAGGTGGCTGCTGATGGCAATCAGAGCTGCACGAGTGTTGTGCATATCAAGAAGTCTGATGCTTCCTCAAGCACGGACTGTAATTCCTTGGCTTGAATGAAACACATTCGCCATCCCCTCACCTGCATCAGTGAGATGCCAATGGCATGCCATAGCTGGTAATGGGTGGGTGCCTGAATTAAATCAGGATTCAGAATCTGATGCAGAGAGCCTTGGTATAATTTTATCAAGGGAAATGGCAATTTCCTTAAAATTGGCCTTTGCTTGTTTTGTTTTGTTTCTGTTTAATCCTCACCCAAGGATATTTCGTCCATTGATTTTTAGACAGAGTGGAAGGGAGAGGGAGAGACAGAGAAACATCGTTGTAAGAGAGACACATTAATTGGTTGCCTCAACGAAGGTATGGGAATTGAGCCTGCAACGAAGGTATGTGCCCTTGACCGGAATCAAATCAGGAATCCTTCAGTCTGTGGGCCAATGCTCTATCCACTGAGCCAAACCAGCTAAGGTTGGCCTTTGCTTTTGTGGTTGGCTAGAATTTGGAGCCCCCTCCTTGCATTTAGTCTGGGATACAGTTAGGGTGGCAGAGACCCTCTTGCAGGGTACACACAGTGCCTAAGCCTTGTGCCTGGTGATGAATTTTTTTTTGGCTGATCTCTGAGTCAGTATCAGAATTTCAAGGGGCTGTAGCTACCAAATGACCCTGTACTCATGGAAGTAAGCCCTCATTCTCTTCATTGAATTTTCATTTTCTGAGCTCTCACAAGACCCAGGCATCAAGAAGAAAAGTGCTCACATGCTCTGCCACTTTCTTGCCCCGAAGATTATTACCGTACTCTTGTTATGTGAGAAAGTAAAGGATCATATTAAAGGCAGACACTTTAGTGAATCTGTGATTTGGGTGGTACTGCTGGGAGCATGGGAGATTATGGATAGAGGAATGTATGCAGTATAAATTACACATGCTTTTGTGGGACAGGGGTATTGTGGCAGGAGTCATTGTGAGTCAAGGCTACACTAAGCCAGACTTGAAAATAGCTACTCACCAAGGGAAGGCAATATGTCACACTAGTTAGCATAGATAATACACAGTGGGGGTTTCCTTCATCGGGTATCACATATATCACTTTTGACAGGTGAGAGAGCTGCTAAAGCTAAACATAGGGCTTTTTTTTCTGACATGTCTCCTTGGGCAAGGGAAACAAAATAAAAATAAACAAAGGGGACTACATCAAACTAAAAAGTCTTTGCACAGCAAAGGAAACCATCAACAAAATGGAAAGGCATCCTACTGAATGGGAGAAGATATTTTCCAATGACATATCTGATAGGGGTTAATATCCAAAATTCATAAAGAGCTCAGACAATTCAACATAAAAACAAACAAACAAGCAATCCAGTTATAAAGTGGGCAGAGGACCTGGATGGATACTCCTCCATGAAGGACATACAGATGGCCAATAGACATATGACAAGGTGCTCAACACCCCTAGGCTTTAGAGAAATGCAAATTAAAATCATAATGAGATGTTACATCACAACTGTGAGAATGGGTATCAATAAATCAACAAACATTAAATGTTAGCAAAAATGTGGAGAAAAGGGAACCCTTGTATATTGTTGGTGGGAATGCAGATTGGTGCAACTACTATAGAAAATAGTGTGGAGGTTCCTCAAAAATTTAAAAATGGAACTGCCTTATGATTCAGCTATTCCACTTCTGGGTATATATTAGAAGAAACCCCAAACACTAAATAGAAAAAATATATGCACCCCTGTGTTCATTGTGGCATTATTTACAATAGCCAAGATATGAAAACAATTCTAGTATCCAACAATAGACTATAGAATAAAGAAATGGTACATATATGTAATGGAATATTACTCAGCCACAAAAAAAGAATGAAATCTTACAATTTGAGATACCATGGGTGGACCTAGAGGGTATTATGCTAAGTGAAATAAGTCAGACAAAGTAAGACAAATGCTATGTGATTTCACTTATGTATGGAATCTAAAGAATAAAATACATGAACAAACAAATTTGAAACAGACTCATAGATATAAGAGAACAGACTGATGGTTGCCAGAGGGAAGGAGGATTGGGGAATGGGGTGACAAAGGTGAAGGAATTAAGAAGAACAAAATGGTAGTTACAAAATAGTCATAGGGATGTTAAGTACAGCACGGGGAGTAAGATCAATAATTAGGTGTGGTGCCATATGGGCACCTGAAATATTGGGGGGATCACTGTGCAAAATATATGATTACCTGGCCACTATGCTGTACATCTGAAACTAATACAAAATAGAGTTGAATGTAAACTATGATTGAAAAATAAAAGAAAAAAATAAACAGAAGGCAAGCCTGATGTGAAGGACCATCCATAGCTGCTGTCAAGGCACACTGAGTCTTCATCTGGCATGTTCTCATTTCAGAGAGGCAAACAACATATTGATTTTCTCACTAGTGGTGTCTCAGTCACTGAGTCAGTGGCAAAGCCGCCAGCACTGTGTAACCAGTGCTGGATCAGGATGGTGGAGGCGGGCATGCGGCACGTTAAGCACACACTCCATGCTATGCATGATGGCTTTTAAAGACTAATAGCGTGAGCCTCGGCAGAAAGTATGTGTGTGAGTGTGCATAGTGTATTAGGTGTGTATGAGTGCATACATACCTACCAGAGGAAATGCTTTCGACTATGTTGTAGACCTATGTTTCCATCATAGACATATCCACAGAAGTTTCAAAAATTCTACCATGCCTCCAGACCCTGTCTTCTGGCCACCTAAGAATGGAGGGCACTGGCTGTGTCCAGCAGGATTCTAACCTGGGTGGCCATCAGAACCAAATGGCACCCTGAGCTGCACATGCCGGAAGAGCTGTGAACTTTTCATTCTCCTCACAGCAATGAGGTACTTTGAGGCAACATGGGCAGTTGTTTGGTGTTCTGGGAAATAACTTACCCTCCAGTAAGCCTCCTATGGCTTTCCCTGTGTAAACTGGTTCCTCATATTTTGGGGAGTTCAATTTACCCTAAATCTTAGAGGGTAAAACACCATTTCCTCCATGACCACGATCGTCACCACTTCCACCTTTATCTCTACCTCCTCCTCCAGTATCATCTCCCCATTCATCTCTAGCCACCATCACTACAGCCTAGCACCTTCACCTCCTCAACCACAACCATCTTCATCTCTAACCATCACCACCACTTCTATCATCATTGACCGTCATCACCTTCCTCTAACATTGCTCTGACCACCACTCTTACTCCTGCCATTGTCACTGCCACCATCACCACCACTTCCACCTTTTCTACTACCACCAACATTATTACCACCACCGCCCTTGCTACAAACATGCCACCACTTCCTTCATTACTATTGTTATCCCTACCACCTCCATCATCATCACTACCAATCACACAATCTGGGTACTTACCTTGTAAGCCTGTGTATTGTTGGGGATCACACCTCACTTGTTACTGTTTTTTATAACAATTTCTCCCTTTGTAAAAATCCTTACAGGCTAGCCCTAGCCAGTTTTTCTCAGTGGATAGAGCATTGGTCTGTGTTTGATTCTGGTCAAGGGTACATGCCCTGGTTGAGAACTTTATCCCCAGTAGGAGGCAGCCAATCAATGATTTTCTTTCATCATTGATGCTTATATAAGCCATATATAATAAAAGAGTAATATGCAAATTGCCTGTACCTTCACTACACCCACAAGTCACACCCACCAGCCAATCAGGAGCGAGTATAAAAATTAATCCAACCAAGATGGCTGTGGCCATGGAGCAAGCAGGAGGCTTGGGTTTTCCCAGGAATGGAGGAAGCCAAGCTTCCTGCACACCCTGGCCAGCCATGGACTCCGCTCAAGGCTACAAAATTTTAATTATAGAAGATAAATAAATCCCAACAAAAATGGCTGCAGCCACAGAGCAAGCAGGAAGCTTGGGTTTCCCTAAGCTTTCCACCAGCCCTGGCCTCCCCTAGCTTCTGCTCAAGGTCACAAAGTTTCAATTATAGAAGATAAATAAATCTCAGATCCTAGGGCCTCCACTTAGGTCACCGGGGGGCATGGCTGGCCTGTAAGCCACCACAGACCCCTTGCCCAGGCCACCCCACACCTGAAGGGAACCCTCACCCTTATCCAGGACACCCTTCAGGGCAAACCAACTGGCCCCACTTGTGTACCAGGCCTCTATACTATCTAATAAAAGAGTAATATGCAAATTAACTGTCACCCCAACACACAAGATGGCTGCCCCCATGTGGACACAAGATAGCTGCCACAGATGGCTAGCAGGAGAGGGACCAAGTCCGCAAGGGAGGGCAGTTGTGGGCAATCAGGCCAGCAGAGGAGGGCAGTTGTGGGCAATCAGGCCAGCAGAGGAGGGCAGTTGGGAAGGACCAGGCTGGCAGAGGGGGAAAGTTGGGGGCAACCGGGCCTACAGAAAAGGGCAGTTGTGGAGGACCCAGGCCTGTAGTTGATGGGGACCAGGCCTGCAGGGGAGGGCAGTTAGGGGCAAATAGGCTGGCAGGGGAGCAGTTAGGCATCAATCAGGCTAGCAGGGGAGTGGTCAGGGGGTGATCAGGCTGGCAGGCAGAAGCAGTTAGGGGCAATCAGGAAGGCAGGCAGGCAAGCAGTTGAAATCCAGGAGTCCTGGATTATAAAGAGGGATGTCTAACTGCCCATGTAGGCCCAATGGAGCAGTCAGACATCCCTTGAGGGGTCCCAGATTAGAGAGGGTGCAGGCTGGGCTGAGGGAAATGCCCTGCCATGCACAAATTTTGTGCACTGGGCCTCTAATGTGTGTGTGTGTGTGTGTGTGTGTGTGTGTGTGTGTGTGTGTATACATTTATATACTGTAAATATATATATATATATATTCTTACAGTATATAATTCTTACAGTATATAAATGTCCAAGTACAGACTAGAAAACTATTTAGCTTCTGGAACTATAATTCATGATTCAGGGATTTAGATTAAATAATCTACAGATTCTCTTCTAGCTCCAAGATTCACTGGTAGGTGTGTACATATGTCTGTTTTTGTATGTACACATCCATGCCTATATGCATGGAGGCAGCCAAAACAGTCTGGTAGTCATCTGTCTTTCCATAAGAATTTCTGATGAAACCTAAATTCAGTAGAAGAAACAAGAAACAATGATCCACTATGTATGTGTAAGCCCCTCCACAGTCACACCATTCACTCATCATTGCCTTATGAACTAGTGATGTATTCCAGGAACTCTGGTTTATGGCAAAGATTGGGGGCTACATAACATAAGGAAAAATCATTACAGAGAATCAGAAAAGACAGGTGTTAAAGATCTTCAAGGCCTCTTACTCGCTGAATGACCTTAAATGAATCACTTATGTCTCTTAGCTTTTATTTCCTCCCCGTCACTTGGGACATTTTTACCCACCTCCTAGTATAACAGAAGGGATTAAAAGAAAAGACAATATGTGACAATGTCTGATTCCAGGCCTGGAATACAAGGGGTGTTCCTATCCTCTGCTTCTCCACTGCTCTAAGATCCTGCCTGCAGCCTTCGGTTGCTTGGGGGAGCACCATTCTGGTGCAGTCCTCTGAGACAGTGGGCTTCCTGTTCTCAGTTCTATGTCAAATGGCCCTGAAGAAAGAAAGAACACAGTGATCCTGTAAAATGTCACTGAATCAGAAGCTCTGCAGCTTTGCCAGCAATCTGGGAGAGAGAAGCTACAGGGAGAGTGAGAGGACACAGTCTTGGTCTTAACATCACTGATGAGGATGGATTCTAAGACTTCCATCTTTTCTGCCTCCTTCATATGGGAATGAACACACACACACACACACACACACACACACACACACACACACACACAAATCCTATTCTTGACGCAGAGGACAAGGACAAGTAGAGAACGGGATCAGAGCCCCCAGAACTTGTGTCTATAAGGTTTGATTGATTCACTGCCCACTTCCAAATGACTCAGCCCTCTGCAGCAGCCCTCATCCCTGGAGCATACAGACAAGTGAACTGGTGGTCTCCTTGCTAGCCCCCTCAACAGGTCTCCATGCCCCACTTCTCTCCCTCCTCATTGTGTGAGATTCACCAGCTTTTAGCCCAGCTCTCTCTCTCTCTCCATCCCAATGGCCTTACCTAGATTGGTGAGATCTTCAGATGGGGACTGGATGGCCAGGGGACTATGGAAGCACAGGTTGAGGCTGGAGACTCACAGAGAGACAATGGCTTGGTGAAGACCTCACCTCTGTCCCAGGTGCTAGCACTGTCCTTGAAGCCCAGGGTCAACTCTGGGAATCAGAGCCAGGGAGCCATTTGGCTCTTACTATTCAGCAGTTGAGTGATTCCTGAAAGGGGCCTTCATAATTCCCTTTTAGCTCACAAGACTCCTATGGAAATAAATTTCCACCAAACCTTGGAATTCGTGTGTTGACATCCACTGGAGTGGAGGCTGCACTGATATCGAGTCCTGGATTTGGTCCTGGTTCTACCATGTACTGACTAAATGACTTTGGACAAGTGACTTATCTTCTTTCTTTATGCCTTGCTATTTTAATCAGTAAAAATAGGAATAAATAATGACATCTGTTTAAGAGGTTGTTGTGAATTTAAATTTGATTATTTAAATGAGAGTCATTTTGGGGCTCTTGAAGAATTCCTGGTGTTCTACACATGTTAGTTAATGCTGCTTTTACTATAACTATCCCCAATTACTGCCATTATGAGGAAAGCTTGCTCGAAGAACTAACCCCAAATCTCAAAGTCAGAATCAGCTTTAGTTACCAGTTAATGAGCACTTAAAATGTGAACACTTTAATGGGTACCTTTGTCAACATTAAGTAGTCTAATCCTCACAATTAGCTTGTGCAGTAGGTTATATAATTTCCCACCCATTTGTTGATGAGAACCCTCAGCAGTAACAGACAGGTTTCCTAGGTCCCAAGAAAAATGGGGCTAAGGAAGGGAACTTTGCATATACTTGACCTAGGTATTTATCTAGTTATGTATGCTTTGTTTCATTCTAAAAAAAAAAAAGAGTTGAGGGACCTATAAGTTATCCACATGCCAGGCAGCAGAGTGCCCTTGAAAGTTCATAGGCAACAAAATTGATGAGCCCTGGGTTGGAATCTCAGCTCCATCACTTACTAACCAAATGACTCTGTGAGCTTGTTTCCACCTACCATGGATTAGCTATGCAAATGAAAAGACAGTCACCTTAATAATTAGTAAATGAAGATTCAGAGATGTTGAAATTTTACAGTTTGACAGGTTGAACAGATTTAAAATTCCAAAGCTTTTTCCATTATTCTAAGCTATCTAAATGGTGCCCTTCCCAAGTGCAAAGCTGGGATTCAAATACAGCACAAAACTTCCTATTACATCCTGGTGCTATCGTTCTTCTGGGGGCGTTGGACTTAGTGGGGGGAAACCCAGACAGCCTGATTCCCATTTACACTTTCCCCCTTCCAAATGATTGGGTATCTCAAGGCTTTTTGTCAAGAATAATTAAAAATAACACTGCCTTCAACAGTGAGGAAGGAGAGGATGGGGCCATGGGAAGTGAGGCAGCCCAGTTTGCAGCTGGAGTTTCTGATTCATTTTACTTTCACCCCCTATTCCATGGACCACTACAGTCTGGCATCTTTCTCCACACATCACATGGGCATGCTCTCCTAAGGGTATCTATGATATGGTGCTCGGGTTGTTGTTGTTTTTAATTTCCATCATCTAGTACCAAATATACATTAACTATCTCCTACACAAGGGTGCTGTGGTTATTGGTCAATGTGCACAAGTGTTCCATGCTTAAAACAGATTACAGTCTGTGGTGGGGAGTTGACAAGATGAAATATAACCAGCATGCAAGGTGGAATATGAGACACAAAGCCACAGAGAGCTTGAACGTTATCCTCAGCTCTCATGTCTTCCACTCTTTCTCCTCCTCAGTTTACCATCCTTTTAGTGTGATCTTCCCACTCCCATGAATGAAGCTACCTCTGCAGCCACCACTCCCCACTCAGCATCTCTAGCCCAGGCCACTCTCCCTTTTCAATCGCTAATCACTAGTCACTTTTGATAAACTTCAAAAACCAATGAAAACTTCAAAGCTATATTTACTATCTTTCTGCCACCAGCAACACCTTCACGGTGAAAGGCATTATTCAACCCTAATACCTTTTTCTTTCTCATTCCCTAAACTTAATCAGTCTTAAAAAGAAAACTTTCAAATCTTCCTCCTGGATAGTCCTTGAACATATCTGCTTTTCTCATCTTTGCAGTCACCCTGTTTAATTCAGGCTGCCTTATCTCTTGCCCAGATTGTTCAGCCAGCCTCCCAGCTGATCTTCTTGACTCTGCTACATCCTGTCTCTCATCTGCTATCTGCATTAGATCAGAGTGATCTTTTTAAAAGCTAAATCTGATCTTGTACTTCCCATATTTGAAATCTCATTTGCCTTCACCATTAAATAAAAACTCTTTAGCCTGACCCACAAGGCTCATCAAGGCCTGACCCCAGACCTCTCTTCTCCCTTCCCTTCTCCCATTCCACATGCTATTATGGTACATAATTAGGGTGATCAGATAATTTTCACCCAAGAATAAACTTATGAAACTTAGACATCCATAATTTTACTGGGAAAAATTGGGATTCTTTAGGACAAACTGAAACCTATGGTTATCCAATCCATTATGGCCATTCCAGACCCCAAATCTATAAAAGTATTTCTCTCACTTCCCCCAAAATGTCAACTTCTCTCTGTGTCTCTCAACTCATGTTTTCAGAGACAGGAAATTTATTTGTCCCAGCTCATATTTTCAAGGCAAACCAAGTTGTAGCCCTTACTCAGCCTCCAGATTGGTTGACTACCCTTATGTCAAGTGACTGGGATGGATCAATCAGTGGCTTTAGTGTAGACTGCCTCATGGCACAGTACATGGACTTTCACTAAGGGGGAATGAGGGAAGAAAGGAAAAAGGAGAAGGGTAAAGGGCAAGAGTAGGTGGAGGAATAGGAGGAGGAGAGGAAAGAAGAGAGACTAAGACCTGGTGGTATTCAATCTCTGGTCCCAGTTGCTCCTGAGAGCCACCCCTTTCTCTGCTCTTTCTGAGTTTGGGGATTCAGAGATTTAGTTTAGTTTTCTGCTCTTTCTTAATAAAGTCTTGACTAGCACAAGACCACAATGGGTGGTCAGGACCCCCATCAAATGTGTGAAGATAACTCTTGGGACCCCAGCTCCTGGTCCTGTTCTGTCATCTGTGTAACCTTAAGGTTCAGAGGAGCCTCATCAAGGGTCAACAGAGGTTTGTCTTTTGTGTTAATATCGGGCTTATCTGTAGGCTGGATTTGAACAAAGGATTCTTGTGGTTAAAAAATATTTGAAAACAATTGCCCTTGATATTTTGAGTCAAAGCCCATATTGGTGTTTAGAATAGCCCATGACACACAGTGGCATCAATAAATGTTAGATGAGTGGATGCATTATTGGATTTATGATCCTTCAGCACCCTGGCTGCTCTCCTCTGAAGGAACTGGTCTCTAAGTCACCTGAAACTGTCTTTTTCTACACTTTAAAAACTTCCTTCCTTCAGAACATTTGCTTAGAGGTGATAGGCCTTGCCTGGACACTCTGCCCCACCTCTGCCAGCACAGCCAACCCATGAGATGGCTAACTTGGAGGGTGTTTTTTCTTCCAATTTTCTCCTGTCTCTCTTTCAAATCCTGCTGTGCTGTTATTCTGTAATGGAAAGAGCAGAAATCACTTTAGAAAGGAAGCCAGCTGGTTCATTAGTCTGATTAAATTCAAGCAATGGAATCTGAGCACAGTTCACATGATGAATGGTGTGCCTTTTCCTTGGCCACAGTGATTTTTGCAGTGATTATTAATCTTGGGGCTCAGTCACCCCTCACATCTGCAAAATCATGTGGCTCAGAGATAAAGGACAGGGCCATAGCAAGATGATGTCAGGACTTTCTGAGTAGAGGTGGTTCAGTCTTCAACATTGCAGGCCTAATACCCTCCACACAATATGCTAGGCTCTCTTAGTCTCTTGGAGATACCCTGGTCTTCAGAAACACCAAGACTCTTCTATAAAATCAGATGTTGCTGCTTATCAGCTGTGATTTGAGGTTCAGAGTCGTTACCTAAAAGAGGGTATAAAATATGTTGTGTAGGGAAGTCACAAGGGCTAATTACTACTTAAAGCTCCAAATGCAGTGGTTCAGAATGCCTGACATGTAAACAGGACTGGGTAGAGGTGATAAATGAGTCAAAACAAAGTAAGCAGAGGCCAATTCACAAAATGTCTTATAGGTTGGACAAAGGAATTTATGATTTTGCATTGAAAGTATTGGGGAGGTTGTAAAAGATAAAAGCACAGGCAGGGAGTATGACCAGTTTTGCAATTGCAAGAGTTTGCTCTGGCTATGGGCAGAAGATCTGGATTGGATTGGTACTAGGCTGGTTGTAGGGATGACTAGGAGAGTCATCTCAAAAAAGATGATGTGAGTGTAAGTAAACGTCGGAAGTAGAATAATGAGAAATCTGCCTTTCTTGCAGAAGATTTGGAAATCAGCAAGGAAACAAATGAATTGTCATTGTCAAGGGACTGAAGATGGAAGGGGCCCTGAAGAAGGGAAGTCCCACTGGTCCCGAGGCTTTTGGCTTGGGTTGCTTTGCACATTGTGGGAGCCAGTATCTGTGGAAAGAAGCATAAGTGGAAAAGCAAACTTGTGGGATATGAGAAGACAAGCTGAGACAGAAGCATGTTGAATTGGTGGTAATATTTCAAACATTTGCTTTTATTGGTACAGAATCAGTCTTATAGGGGTAAACAATTAGGTCCTATCTGAAGGTGTCACTTCCCCAGCCTTATTTCTAGGAAGATGAACAGTTCAACTAGCCAAGACCAATCTGTTTACTCCTTCAGTATGATAGTTTTTCAGGAAAGTCCTTGTGGTGGTTGGAGTAGCCATGACTAGGTTCAGAAATACTTCTAAATTTTCTACCAAGAAATCTCACTCATTGTGCAGGACACCAAAATTTACCATTTCTTAATTTGTCCTAACCATCCAGGTATGCTCATTGTGAATATACTTCTCTGCTGGGTCCAGTTGTGGAAGGGGGTGGTCAGCAGCTCCAACTGAAGGGAAAGCAACATGTTGTGCTCCTGCAGAAAGAGATAAAAGATGACCCCAGATGGTTGTTGCTACTTAGAGAGAAAAAGTCACAATGGTAGGGAAAATGTCAGGGATAAATATAAGGATAAGTTAAAAGCAGGACTCAAGCTGGTTTGGCTCAATGGATAGAGCGTCAGCCTATGGATTATAGGGTCTCAGGTTCGATTCCATTTTTTTATTATTAAAAAAATAAAAGCAGGGATAATAAAAAAGAAGAAAAGATGACAAACAGCTCATATACAAAAGAATCCTAACCTGGTTCTACAGTGGGAGAGAAAAAAAATGAAACTCAAATTTGCCTTTAGAAAGTGGCTTCATGGAACACAGAGTGCAGGTTTTAGAACTTTACATTCTTGGGTTCAAACCCCACAGGCCAAGCCATAGAAGCTCTCTGGGGCTCAGTTCTTCATTTATGTAATGTTCAGGATAATATCTTCCTTGCAGGATTAGAGTGAGAATTGTCCTAGCAAGGTGATCAGAGCAGAGGAGGTGATGAGTTAATATCAGTAGTTGTGAGGATGTGATTGCTTTCCAGCTCTTCTTGGGATGGTTCTCTCTGCTTCACACCCACAGAAACAGTTCTGCACTCCTGTGGGGGCCCAGACCTGAAGCACACTCTCTGTCCAAATGCCTATCATCTAGGAGGACATTGACGACATTCCCTGGACTCACCTTCTCCCAAGGAGCAGTGGAGGTCCCTCTTGGTTTGTGGTGAAGTGAGGTTTGGCATCAGCTTCCTTTGAGTTTGAAGGCATCTGGGCATTATGAGGAGAAGCAACGAGGTAGAAAAAGCCGGGGTTTTGGTGTCTGACAGAACTGCACCTGCCTCCTGCCACTGCCACTCGAACTATTGACTTTGGGCAACTCACCTAACTCCCCTGAGCTTTAGTGTCCTGTCTCTCCTTTAAAAACCTACTGTAAGAAAAAAAATGGCACAATTAAGGAAAGAGTGCACACAGCAGGCACATGATGCATGTTCTTGTTAGCCTTCCTTTCTTCTCAATAGTATTGACAGTCAAGAGAAGATTAAAAATTAAATATAGCCCTAGCTGGTTTAGTTCAGTGGATAGAGCATCAACCTGCAGACTGAAGGGTCCTGGATTTGATTCCAGTCAAGGGCATATGTTGGAGTTGCGGGCTCCTTCCCCAGTGGGGATGTGCAGGAAGCAGCCAATTGATGATTTTCTCTCATCATTGATGTTTCTATCTCTCCCTCTCCTTTCCTCTCTGAAATCAATAAAAATAAAAATAAATTAAATATAAGGCTTGGGCTAAATGATATAAGTCAATCTTTTAAATGATTATTAAGTCTAATTGTCAGCAGAAGAGAACTCTAGAAAATAAGCCTCCAGAATTCAACAAAATAAGCTGACTCTGGCATTGAGGATTGATGGAAACCTGGCTGAGTTCTTACTCTTCCCTTTATTTTGTTGTTGTTGTTGTTGTTGTTGTTATTATTATTATTATTATTATTATTTTGATGATGCAGAGATGAGGTAACACCAATACTCACATTGAGGAAAAAATGCCCCCGTATATTTGTTTTGAGTTTAATCTTTTCAGATATAAGGAGCAGACAGTCATCTAGAGCAGAGTATCTAGTGATGCTTTGTACTTACTAGTGTACAGCAACTCAGCTTCTGGAGCTCAATTTGGAGAATCATCTCCTTCTCCATTGACCACCCAAAAGCAAGCGGACAAACAACATATTTCTGCTGTTTATTTCTCTCTATATATATTTTTTAAAATACATTTTATTGATTTTTTACAGAGAGGAAGGGAGAGGGATAGAGAGTTAGAAACATCGATGAGAGAGAAACATCAATCAGCTGCCTCCTGCACACTCCCCACTAGGTATGTGCTTGCAACCAAGGTACATACCCTTGACAGGAATTGAACCTGAGACCCTTGAGTCCCCAAGCCGACATTCTATCCACGGAGCCAAATCAGTTAGGGCTATGTCTATATTAAATAATCATGAAAAGATCATGGAGTTGATATCCAAATTTATATACATTTTAATGATAAGGCATGAGGCAACTAAGATATTGAAAGCCTGAAGTAACATGTTTCAAACTTTTCCTCAAGACCTGAAGAGGAAGACTCAAGCTTATTTTTCAATGGTAATAATATTTCCAGGGAGAACATTGGAAAAGAGCTGTGTGGACAGCAATCTCTACCTTCTTACCCTCATCACCCTTAGGAGACCCATCATCAGAAACCTGCTAACTGGTACTCAACATAGTGGCACACCCATCAGTCCTTAGACACTCAGTCAGGCTTCTGTTGAGGGATTCAATGAAGAGCAGGTATCACTATGAGGGTCTCCAGGGAGAGTTTACTCAGGAGCCAGAAAGGTAGTGGTAGGGAGGTAGGTAAACAATTTACATGTTAGGACCAGAAGCTAAGTTCCATGTCTTCGTTGTCTCTGTGTTAGTTTCTACCATGCATGAAGTACTGGTGGGATTGTAGAACCAATGATGTTCTAGTAAGTGTTTTACAACCAGCTTGGTGGTAATTGGGCAGGAGTGCTTGATTTATAGCATTTGTGGACTTCAGTGGTGTACACATTCCCACCATGGCTGATTTCAAACTAACCACATGATGTCACTGATGCAGAATTGGCAAGAGATGTACACCATTGTCTCCAGCATACCACTGGGAAGGATCCTGGGATCACCACTGCCTGAAGTTGTCCTTAGGCCCCACATGTCACAGAGGAGCAAATGGAAGGCCTTGAAGAGCCTTGAAGACAATTTTTAGGCATCATTACCTCCCTCTGAGAAGTCTCCTTTCAGCCCCACTCTACCCACCCACCTTACCTGGATCCCCCGTGCCTCTCTCTCCAAGATCACTTATGAGGTTATGGTGTCATTTGTCCACAAGCCAATCCTTCCATTAAACACAGGGCCCATTCTTCATTTCCGTACCCCCAGCAGCTATCAGAGTGCCTGGGCAAAGCAGGCTCATAAAGAATGCTTGGTAAATAAGTGCTTATTGGATGAACACCAGCATTAATGGTGAGTGAATGTTCTAAGGAGGAGGAGAGGAGGAGCACAAAAGCTGCCATCAAGCATCTGCAGAGATGTCATAAAGAAGGGATGCATTTTGTTTTCATGAATACCAATGGGCAAAAGCAGGACCAACAAAAGAAAGTGGCAGGAAATGGATTTAGAATCTCTTTGAGCTCCCAACCCTTATAAAACATTAGAATGGCAGGGTCCTCTTCATCTTCTACCTCTCAGTAAATATCTCCTGCCCTTCACCCACTTGAAAAATGGCCCTAATCCATTTCCCCTGCCTCCAACCCCCCCCCTCCACCCCAGCACAGGGAAATGAGTTTTTGCTATTGTCACAAAGATTGAGGGGACATCTGCTGGTGTGCATGAGTAGCCCAGCAGAGGTTGCATCACTCAAGTTATGGAGTTCATAGTCCTGAGTATCTCTTCCCAGCATATAAATGAATAGTAAGAACTCCTGGTGGATGCTCAGGATTTCTCTCATGCTTCTTCCACTAACTTCTTGACTCTCTCTCTCCTTTAGATCTTAACCCACAGTACCCTTCTCACCATGAACTCCTTCCCTTGGGGACAGAGAGGGAAGCTCCTGTCAGAACCCCCAATGCCTAGCACAGCACCTGCTACATTAGAGGTGCACAAGATGCATTTGTTACGTGAACAAATTCACAAATAAGAAAATTAGAACCCACTTTCTGCACTTTTAATTTGTCTGTCCAACTGGCAAAACTCCCAAGAACACATAGAAACAATTTTTTAGATCAAATCAGTTCCAAAATCAGCCATAATTCTCTGAGAAGATGATTTAGGAAAACTCATAGTCCCAATACACATCCCTTCTAGGGTCAATTGTAAAAATCTTTTTCTCAGAGAAAAACAAAAAACAAACAAACAAACGAAACCTACCACACTTTAAAATATGGTGGTGCCCTAATCGGTTTGGCTCAGTGGATAGAGCGTCGGCCTGCGGACTGAAAGGTGCCTGGTTCGATTCCGGTCAAGGGCATGTACCTTGGTTGCGGGCACATCCCCTGTAGGGGGTGTGCAGGAGGCAGCTGATCGATGTTTCTCTTATCGATATTTCTAGCTCTCTTTCCCTCTCCCTTATTCTCTGTGAAAAAATAAATAAAATATATTTTAAAATATGGTTGTTCCCTCCTTAGGAACATATTGTGTTCTGGATGTCTATGGAAATTGTTGCTTGAAATTCAAAATACACTTTCTCACAGAGCAAGTTAAGAAGAGTAACTGACAATGTAGCTCTAACTTGAGACATTTGCAAAGGAAAACACTGTAACAGGAAGCAATAAAGATATACTATGGAGGCAATTTTTTATTTCAAACACCATAAAATAGACATGTGAAATATGTCAAACTACACAATAGACTTTGGACAAGGAGCAATAGTGGGAAGTGATAGAATGAAATTTTAAGTGGCTTCTTTATGTATTGTGGATGCTAACACTGAGAAAAAGCCAGGTTCACTTGGAGCAGTTGCAGTTGAAAAGGATCCCTGACAGGAGCCTAGCACAGGCGGTTGTGCTTAGACTTCAGCAACCCGAGAGTCACCTGCAGGACTTGTTTAAAATGCAGAATTCTGGCCTCTGCCCCCAGGGAGGCAGATTAGTTGTGTCTGGGATAGAGCTCAGGAATATATATCTTTAAAAAATATATATTTTTATTGATTTCAGAGAGAAATGGAGAGGGAGAGAGATAGAAACATCAATGATGAGAGAAAATTATTGATCAGCTGCTTCCTGCACGCCCTCTACTGGGATCAAGCCCACAACCCGGGTATATAACCTGACCAGGAATTGAACTAGTGACCTCTTGGTTCCTGGGTCAACGCTCAACATATATATCTTAACAAGCACCCAGAAGAGTCTGGCTCATGCTATTTGAGAACCACACCTAGTCCTGCTGGTCTGGACCGGCTGAAGTCTCAACTCCTGAGACTCTCAGTCTGTTTGCTATAGGGCCATGGTGCCATGCCCCTCCTTTCTCTCCTCTGATGTCTTTTTGGTGGTGGGAAAAGACAGCAGTGACTACCTGTCACTCCACACCATGAGTATGGATCATGGATTAATAGTAAGAGCGCAGGCCAGAGAGATAAAAGAAACTCCACCATTCACTCAATGTTGGCATGGAGAGAGCTGAGATTCAGCTGCTATGCTGGTGATTAAAGCAGCAAAAACTGTGTACCTCTTGGAAAATAGCCTCTGCCCTGAATATCCCCAACTCCTAGTACTCCTCTGCCAATAGCTGCCCCCAATTAAACTCTATGTTGAGTGGAATCAGTAACCTTTATTTTTGTAGGATTAATGTGTTGCTAAAGACATGAATGCTTAATAGATATTTTTATTATTGCATTACTCTACAACTAGTGAGAGAATCACAACAAAGACATCAAAAATGCAGCTGGACAGCAATAAACCAGTTTTATGTAATACAGTCTGTTGTGTTCACAAATATTGTAGAATGGAAATTCAGGCAAGCTCGATGTGGAAGAAGCTCTCTTAGAAGAAGCATAGACTGCACACAGAGGCTTCTGGTTTCTAATACCAGCCTCTCTGCTTACTAGCTGGGAGACCTGGAGCAATAACGCCTGTGTAAAGTGAGGCTGAGGACGCACCCCCCCCCACATGGCTCTGGGGGGTATCACACACGACTCCACACAGTGCCTGGCACATGGTCGGTTCTCAGTGAATGGCAGCCCTGGAGAAGATTTGAAAGTGGGAATAAACCTTCCCTCAATGGCAGGATTGAGGCCAAACAGGGACATCCAGTGGCCTTCTTTAAATTCAATTCAATATTATTGATCCACTACCTTGTACAAGACGCGGTGGGTCATAGGAAGGTGATTAAATTATAGTCTATGGGAGATTAATTGCTGTCCGGGGCTGGGTTAGGGCAGTTGGGGTTAAGGACTAGAATAAATTATAAACAAATTTCAATGGGAGTATAGGAAAGAGGATAATTAACTTCAAAGGGGTGGGTTTAAGAGGTAGCACTATAGCCCTAGCCAGTTTGGCTCAGTGAATAGAGCTTCAGCCTGTGGACTAAAGGGTCCTGAGTTCAATTCTGGTCAAGGGCACATGGCCTAGTTGTGGGCTCGATCCCCAGTAGGGGTGTGCAGGAGGCAGCCAATCAATGGTTCACATTGATCTTTTGATCTCTCCCACTCCTTGCCTTTCTGAAATCAATAAAAATATATATTTAAAAAAGAGGTAGCACCATAAAAAGAGCAACGGAGAGAAAAAAAAAAGACAGTTCTCCTGGCCTCGGGAGCAGCATGAGTAGCATACAGAGAGGGGTGGGTGCCAGGTGTGTCTGGAAGATGAAGTTAGTCAGCATGCGTTCCGAGTCCTTATAGGGCTAAGAGGAAGTGTAAGTGGATGAGTAAGATTCCAAGGAGGGCCTTGAACGCCATTTTAGGGAATATTAACTTTATCCTAAAGCAATAATAACAATAATTCTATTTATTAAGAACTTGCTATGAGACTAACACTGTGCTAAAGTTTTTATAAATATGTCTTCTAACTCCTGCAAAAACCTATGCTTGATAAGTATTACTACGCCCATTTTAAGGATGAAAAGTCTGAGACTCTTATGCAAAGGGAGGACTCTGGAGTTTCTTCTAGAAAGTAATTCTGGCAGCAACAAATGGAAAGAACAGATTAGAGAAGTGCAGCACTTAGGAGCTCCTTTAGTTTCTAACATTTTGTGACATTTTGTCCCCAAAATTAGATAAAAAGAGATTAAGAAGGGACCAATATTTCTAAACATGGACTGATCGTCTCAAAAGGTTTGTGAGTTGGGCAGGTTTTGAGGCATATGTTCATTTATGGAGTTAGAGCCTTTCCTCCTTCCTTTGATTCTCCCCAGGGCCCACATGCCATCCCCCCTGCGGGGACAGCACTGGAGAATTCCACAGCAGTGTCTCCTGACCAGGCCGAACAGAAAACAGATCCAGAGTAATGTGAGTGAACCAAAATTAGCCTCTTTACAAGCTCATTAAAGCTTAAAGTTTAGCATCCATTGCCCAAAATATTACAGTAAGGCTTTTTTCTCTTTTTCCCTACTTACTCATACTTCCCCTGCCTTCTTCCACCATTCCTTTCCTGACAGGCAATAATCAAAGAAGAATCTTGGATGAGTATCCGTCTCCTGTCTCCTTTATTTTCAAGTAAACCCAATCCAAGTTCCTGAGAAATCCACTGTGAGCAACTTGAGTGATATTGCAGAATTCTAGGCAGGGGGTGGATTTGCAGCCTGTTAGTCCTGAAATACAGCAGCTCCTTTATTAAGTTTTCATGTTAAAATATTACTATCCTTAGGAGTGTGGAGGCAGCTGCTGACCTGAATCATTGCTTCCTAGGAAGTAGACAAATGAGTAAATAATAAAATTGGGTGTTGTTGTTTTTAACAGCCTGATTTAGGGGGACAGACTAGCTTTAATAAGTATATTTGTTTGCACAGCACTTCTAAACATGCAAAGCATTTTCACATACACTTCATCTAATTGTCACTCACCCATTGGTGCAGGTATTACCAATACTATCCCCATTTTGCAGAAGAGGAAACTAAGGCTTCTGGACACAGATCCAGCTCTTCCAACTCCATCTAAATGGTCTGCTTGTTAATCTTCTCTCTCTCTCTCTCTCTCTCTCTCTCTCTCTCTCTCTCTCTCTCTCGTCACTTTAGTCTTTCTTTTAAATTGAATTTATTGGGCGATGTTGGTTCATAAAAGCATACAGGTTTCAAGTGTACAACCCAACAGAACATCATCTGCACACTACATCGTGTACCATCACCCAAAGCAAAGTCTCTTTCTTTCCCTACTTATCCCCCACTTTGCCCACCTCCTTTACCCCCACCCACTTTTCCTCTGGTTATCACCACATTGTTGTCTGTATCTATGTTATATATTATTAATGCATAATAATCTGGCCACTCAGTGTATATCCTATATAATAAAAGGCTAATATGCAAATTATCCCTCAACCAAAAATTTGACCAGCAGGCAGGCCGGCCAACTGCCCATGTCCCCTTCCCCCTGGCCAGGCTGGCCAGAGCCCACCCATGCACAAATTCATGCAGTGGGCCTCTAATACATATATACTGATTGTCCAGATTATTATGATTTCAGAGATCATAATAATCTGGCCACTAGGTGTATATAGACTAGAGGCCCGGTACATGAAATTTGGGCATGGATCGGGCCCCTAGGCCTGGCTAGTGATCAGGGCCGATCTGTGGGGCAACTGGTGGGGCAATCACTGGCACCTGCCTTGGCCAGCCTGGGGCCTGTGGGCTGGGGGCAGCTCCTGCATTAAGCGTCTTCCCCCTGTTGATCAGTGATGTCTTGGCAACCAGTCATTCCACTTGTCATTCCGCCATTCGGTTTATTTGCATATTAGACTTTTATTATATAGGATTTGTGTGTGTGTGTGTGTGTGTGTGTGTGTGTGTGTGTGTGTTTGCTTAATCCCTTCACCTTCTTTCATCCAGCCCTCTAATCACCCTCCCCTATGACTAAACCTCAAGGCTTCTCCTTTTTCCAAGCTTATCAGTTCTATTGTATGGATTTTCCTAGTTTGCTTTGTGGAGGGGTCCCACCTAATTATGGGGAAGTACTTAAAAGTTGTTCAGTTGATAGAACTTACTGTATCCAAGAGAGAAAGGACTGTGGAGACTGTTTTTAATCCCCTTATTTACCAATAAGAAGACTGAGGCCCACAGAGGGAGCTGACCTGTCTACATTCCCAAGGTTGGATTTACAATTGTCCATGCCAAAGCTGTGAGGAGGAGCAGAGCTGGATTCCACAATCAAAGGGGAGAATTAAGGTTAGGACTTGGCTAGTATCAGTTCCCATCCTGGACTTGTTTGATAAAATAAAAGGATCCTATATGAAATATTAGGTGGAAGGCAGCTTGGAGATATTCTGGTGTAATCCTTTAGTTTTATAGGTGGCAGGCCCAGAAAGGCAAAATGAGCTCCTGATTAGGGACTTGAACCCAGGTCTCCTGGTCCCCAGTCACTGACTCCACCTGTGATCTCAGTGGTGCACCATACACCCAGCTTGTCAGAGACAGTCCAACATAAAATTTCCAGACACAGGTACCTGACTCAGCCCTGGTTTTGCCTTGGCAATGGCGATTTGGCATCAGCTGTCGTCTTGGATAATATGTTCCCAGAGCAACATGGCGAGTGTGAGCTGCCAACTTTGAAGTCTCAGGGAATGTAGCGTTGAGCCAGTTAAACATCTAGAAATGCCCTGTCTCTCAGAAACTAGCATGACTCATCAGAGTGCTTGAACTATGCCTGGGAACAGCATTAGATTGTCCAGAGTGGGGCTACAAAACCATACGCAGAAGCCTCTGGCTTCCCTCTCTCTGGCCCTTTGTTCACAACTCTCTTCTCCAATCCATAGCCAACACACACATCACTCAGCAGCCAAACCTCCCCCTCTCTGAAGCCTTCCTTGTCTGTTCAAGCCCAGAAGAGGTCTTTTACATCTTGAGAATCTGCTCTATACAATTTAGCACTTAAATTATACTGTCTTTTATTGCTTCTTCTTACCGGGTTTGAGTATTTCCTGGCCGACACAGATTGCCCATGCTCTGAGGGGCATAAGTAAGCTTCTCCCTCTATACCCTACAGTACATCTCAGAATGTTCCAAAGAGCAGAGGTGTGCTACTCCTGCCTTCAAGACTCTTTCCCCTTTACCTTGTTTGCTCAATAAATGTCCAACAAATCCTCACTTGCTTCAGCCTTTTCAAAGATAGAGTTCAGCAGCCAGCCAGCACCTCTGTTAGCCCATGCCAAGCCTCTGCAAATTAGAGAAAAGGCCACCTTCCTCCAGGCAGACCTGGCTCTGCTGGCTACAAGACTGGGCTAAGGGAGTATGGGATGGACTTCAGTCCTGAGCTGGGCACCCCATGCAGTGAGCCACCTGTACCACCTGGGTGCTGGCTCCTCATGAGGGCACAGCAAACTCTCTCCCACCCCAAGATCCTCCAACCCCCATTCTGACCAGGAAGGCCTTACCTGGGTAAGCTGACATCTTTGTTTTCTAGCCCCTCCCTGTCAAAACCAAACAAAAATGCACAGCTTCAATAGCTCCTTAATACTAAAGCCTGAAGTCCACAATGCTGGCAGGGCATTGGGTGCCCCTATAATAATGTCACAACCTTCCTTACTTCCACTGGTGGCCCAGAACTCACCATGAATTGTCCTCCTTCCCTCAGCCTAGAGTGTCCTTGTTTGCTGATCTTTGTGTCAGGTCCCTACTCCCCTTTTTAAATCCCATCACAAATGTGCCTCTTCCCTAATGTCTCAGTCATCATAACTTGGTCTTCCTGGAGCTTCTTCCCATTGCCTTTACAAATGATTTCTTTTATAGGAGATTAGAGAACAGAGACTTCATAGCTCCCCTTGCCTCTTCAGCAAACTATTTTTTGCAAGTATTCCTGTTCTCCAAATCCTTGCTTGGCAGTCCTATTCTGGGAGTTTCTCTCTCATTACTCTTCATTATGCTCCCAGCCAAGTCAAGTCTCCACACTCTATCTCTGTGTGTCTTCTCTATTCCTCCCATTCAACTTCCCTCCTGTTTTAATAGGCAGAACAACTCAATGTTAGCCCAACCCCTACCTGAAGGCATGCATCTCCAAATGCCTCAAAATGCTCAGCTAAATACAGGCTCTCCCTCCCTTTCTCCTTCTTTAGAAGGAGTCAAGACTAGACAGGGCAAGAACATTTTTCTTGTGACATGTGAGTGTTTTCCTCCACAGAGAATGTAAGTTTAGAAAACAAGGATGGTGTGTTTCATATCTACCCAACCAGCACAATGAAAACACATCAATTAAGGCTGTGACAAGCTTTCTCCTCTACCAGGGACAGAGGCTATTCTAAGCCTTTTCTGTCTCTCTTTTCTTCTTTCTTCCCAAGTAAGGCCCAGGACTAGAGTCGGGGAAAGTGAAGACATAGTTGGAGCTTAATAGGTAGCTGTGAAATGAAGAAGTCAGTGAGTGAAAGGGAAACAAGGAAAGATAGAAGAGCTTTGAGAGCCCCCACCCCCAACCAGGATTATTTCAGTTTAGCTATAGGGAGCTTTGAGCACCAACCCAGGGTAACAGAATGAGATGTGAACAGTGGATGGTAGCATGAAGTGTGAACACAGGGTTCTAGTGTTGGCTCTGCCTCCATTGCCATTTGGAACCTTGGGGAAATCTCTGAGCCTCAGCTCCTCCTCTGCCCCATTAGTCTGCCTACAAATGACCCAATATAGACACCCATCATCAGGGTCCTTGGGGCCATTTGACATTCATGTTTGAGGCTTCTTCCCCAAATGCCCAGACACCCAAGGCCCCTTGGCGCCTCTGCATCTGCAGAGAGCTTTTCTTGGCTGTAGTCCTGACTCAGGGACCTTCATGGCCTGCTGGTGGAAAAGAATTCTCAGCTGTGGAAACTGGTAAACTACATATTTTATAGATGAGAGTCCAAATTCCTGATGACTCTAAATGTGGTGTGCAATGGACAGAAGTCATCCCACTGGTGTGACTTCCTGCTGGTGTCACCACCACCACCACTGCCCCATGTGGACATGCGCGTCCTGGAAAGACAAGAAGCAACAAATCACAGGGGCCTTGGCCAACGCTGGCCCTTACCCAGTGCCTGTTCTGTGCTTGTCTACATTTAAAAAATTAAGATGTGGTCTATTTGCTGTGCGAGAAAACAGTTCATGGTCATCTAACAGCAAAGACTGATCTGGCCTTCAGTCTCCAGGATATCTGAGGAGGGGGTAATCTTTTCATATCGATCAGACACCAATCCCTTGCCTCCAGGGTCAGAGGTGTCATACATTTGGAGGCTAGAGAGACACGCAGTTCCTAAGAAGCAGCGAGAACTTGTTGATTTTCTTTTTACTCTGATTGGGCCAGGATATTACGGCAGCCTAGACCTGGTTGAGAGGTGGAAATGCCCAGTGGGTATTTCACTTGTCAACCAGTTTTCCACCGTTCCCCAAATCAGCGGGCCTCCCGCGCCCTGCGGAGCCCCACTGCTGCATCCTCTCCGCTCCCCTAAGCTAACTCCTCCTCCAAACTGAAGCCCTACCAAGGAGAAGTGCTCCAATCATGCCCGCGCCCAAGGTGCGCCAAAGGCACACAGGCATTCCTATATTTGCATGAGCGCGCGCGTGTTTGGCGTGTGTGTGTGTGTGTGTGTGTGTGTGTGTGTGTGTGTGTGTACACACGCGCGCACACGCGGGCGTGTGGCAGGGGCGGGCTCTGGGCCCGGGGGCAGGGCTCAGCGCTGAGAGTGGCAGCAGGACTTACCAAGCCGCTAGGGGCAGGGCGCCGCAGTGCCGTACTAGCGGGCAGCCGCTGAGGACCGCTGCGGGGCCCGCGGATAACGGAGCAGGCGGACGACCCGGGCATCGTGTAACCCCAGCAGGGCCGCCCGAGCTCCGCGGCGCCCTCTCTGGCGGCCATCCCCTCCCCGAGCTGGCTGCGCGGGCGGGAAGACGCTCAGACGCCGGTTTCGGTCCCCTTTCTGTCTTTTGGTTCCTCTTTCCTCCCAAGTAAGGGAATAAGCCCTGAGGAAGGAGCGCTCCGGGGAAACCGCGCAACCGAGTGTTGCCTGGTGAGAGGTAAGACAGTAGCTGGCGCAGCGGGGCCCGGCTGGGGCTGGGGCTCGGGCTGGGGGACGTGGGCCGCAGCAACTTGGAAAAGGAGGGCAAAGCCGCCGGGAGTCGGTCCCATGGCCAGGGGAAGGACCTGCAGCCGAGGCCACTGCACCCCCCCCCCTGAGGGTGCCACCTGCTTCAGAGTCCCTGCAGAAGGAGATCTCCCCCTGGAAGGGTGAGGGTGTCCCTCCTGGGTTGGGAGCACCTCCCAGCCCTCCAAGGCGTGCGGGCGGGAGGCGGTCTTGCTCCAGGCAGTTTGCTGAAGCAACTGGTCAGACGTCTCTCCTTCTACCCTTACCTGGCTCTTCGGTGTGTCCAGTCCGCGCGCCAAGGTGCGCCGGGGCGGCTAGGGGCGGGGAACACCCTTCCTGCCGTGTGACCGTTTGACCGCCCGAGCTGTGGCGGGTCCCACGGGGTTTCGGGACTTGGGCACTCCGCAAAGCTCCTGGGCCAGAGGAGCTCAAAGGGAAGCTGAAGAGAACGCGGATACCCAGACCAACAGGAGCTTGGGAAGGGGAGAAGGGTCAGGGAGAGCATGTAGAATCTGACCTGTTTAGTCTCCGGGTCACAAGATGTGTGTGTTGGGGGGTGTATGGGGGAGGTGTTTGTATGTGTCTTGAAGGGCGCACGCACATCCAGTATCACCTGTGGGCTTTCGAAAACTCCACCAGTCCACCTGCAGATTCTGACATTTCCCCCCTCGGGAGGAGTGGGCTGGGATTTGGGGAGGGGGCCTGTGGAGTTGGAAAAGCCCTACAGGTGACTCTGACGCGCCGCCTCCATCCCCGCCATAATTGCAGCGGAAGGCAGGGGACCAGAACGGGGGAGGCAGCACCCAGATGCGAGCCATCCATCCGGCTGCAGAACTCAAAGTGGCGGACAAGACCCCTCCCCCGCCTCCCCCGACCCGGGAGGGAGGCCGGAGGGTCTGCCGCAGCGCGCGCGCGGGGGTTCGGGGGCTGCGCCGCAGTGATGCGCGGGAGAACTGGGAGCCCGTGGGCGCACTCCTTGCAGGCTCCACACGGTTGTTTCCTCTGGCCTCATTAGCATACGATGACCTCCCTGTCCGGGAGACGGCCTTGTTATTCTTTTATTCTGGGTGCTTGGGGGAATGCACCTTGGCTCTGGAGGTGTGGACCGGGATGGGGTGGGGAGGGTGGGCGTCACTGATGAGGGGCAGCGGTGAGGACACAGGGCCGGGACTTCCCATTTGGTTCCAGTCCTGGGAATGTCATCCTGTTTCGGTGCCTGGGATTCTCTGCCTAAAGCACAGCCTGCAGAATTGTCAATGAAGGAATGAAGGACATTAGATCTTAGGGGGCAAATGCTATCACTGTGTGGCCGCACATACATATACACACACGCACATGCACACACCTTCGTGCTTTATGACCCTTTCATTTTAGGGATACATCCTACCATGGGGAGGGGACTTAACCATTTGTGGTGTTAGAAAGGCTGTATTTGCCAAAGATTCCGTCCTAATACAAATTATACTCATTAAATAAAGCAGCTGCAACTAAGCTCACTTTCCTGTTGTTCCCATTGTATCCCCATCTAAATATATATATATATATATATATATATATATATATATATATATATATTGCCAATCATGCCTAAAGTTTGTGTATAGTGCCGTAGGCATTATTTAAGGTATTTTTATGGGAGGGGTTTGGGGCAGCAAGCTAGTAGATGAATCTTTGCCACCTTACAATTTTATGTTTAGTTCAGATCAATCAAGACGTGTGGGGGGGGAGGGAGGAGAATGTTAAACATCAGAGCGTCTTAGAATCTCTCAGAAATAGGAGAAACTGCTAAGGACATCTGTTCCTTGCCCCTACCCAAACTCTCCTCAGAGCACCTTCAACAACTATCAGGGGATCCCACCCACCCTCTACTCCCAGAGGTCTGGGCTGGGCACTGTGTGATGGGTCAGGGGAGGAAGCCATAAAGCAGCTCTACCCTCCGCTGGTCTCTGGGGGAGAAGGCTGCCTCTAGCTCCTCTTTTGGATGGGGAAGGGAAAGAGAAATGTGCCTTTTTGTTGTGGATAAAACTCTTTAAAATATATATATTATTGAATTACATTGTTCTAAGAAACTCTTTCAGTATAAAAGTAATTTATGTCGATCGAATGCAGGAAATTTGTAAAGCCGAAAACTGTGCAAAGAGCCAAACAAAACACCTACAATTCGATCACCCAGATTCCATCCTGTCAATATATTGGCGTATTTTCTTCCCATCTATTTTTATTCCTTGAAATCTTACAATCCATAGACAGCCGACATTTATTGGGTACTTAAAACATGTACTTTGCAGGTAATAAGTATTTTATATTCTCGCGGTGTCATTTAATCCTCAGAAGTCTTTCTAGGGCAAGCATTTATGTATTACCAACCCCACAGAGTTCAGGTGACTTGCCCAAGTCACACAGCTAGTATGTGGCAAAGCCACGATTCAAACCCAGGCTATCTGACTCCTAGGTGGCTGCTTAGCCTCTGCCTTTTTTTTCCTAATTAGTGTTGTAGCAAAAAGTCTTTTATGAACATCAGCTTCATGACTGCATAGTATTACGCGGTTAGTCACGTAAGTTGTTTCCTGTCTTTAGCAACTACAAATAACTGTACAACATCCCCGGGGCAAAGTCTACGGCACACATTTCCAAATACTTCCTTTGAATAGAATTCCCAGAAGGAGAGTCACTGGGCCAGGCGGTCTGAATGTTTTAAGGCCGCTGGTATATAGGACAAGCTGCTTTTCGGAAAGGCTACAGAAGTTTACACTTCCAGCAGAGGCAACTCTCCCACAGTCAAAGCAGGTAACCTCTAGGGGCTCCCATAGACCAGGGCCTCACGCAACCCAGCCAGACCAGAGGAGCATCTCCGTGGTCTCATGGGAGAAGGAATCACAGTAATCCTGCTTTACACACACAAGTATGAAGCTGTACTGACACAATATGAAGCTGTAGCCGTTTTTATGTGAACGTGTGCCAGTTGCAGGATTCTCTGGCCAGAGGTCACACGTTAACTTTGCACTGTTGTGCAAAATATATATATGAGCTTAAGATCCCCCTTCTCTCCACAAGTAATTAGAACAGCCCTCACTCCTACGAATGTGCATCGCTACCAGACAGATTCAGCCAGGCCAACCAATCCGTAACAGCTTCTTCACAGACTGGCCATATTCACAGAGCTGTTTGTTCCCTCTAAGTATCCAAATCCCACAACCAAGCCACAGGGTGAGTGGATATCACTTTGTGGTGTAACAGAGTTCACCACTTCTCACCTCCCCAAAGCACTCATCTTTAGTGTCTATGAATAAAACTAAAAAAATAAGGTTATACACATGATTTAAAAAAATGTTCTCAGGTGAAGAAAATGTGGCCACGGGAGAGAAACTGAATTAGGCAATACAAAAAGACACAAAGGGGGGAATTTTCAAAGAAAAACAAATTGGCCCTAGCAATGAGTTCTCTCTGGTTTGCTTCGTAGCCACCTCTGCCACCAGCAGTGGGAATAGTGGCCCTGCAATATGATCTGTTGCTGTAAAAGGAATAAATGTCGATTGAGCCCCCACTACGAAATCTATTTATTCAAAACCGCTCAGGTCTTAAAATGTCCCTCTGAGAATCCTTTCCTGACTGCTCATCTGGGTTAGAGACCTCTCTCTGCTCTACCTGTAGTCCCTGTGCAGACACTTACCTCCCTATGGTAAAAAATGGGTTATCTGCACATCCACCCCCCCCCCCTCAACTGTGATCTCCTGGAAGGTACAGCTGGCACTGAACCCCCAGCACCTGAGAATTAAATGTGATGAACGGGCACATAAGAGAATCTTCCAGCTACTATACTGGTGCTTTATGAACATTGCCCTTCTGATGCATCTTCATTCTGCTCGGATTGCTCAGTCTCAGAAATGTACCTGGAAGGTGTCTAGAGCTGTGCTGTCTATTTTCACGTGGGACTATTACAATTTTCACTTAATTCATTAAAATAAATGAAATTTAAAGTTTTATTCTACAGTCACCATTTCCAGTGCTCAAATGCCACATATGGCTGCTGGCTACCATATTGGAGAATACAAATGTGGAAGAGTCCAATTATTGCAGAAAGTTCCACTGGACAGTAGTGGTTAGGTTGTAAGCTTGGTGCAGGCAGGGAGTGTGAATCTTTTCCCCTGCAACCAGCACAGTGCCTGGCCAGCAGAGGAGGAGAGGGAGAAAGAAAGAGGAGGGATGGTGGTAGTAAATGTAGTAACATTGCCTATACCATTAATTGAGCACTTACTTTGTGCCCTAGATTGTGCTATATTTTGTATATGCATTATTTCACTTAATATTCATATCACACAAAACCTGATATTAACCCCTACTTCACAAACAAGGAAAGTGAGACTCAGAAAGTTGGGTCACAAAGCTAGCAGAAAAGGCTAAGTTTTAACTCAGGCCCCTATGATTTCCCAAGGGAAAGAATTGGTATAATTTGCAAGTGTCAATGGTATTTCAAGAGTGTAAGATTTTGCTTGATGGGTGAGGTAGGGAGAAAGGAACCCACCTTTACTGTAGCCTAACCAGAGGCACAAAACTTCCTTAAGAGAACAGGCCAGCCAACCACCACCCTCCGTGTTTCTACCCAGAGAGGCCTGTCATCACCTCCAGAGAGAAATACTTGCTTGGTCGGGATCTCACAGCCAGTTAATAGCATAACCCGGCTCCCCACTCCCTGTCAGTGCCCTTCCCAGCCTCCATCCTGCCTCATCTGCCACTTGGTTCAGTGTCATTATCGCTATCATTATCACTCTTGCTCCAGTTTTCTCTAATTTCTTCATTCGTGATGAATGAAACACAAAATGCCAAAGGGGGCCTAATCAGCACCAAGTAGAGTAAGATGATCACTTCTTTTGTTTTACATTTCATATTTCTGTTGAAACTCTGTAAGGTTGAAGTAGGATTCTACATCAGTAATACCTATTAAGTTTAGTATCAACTGGGGAAAAAATCCCAACTGCTGAGATCTTTTCCACACCTACAAGGGTTCAGGAATCTGGAAAAGGGGGCTGTGCATAAATGAATGAAGATGCTAGAGAAGAAATATGAATTTGGAAGGTATTTTGAGGTGCCAGACAGAAACTTAGTTCTAATGACTAAGTACCCCCGAGGCTCCAGACCCAGAGCTTTTTATTCACACATTTTATTCTTTAGCAAAGCCGATATACATATCAAAGGTAAGGTTTGATAAATAGTAAAAGATTATCAGGTTGGGGGGACTGCTCTCATCTGTTCAGCACCAGGTAATAACATACAGATTTTCAGCCCTGCTGAAGCCCCAAGTTTCATCAACCTTTTGATGAACTTCTTGCATTTATGACCTACTGAAATTAGCCTCCAGCACCCAACTCTCTTTTAAGCTTGCTCTTGAACTGTGTCACCTACCCACCCCCACTCCATGCTTGTACAGATGCTACCTGGGACCCAGATACAGAACCCTTGAATTTATTCCTAATTTTATCTTGTTTGATTCAGTCTATCTTGCTAGTTTGCCCAGATATTTATTGCTTTGATTCTGTTAGTTACTGACCCTCTGGTTGACTTCCTGCCATCCCCAAATCTGATAAGTGTGACCTCTTCAACTAAGTCATTGATAAAAATGATGAAATGTACAGGATTCTGGGACATTCAACTCTATGCTCCTGAAAGTTACATATTAATTCAATAAATAAACATCACTCTTTTAGAAAATTTATTCCACTTCTTCTACTATCACTTGACCCATATTTATCCATCTTTTTCAAAAGATTATCAGAGGAATCTTATCAAAGGTCTTAACAAAGTTCAGCTGCCCTTTATCACTGGTATTTTCCTGACCTGCTTGCCTGATATCATTTTCAAATAAGCAATTTTGTTAGTCTGACATAAACTACTTTCATGATTTTAGTCCTAAAGGATCACTCCATAACATACTCCAGAATGTTTCCTGGAATTAATATCAACCCTACAAGTTAAGAAATTTTTAATTTTCCCATTATAAAAATAGAACTGTGTTTGCCATGAAAATTATGGTGATAGTGGTAGTAATGATAGTGGTGGCTGTGGTAGTTGGTGATGGTGATGGTAATAGTGATAATGGATATGGTGGGGGAGTTGGTGGTGATGGTGGTGGTGGTAGTGATGGCACTTATTGGAGGTAATGTTGATGGTTGTAGTGATGGTAATGGGATAGTGGTGGTGGTAGGGGTGGTAATGGTATTGGTGGTTTCCTTACTCTATAATTCAAAACAGATTATAGAGAGTGGTCTAGTGATCTCAGTTGCATGTTGTCTTAGCACCCTGCAATATTATTCAATTAATCCAAAAGACTTGTATTAATTTGAGGTGGACTTAAGTGTCTCTGGCATCATTAATAATGAGACCAGGGAAGGAGTTGAGACAGTATCTGGTCCCAGGTATTCCTCTTCAAATTTTGGAATCCTCCATCCAAAGGGAAAGTTCTCTGCCTGGGGTGACATGGTCTGGACAGGAACCCAGGTCTCCCACTCTTCCCCAGGGCTTTCCTCAGGGCATAACTTTTTTTCACATTTGTTTTGGAAGTTTATGTCTTTGTTATCTGCAGAAGTGTTCATTTTTTTTCTCCTCTTGGAGTAAACCTCTGAAGTCATTGATACCTCAGTGAAAATTGAAGATTCCTTCCTGATCATGATTTAAAAGGAGAAAGGAGGAGAGAGCTCACTTTTCAAGTGGGAAATGGAGCCCATTCATGGCAGGAGAGGGGTACTGAAAGAAAAGGTTCAAGTAATAAAATACTTTTTAAATAATTAAAATCACAATAATAATGACCACCTTTTACACGTGCACCTCACTTAGATGATAACAATGTATTCAGATCCATGATCTCTCCAAATTCCAATCATAGGTGTGAGGCAAGCAGCAAGGATGTCACCAGTTCATTTCACTAATGTGATTTTACCAAAGCAATGGCTATGATCTAGAAGAGTCTACCGTGGCAAGAAAAAGGATGAAAGATAAAGCTCAGTGACTACAGAGCAGCTGAAAAACCTGACTTGCTTGCTGAGTTAATCATTTGAGCCCATCATTCCTTTCTGTGTGGTCTGCACAGATTGTTTTATCCTCACTGAAGGCATAAATAGTCTCATCTAAACAGGAACTAAGTTTTCACTTTCCTGATGACTGATCTGGTGGGAAAGTTCCAAGTGGCCATAGGTCAGCAAGGTCACTTTGACCCTTAAATGCTGAAATGCTTGAAATGTTTAGCTAAAATGTTTTCATTCATTGGACCATTTCCCTACCTCTCTGCTCTGGGACAGCAGCCTGCAGCACTTTACCAGCTTCCTCAGTGCCCTGCCTCTCAGTTCAAGTGAAAGAGCTAATAAAGTTCTCTTGATCTCCCAGAAGGCCAGAGTGTTCCTTCTATCATCTTTGAGTGCCACACAAAATGGGTGCTCTCATCCAGTCCCCTACAGTCCCCATCCAAGGTTTCATCAACAAAATATTCAGGATCTCCAAAACCTGACCCCAGGACACCCACTGCTAGAAGACAGTCTCCTTCCTTTTCTCATGCCAGGATTTCCAGCAGACTTTGGCTGATCACAAAGTGATTTTTCCTAACAATTAAGAAGCCAGTAGCCAAATTTTTCTATACCCGAATAAGTCCCTATTGTTCTTAATTTTTTAAGCTAATTATTTTTTAAAATAGTTTATTGATTTTAGAGAGAGAAAAAGGGATAGGGATGGAGAGAAACATAGAGAGCACAATATTGATTAGCTGCCTCCTATATTCTTCCTATTGGGGATAAATACTCTCTGATGAGTATATGCAACCCAGGCATGTGCCCTTGACTGGGAATTGAACTGGCAACCTTCTGGTGCACAGATAATGCCCAACCAACTGAGCAACACTGGCCAGGGCATGTTTCTAATTCTTAAGTCATGCAAATCATGGCAAATGCACTCCTGAGGAGATTCACTCAATCATTTGACCAAGACTAAGTCAGCAAATATACACAGTGGGGCATAAATAGGTTTACTGTTGTGAATATACAAAATACAGAGTTTATTCTTATATTATTATTATTATTTATTAATTATTATATTATTTTCCATATAAACAACTGTAAATCTACTTTTGCTTACCCAATAACTGAGCACCCCCTCTGTACCAGGCATGGGACTAGGTCTGGGGATTGGACCAACTGGGTTTCCAGGAGCTGGATGGAACAGAATCAGAAACAGATAATCATGTAGCATTATCTGTAGATGAGAGTCAGAGGAAGATCATCTCCCAGCTTAGAAGGTATTGGACCAAGGAGATCAGGTAATACTCTCTGGATGAGTAGATGAGCTTAAGCTGAAATTTAAAGGATGAATAGAAGTTAAATGAAGAAGTGAGTGTGCATAATGCCTTCTAGGTAGAGGGAACAGTGTGCAGAAATGCTCAGAGGCAGTCCTGGTCTGTAGTTTAGTGTTACCGGAGCAAAAACTGTGAGTTGAGAAATGTCTGGAAACATGGACAGGAGGGTCTTGTCTATCAAGTTAAAGAGTGTGGATCTTTTCTCATAGACAGTGCGGTGGGGGGAAGGGTATCCCTGAGAAACTAAGTGGAGACTGATATGGTCAGATTTTTAACATTAAAGCAAGTCCTCTAGCTGCATCATTGGGAGGGGAGAAATTAGACCACTGGGGGGCTGTTGTCAGAATTTAAGTAACATGAATGCTGAACAAGGTAGTTCAGATGGAGGGAGGCACTGAGTCAGGAAAGAATGGGTTATTAAATAGGTACGACAACAAAACTAATGGTAGCTCCCAGGCTTCTACCTTGTGTGATTAGGACAGTAGCTGTCCCATCGACCATGAGAACAAATGAGCAGAGGTGAGAGTGGCGTTAGATAATGATTCAGTTTAAGGCATGTTGTATTTGAGGTGTCAGGGAGAGGTCCAGATGGAGATGTGGTTGATAGATGAGCTCTGTGGCTAGAGACCAAGATTAGGGAGTCATCAGCATAAATAATAGGTGAAACCACTAGAGCCAATGAGCTCATGGGGAAGTCAATTTCCATTTATCTTGATACATGTATTGCCAGCATCTGAAATATCCATGTCAAGGAGATCCTTGCCTCTTTAATAATGAGAGGAAACTTCTCACAATGTTGAGAGTCTGGGCTTGGCAGGTGAATTGTGGCAGTAGCCACTTGCTGACTCAGCTAGGCCAATGCCCACATTACAGAAACAATTGTATCCCTCTTCCACATTTAAGCTTCACAAATTTGTAAACATGGTGTGTGTGTGTGTGTGTGTGTGTGTGTGTGTGTGTGTGTGTGTGCGCGCGCGCGCGCGTGCACGCGCGCGCTTGTTTTGTTTTGTTTTTTAAAAGAACAGTAGTCCCCAACTCTGATTAAACATTAAAATAACCTGGGAATTTTGCAAAAATAGCAATCATGGATCTCACTTGGGAAGATACTGATTTAATTGGTCTGAGTTGGGGCCTGGACCTTAAGGGTCCCCAAGTGACAATGTTCAGCTGAGTTAAGAAACGTTACTAAACAAGACATTTCCTCAGGATTTTTTATTCCTTACCTTCTCTGGCAAATCCCCTATGAGTCCATTACAGTTTCTTTTAAAACCACTTTAAAACATCAGAACTTACTCTGGACTCTGCACAGGAGCCCTGGTTTTGCCTGCACATTATAGCTGTCTTTGCACTGTATGCATGTTTTCCCCTCATGCCTTCAAGGAGAACCTTTGGAAAAAGAATCATGGGAAACATTGTCAAATATCCTGACTTACAACTGCATTCTCTCTGAGTAACATAACTTATAGACCTGTCAAAAAGATGCTATGACTTCTGAGAGAACCTTGGTTAGTCCTAAGGATTAATTGCTTTCTTTTCTAAGTGCTCACAAAGCTGCACTTAACCCAGCAGTTCTTGGATTTTCATTTACATTAGAATTGCCTGGAAACTCTTCCCTCAGAGATTCTGGTTTGAAGGGTAGGGTGGGGTCTGCAACCAGCATTTTAAATCAGCACCCATAGAATTCTGGTTCAGGTGCACCACCTTTGAGAAATATAACCTTGAAAATGGGAAATGAAGAATACACATTTAACTTATACCCACTCCCCTAATGCTTTTGGAAATAACCAACTTGATATATAAAATATTTTAGTATATTTATTATAGTACTGACCACCAGAAAGGATACCATATAATCCGCTTGTTAGAAATTTTGACATTCCATGATAGAGTGTACCCAAGAATGAATTGAGGGAAAGCCCAGCCAATCCACAAGTCATCAAAGTTGATGGAAAAGTTGGCCTAGAGATGAAAGGAAGGGACTCCTAAAAAAAATTTCACTAAGTTATGATGTCAGTGGCTGCAAATAATGGGAGACAATATTTGCAAATCACATATGTGAAAGAGGGTTTATATTAAGAATATATAGAGAATATATAGAGAATTCCTAAAACACAACAGCAATCCGATTCAAAATGGGCAAGAAATTTGAAAGGTGTTTCTCCAAAGAAGACACACCAGTAGTCAGTACTCATATGAGAAGATGCTCAACATAGCTAATTATTAGGAAAATGCAAACCAAAACCACAATGATATACTACTTCACAGCCACTAAGATAGCTATGATTAAAAAATATGGATGATCGTGTGGAGAAATTAAGCATTGTTGGTGAGATTGTGAATAGTGCAACTACACTAGAAACAATATGGTGATTCACCAAAAAATTAAAATTAAAAATAGAACTACCATATGATCCAGCAACTCTATTTCTGAATATATACCCAAAAGAATTGAAAATAAGGACATGAAGAGATATTTGCACATCCATGTTTGTAGCAGCATTATTTACAATAGCCAAAAAGTGGAAGAAATCTAAGTGTCCAGCGATGAATAAATGAATAAACAAAATGTGGTATATGTACATAATTGAATATTATTCAGCCTTAGAAAGGAATGAAATTATGACACATGCTACTACATAGATGAACCTTGAAGATATTATGCTAAGTGAAATAAGCCTGTCACAGAAAGACAAATCCTATATGATTCCACTGATGTGGGGTATTTAGAATAGTCAAATTCATAGAGACAATAAATAGAATGGTAGTTGTCAAGCACTGGAGGGGGGGAGAATGGGTTGTTATCATTAGTAGTACAGAGTTTTAGTTTCTCAAGATGAAAAAAGTTTCTTGTATGGATGGAGTGGTGGTGGTTGCATAACAACATAAATGTACTTAATGCCATTTAAAATAGACTTTAAAATGGTAAATTTTATAATGTAAAGTTAACACAAATTTCAAAATGTATTTAAAAAATTGGCAAAATAAAACCATGAAGGGAAACAATGTATTTTTTATCAATCTTCAACATACAGTAGTAGTAAGTGAATAAACAAGTGAGTATATCAAGAATTTTAAGGATATATGGAAACTGATGCAATGAACATATAGTTGATTTCACATTCAAATAAATTATATAATATTATATATATATAATATATATTATAATATATAATATATATACATAATATACATAATATACATAATATACATAATATACATATATATGTATATACATATATATGTAATATACATTATATATATATATATATATATATATATATATATATATATATATGATGGGAAACACTTCTCAATCACATTAGTGCCTTCTCAGACTTGCCTTGACCAGCATACACACTGGGCCATGAGACTCACTCTCAGTAAACCTAAGGTGGAAGTTTATGAAAACAATCTTTAGTAGTTCTAAAGAAAGATACATCTAAGAATGTGAAAGTAATGTCTCCCTATAAAATAGACACTATATAAAAAAGGGAAAAATTTAAAAATAAATCTCCAAGTTATATTACAGAGATTTAAGAACACATAATGGAAACTTTCAAAAGGGAGAAGTCTGAGATTAGGAAACATTGCCTTCTTTAAAGTGAAAAAAATATGGTGTTGAATTAAAATCATGTAATGGGAGCATGAACATTAATTAGAACAATGCAGAAAACTATAGATGAATGTAAATTCTTACAGTACTGATAGACACATAAAGAAATGAAATAATGAGAGAGAAAATAGAAGCTATAATTCAACAAATTAAGTATTTAAAAAAAAACAGAAAACAGTTTTTCAGGGGAAGAGGAAATGCAAGATGAATTATAATAAAAATATCATTCTGATTTCAATTCAAAATAATTCATTGTGTACCAGGGACAATAAAGGGTATAATCTGCTAAAAGTTATTAATTTATAAGAATAAAAAATATATTGGTATACAATCAGAAAAACAGTATTTTATTTTTTTTAAGTATAGTGTCAGACTTTCTACAACAGCAAGTATTAGATATATGGCTATAGAATTTTGAGGCAATAAGTTTGTGATCCAGAATTCTGTACTCAGTACTATGTGAGGAAAAAGGATAGCTATCCTTAGGCAAGAAAAATATGCAGAAAATTGACAACTGAAATCCTTTACTGACAAGAAGCATTTACTCAATATATTCTGATGAAAAAGGAAATTAATTAACATTAAAATTTGAGAATGTAACAGATGCGGTATAAAATATATTAGGTGAATAATGAAACCTGTCAAATATGGAATGTTTAAATGTCATTATTATGGTTATGGAACAATGCAACTATAAAAATCATTCTTAGTGAAAAATTTAATGATAATAATTTCAGGCTAAAAATGCAAATTACTCCAGAAAAGAACTCAAGTGCTACATCTTTCATTTTGTACTATGGGAGACACTGAATATTATTTCATTGTTGATATAGACAAATATGTTTAAATATATTTTAAATGAGAAAGAGAACAAATGAACATAAAACTAGAAATGTCACATTTAACTTTAAAATTAAGTGTAATTTTTGTTATAGCCAAGATTAAAATCTAATAAACAAAACAGCAAGGGAACATAAAAAAGGAAAGTATAAAATAAGATGCTAGAAGTGAGGTCAAACATATCACATTAAGTGTGAATAGTTAAATGGTTTCTATTAAAAGACAAAAAGACATATTCAGTAAAAACTAACTTTAAATATATGCTGTTTTAAACAAAATAGGACAGAAAAAAACAAAATAGAGGAAAAGGAAAGGGCATAGATATACCAGAAAAATGCAAAACAAAGTAAGATGAGAGATCAATATTAATATTTGAAAAGTAGAATTGAATGCAGGAAACTTAAGTGATGCTTTAAAAGTGACTAAAAGAATCCATTAGAAGACATATATCCTTAAATATTATTATTCTGATTAGCATAAATTTCAAAATGTAGAAAAGGAAATTAACAATCTTGAAGGGAAACAATGTATTTTTTATCAATCATAATATTGAGTGATCAAGAATGAGTATATCACACAAATGAGTACCTCAAGAATTTTAAGGATATAAGGAACCTGATGCATGGCATACTTAGTATATATTTGACTTCACAGTCAAGCATGAATGAATATATATTTACTAAAATGCTTATGATGTGCTGGGGCTGGGAGTTTCTGGGGAGAGGTCAATGGGGGAAAAGGAGACGGGTAATACTTTAAACAATAAAGAATTTAATTTTTAAAAAATGCTTATTAAATATTGAGAATGTTTTTATCACATTTAAAGAAAATTGTGATACATTCCAAAAAGTAGAAAATTTCCCAGCAGTTAGAAAAAATAGAACTAAAGTAGAGTTACTCTAGGATAATTTATTCTAGAAACTTGATGTAGCCTTGGATGCACCACTGCCACTCTTATTTCAGCATTCAGGAAGAACAAAACTCAAGACCTACTATTTGACAAACATCAAGTCTACAGAATACTTCCTTCTTTAAGAATGAGTAAATAGTAAAACAGGTGCTAAGGAAAATGCAAGATAAGGGAGAAAGAATAGCATACAAAATAAAAATAAATGAACTCCTCCAGTCAGACCTCAAAGGACATTTAGGAGACTAAAATCCTCTTAAGAGGGCAAAGAGCCAGGGCCTCTACAAATCAAGAGAAACATAATATGCTGAGATGAAAACGAAAGATGGTATGCAGCGATATGAATGAGATATGGAAGGATTGCAAGGAAACTAGGACACAGTAACAGAATTAAACTCTATTAGGTGGAACTAATGAGCAGAGTTTAATCTATAGAAAATCAAATTAAGTATGTGGAGGAAGCGATGTCATAAAGGATAGTTAATTAGTACTAAAGCCAATTAAAAAAAAAAAGATGTCTAGCTAATTATTTTAAATCCAGTTTTAAAATAGTATGCAAAAGTAAAATTCAAAGAGAAGATATGCATTGTTACAAAAATTATAAAACAACAAACGTGAATTTGAAACCCCAGATTATGTTTGTAAAAGCCTGGGGAAAACTGGTGTTTGTCTGGAGTCTACAGGAAAGGAGGGGAAACTGAAAAGAAAATGCCTTGGTTCAACTATGAGAGCATCATCTCATTTTTGACATTTAAGTTTAGAAAATAATAGTTACATAATCCCCCTTTTGATTAATTTATCTTATTAGAAAACATACTCTATATGGCAAAAGACAGAAAATAAAGGACAAGCATTAAAAAAAATTAGAGGCAGCATAAAATGATGAGATCAAATACCTCCGTTATAACAATTAACAAAAACAAATGAAATAAACTACTTTTAATAAAGGTCTGCCTATTAGGTCCAAAACTAAAACCCAACCATATGTTGTTTACCATAGTCATTCCTAAAATAAAGCGATGTGCAAAAATCAAGCACATCAAGACAAATATCATTAAATAGGACAATGAGGGTTGTTTTATAATGAAGAACTCAGCTTACAGTGAAGATTTATCATCATGGAAACATATGCATCAATAAATGTTGATAGATGAAAAGGTCATGTTGGATACAAAACACAGTAATAGTGAAAGATTTCAAAATGCCCCTTGAGGGCTTTCTTATATCAAGTAATCAAACAAGGAATAATATAAATAGAGGAATTGCGAAATACAGTTTTAGGAAAATATATGTGGCATCATGCCTAGCATGCAAAGAATAAAATTTCTTTTCCAGGGCTTATGGAACATTTTCAAAAATTAATTCTGTATTAGGTTACAAACACAGGTACCTTTAAAGCAGAAATGGTAAAGGTAATAGTCTTAACCACTAGAAATGAATAACAAAAAATAAACAGCAACATGGGGGACATGTAATAAACTATGGCCCATTTACACAGTAATATACTCTGCAGCCATGAAACACAATATTTTATTTATGTAGGCGAATGTTTAATAACACCAAATAATGGTCAGCATATATTGTTAAGTGAAAACGTTTTTTAAAAAGTTAAAAAAATTCAATGCATGCATCTGTACATGATAGAATTTCCTAAATGATTCACAGCAAAGTGTTCATTGTGGCTATGGTTAGTGGTAAGATTATATGTGATTTTTTATTTTAGAGTTATTTTTGAAATGATAGGGATTCTTGGCTAAGATTAGTATTATGCTCACACTGTTTAACTTTGTAGAATACATAATCTTCCTTTTTATATCATAAAGATAAGATTAAATTTGCTTGATGCTAATCTATTGGCTTTTTGCTGTTGTTCTCCAACATTTTTCAAAGATCAAGGAAACTGCTCAGTAACCTCCCCTGGAGTTCTCCTGGTCATCCTTGTTCCCAGGCAGTGGGCTAAGCCGCTCTTTGCTCTTCTTGCTCTGAAATGAACCAGTCCACTTCCCAAACTACCCCTAATCTTTTTTTTTTTTGGCCAATAGTTTCTATTAGTTATGTCTCTTCCTATTTTCAGATCATGTAGAGCTATTTTTTTCATGATGTAATTCATATATATTTGTACCCTTTTCCTCCTATATATACCTTTTTTCTAAATGTTGTTTTTTTCAGATATGAACCCATGGACATGCAGACACTTTTTTTTAAGGACCATTCTTTTTGTGTCTTGTCTTAGCAATAATCTATAGTTTCTGGCTATTAATTACCTCCAGCCTTCTCCTTCCTGACAACCCTGACCTCTGAGTTGGAATGGCTTCTTTCTCAAAAAAAAAGTCTCTGCATGCTTCAGCAGGCAGGGTCTTTCTGTTGGTCAGAATCAGGCTCACAGGAGTTAATCCAGTTAAGCTTCATGACTTCATGACAAGAGTGAAATAAAAACATTTGTATGATGCTCTATTTTTTTTTTAGCTCAATGAGACTTTCTGCAAACGTTTAGCTAGGACAAGTTTCCTTTCACTGCTTCAACTTCCCTTGAGCCAGAATAGTAGTGGCTGGGAATGCACCTGCATCTTCTCCTTGTGGTCAAGTGGCCTATGGACAATGCCCACGATGCCATTACATATGTTCCTTGCTCTTTACTGCTCACTCATAAGATGCTCTGCCTTGAAGGTCATAAAGTTCCATCAAAAGCCAATTTTTGGTCCAAAGCCATGTTGCCATATAGATATAGCCCATAAATACAGTTCATAGTACTCTTTGTATTATATTTATTCTATATAATATGTGTATTTGTATGTGTCACTAGGTGCCTCCCCTTTCATGTTTGTCTTTTTATCACTTTGAATAGATTCATGGTATTATTCCAGCTCTTTTACCTCTTTCCCATCAGCCTCTAGTAAATAAATACTCCCCCCACCCCAGCTCATGAGTTACAAGCTTTTCATTACTAGACATGAAAGTAATGATAAATTACTTTCAGCATCTGATAAATCATGACCCAGAAAACTACATCTAGTATTGACATTGTTTGCTTCCTTTTTATCCCAGAATCCCACCTGTCAACAGAAAGAATGCATGACAACTATCATCCCTAGTCCCAGATTTTTCATCGTCTTGCCCCAAACTAGTGGGAGATCGGGTTAGACTGGATGATAAAGGACCTTGAATGCCTGGAAAAGAAATTAGACACAAACTGATAGTCAATAAGAAGCAGTTATTGGTTCCTAAGAAAGAGAATAATTGAAGCTAGTAGCTTTTGTAGAGTAGAGTGCTCATATGCAGAGCACAATGAAATGGAGTGAGGAAGTTGTGAAGACTAGAGGCAAAAGCCGAGGCCAATTAGGGGGCTGTTACCCAGAAATTGGAGGTGCTGTCACAAGGAATTGAATTAAGAGAAATGGATGGAGCTCACAGATAATATAAAACAAAACTTGGTAGGTTGGTCTCTGATTTGGTATTCAAATTTTGGAGGAAGAAAGAGGTGGAGGTAAATAATACCAATTATCAAGCATACTGAATCTGAAGAATGACATTTCCATTGAAAATATGAGGAAAATCTATGTTATTTCATTTGGAGGTGGATGGAGGTGGGAGAAAGATAACTTTGAGAGTGCATCTATTTATGTAGTTAAAAGTTGCACCTAGTGAATGATTGGAAGATTGTATAAACACATGTAATTCCATCAACAACAGGATGTCTTCCTGACCTACCTAGACTCAGCATGTAATTTCATGCTTTGATCAAAACAATGTCAGTCAATCAAATAAAATGTTTTATTTTCTTCTTTAGTGGGGACTGATTTCCATTGTCTGTGTTTGTCTAGTTCAATGTAATTCACTCAGGAAGGTCAATCTCTCTAGTTGAACTATACTTTATTAAACACATTTATCCACATGACTGACTGTGCTCATTTACATCCAGCCACTCCTAACACCTGCAAGCAGAAGCTGCCACAAAGTTCCCATGGCATTGTTTTCTGCTTTATTCATTAATTGCTCCTCAGGGGTGAAAGTGAAAATTCACCCCATTTAATCCTTTATAGCTGCTTCTGAAAAGCATCATTCTTCCCTTCCATCCTCTTCCCTAAAATGAGGTCTAAGATTTTCATCCCTAGTTTCATACCGTCTCTCATCTTAAACCCCTTTCTCTGGTAGGAAGCACTAAAGATATCAGGGCATCTTGATACATTTACCTGTATTTGATAAAATTTTAAAAAATAAAAAAGAAAGAAAGGCAATTAACAGCTACTGAGTCCTGTGTGCCAGGCACCATGCTAGGAAATCTATATTCATTATGTCTAACCTTTCTCTTTAACATGATATCACTGTTCCAATTTCCCACCTGAGGAAACTTAAGCTCAGACAGATTAATTAAGAATAAATACTGTGCATAAGACCACAAATCTAGGAAATGGCATGAATGAGATGTACACCCAGTGTGTTGAACTCCAGGGCTATCCTCTTCTGATTTTGGACGGGTCTAGATATCCAGATGTAGGATAGTGTTGGCAATTTGTTCTCATCAGAAACCGGCATTACAAAGGCATAATAGAAGAGAACCTCTTTTCACCTCATAGGCCCTCCAAACAAGTCACCCACTCTCCACCCAACAGGGTTCATGAGTTTGGAAAAATTTGGGGGAAATGAAATGGCAAATATCTAGTCAGTTTGACCTGAGAAATTCATTAACTATAATTTTTATTAAAATTGAAAATACAAGAAATAATCTAATAGCATGAAGAAACTCTTAAATTAGACCCAACGTAGGAATCTTTGATTTCCACAGTTTCTCCCTCCAATGCAAGCATGACAGGTATACTTCGTAAACAAGAGTCTCTTCTCTTCTCTGTCCTTTCTTCTCAACCAACCACATGAGCATCATTGTGCCCTGAGTTCTCCTGCCTTTGAGCCTTAGCTCACACAGCTCAGTACTACAGCTGCTATGGAAGCTCTGTGGTACCTCCAGGGAACTGTCAGTTCACTGAGGGCTGAGATGAGTCGCAATTCATTCCTGCATCCACCTTTACCTCCTAGTAGAGTATTTTATACATAGCAAGAAGTGGATAAATGTACAAGCATAATTGCATTTTGAACATTATTATTTTAACCAAACTTTACAGGAAAAGGTGGGACAAGTAGAAGATAGAAAATTCCCACTATGGTGTGCAAAATAACAATTCTGATATAGAAAAGCTTCAGGTGTATGTAATTCCTTTATTTAACCATGGGTGCGTATTTATGTGTAGTTTCAAATGCTGAAATTCACGTATACACATATAATACTCAAAAAGTACAAAAAGACATGTAATGCACATTGTTCATTATGTAATCCCACACACACTATACGTTTATATGTAAGACGCATAGATTTGTTCTCTATACAATAGCTGCTTGATTATCTATCTACTTTCAAGTCAATGTGCCATAAGGCTCTAATCAAAGTAGGTAAACTTTGAGAAGACTGACTTGAATTGTGCTAGAGAAAATAGAAAGAAGCTGAATAAGATGATGAAAATATAAAATGTCCTTTATATTTTTTAAATTATATAAAGAACACATTATTAAAAGAATTAAAACATTACAGGTAATAGAATCTCAATTTCTAATATCTAATTTCCTTGGAGGCACCTATTATGTTCTGTGCATCCTTCCATCTCTCTCTCTCTCTCTCTCTCTCTCTCTCTCTCTCTCTCTCTCTGCAGTAACATACATATATTTGCCCCATTAAAGTTTTACATATAATTCTAAGTTTTTAAAAAGTACCATTTCCTTCTATAAGTTCCAATAATTATAATAACTGCATAAGGAAGATTCTGTTATTCTAATTTTACAAATGAGGTTCTAGGTCTCAGCTAGATTAAGATTTTTAAATTATTCCAGAGTCACAGAGCTAGTAAGTACCAGAATTAAAATAAACTACGCCTTTCCATGAATAAGATATTTATCCATTTAGTCAGGTTTTCCTTTAAGTCATCCAGAAAATATTTATTGGTTTTTCTCATAAAGTCCTTAACACTTTTCTTGTTAGACTTATTTCAGAATACATTTCATTTTTCAGAAAAAAAGACATTTTTCTATTATGCTATATTTTATATTTGGTTATTGCTTATATAAAGGAAAACATTTTGTGCCCTTATTTTAGTCCTCACTGGAGAGTATGTTTTTATTTTAGAGACAGTGGAAGGTGGAGGGAGGGAGAGAGAAACATGGATCAGTTTCCTCCCACATGTATCTCTACTCGAGATGAAACCTACAATCTAGGTATGTGCCCTGACTGGAAATCGAACCCACAACCTTTTGGTGTATAGGACAGTGCTCCAACCAACTGAACCACCTGGCCAGAGAAGCATTTCATCTTTAATATTGATTTCATACAGTCACCTTGCTAAAATTCCATAACAATTTATGTTATTTTATTCTCCTGGTTTCTCTAGGTGTATTATACCATTTAAAAATCGTGACAGTTCACCTTTTCTATTCTAACTAGAGGCCCAGTGCACAAAATTCATGCATGGAGATGTGTGTGTGTCTCTCAGTTCAGCCTGCACCCTCTCCAATCTGGGACCCATCAAGGGATGTCTGACTGCCTGATCCCATCAGGTTAGGCCCAGTGGGATAGGGCCTAAATGGGCAGTCAGACATCACTCTCACAATCCAGGACTGCTGGCTGTCAACTGCTCACCTTCCTGCCAGCCTGATCACCCCTAACCACTTCTGCCTGCCAGCCTGATCACCCCCTAACTGCTCCCCTGCCAGCCTGGTTGTCCCAACTGTCCTTCCCTGTAGGCCTGTTCCCTCCCAACTCCCCTCTTTTGCTAGCCTAGTCCCTCCAAACTGCCCTCCCCTGTAGGCCTGGTTGCCTATAACTGCTCTCCCCTGCTGGCCTGGTCCCTCCCAACTTCTCTCCCCTACTGGCCTGATTGCCCACACTGCCCTCCCCTGCTGGCCTTCTTGTGGAAGCCATCTTGTGTCCACATGGGAGTGGCCAACTTGTGTGTTAGAATGATGGTCAATTTGCATATTACCTCTTTATTATATAGGATATGTATATCTCTTATTTCTTCTCATTTAATTTAATTGTCTAGGACTTCTAGTAGGTTGTTGAATAGTAGACGTCTGAAAGCACATTCTTATTTTGTCCTGGATTTTAATAGTAATACTTCTAATATTTTGCCACTCATCTAAATAAGTATACATTGTTTATTTCCCAGAATGTCTCACTGTCTTTTTAAATATATTTTGTTTAGTTTTATTTTCCCCCAGAAATATAATTGACATTCAGCACAGTATAAGCTTAAGGTGTACAGCATAATGGTTTTACTTGCATAGATTATGAAATGATTACCACAATAAGTTTAGTTAACATCCATCATCTCACATAGATACAAAAAAGAAAAAGAAAAAAATGTTATTTCTTTGTGATGAGGACTCTTAGGATGTATTTTCTTAACAACTTTCCTATAGCTCATACAGCAGTGTTAACTGTAGTCATGAGGTTGTACATTACACCCCTAGTAATATTTTACCACTTAGTATGAAGTTTGTTGTGGGGTTTAAGTACATAGCTTTTATGAAGTAAAAGAATGTTCCATTTACCTTCTAATGTGCTTAGAGGTATGTTTGTTTTTCTATGATATTTTTATGAGAAATTTTATAAATTTTTCCCCTGACTATGTTGAGATTGTCATTCAAATTTATCTTTTATTCTGTTAAAAAGTATATTATACTGATAGATTTTGTAATATTGATCTATCCTTGCTTTCCTGGAATAAACTCTATGCATTGTTCTTTTAATACTTTACTGGACTTGGCTGTTTTATGGAGCAGGGTTGCTTAATTTAGTAAGGAGGTTGGTCTATAATTTGTTTTTATCTGTGCTCTCCTTATTCGGCTTTTGTAACCGGGTTATACTGACCTTATAAAATAAATTGTAACTTAACATCTTTTTCTGTGCTCTGGAACAACTTATATAAGAGAAAAATTATCTGTTCTTTAATGGTTCTTATAAATTGCCCATAATACTGTCTGAATCAGGAAGGTCGGGCAAGGAGTCTTTTGAATATTGATTCAATTTCACCTTTTATTATTGGACTAACCAGGCTTTTCTATGTTTTGAATCACTTTTTAAAAAATAAGAGTGTAATGACATACAATTTTATGTTAGTTTCAGGTACAACAGTGACTCAACATTTATATACCTTTGAATGTGATTATAATAAGATAGTAATCATATGCTACCACATGAAGTTATTATAATACCATTTTCTTTGGTTAATTCCCTATTCTGTATATTACATATGTGTGATCTATTTATTTTACAGCTGGAACTTTGCATTTCTTATTCCGCTTCACCTTTTTAATTCACCTGCTCCCGCTCCCCTATGGCGATTACCAGTTTGTTCTCTGTATCTATAAGTCTATTTCTGTGTTGTTTTTCTTTAAGATTCTACATGTAAGTTGATCATAGTATTTATCTTTCTCTGTATGACTGATTTAACTTAAGATAATACCCTCTAAATCCACCATGTTATTGCAAATGGCAAGATTACATTCCTTTTATTACCAAGTAATATTTCACTCTGTATATATACCACATCTTCTTTATCCATTCATCTATTAATGGACATTTGGATATTACTATTAATGCTGCAATGAATATAAGGGTGCATTTATCTTTTGGAATTGGTGGTTTCATATTCTTTGGATCAATATCCAGAAGTGAAATTATTGAGCTATTGAATCACTTTTGATCATTTATGTTTTCCAAAAAAAGTTCCATTTTATTTAGGCTTTCTAATTATTCTATCATAGTTTAATAAAATATCTTGCATTTATAGTTATGCCCCCTTTTATTTCTAATATTTATGGTTCTTTCCATCCTCTTCTTCCTACTCATATTCTTTTGTTCTTCCTCCTCTTTCTCCTCCTCCTCCCACTCCTTTTCCTTCTTCATCTATCTCTATCTCTATCATCTCTATCTCTATCTCTATCTCTGTCTCTATCTCTATCTCTATCTCTATCTCTATCTCTCCATCTTTCCAACCTCAAAGAGTTGTCTATTTTATTATTTTTCAACAACAATAAGGAGAGCTTTTGGTTTTATTCACAAACTATTCAGTTGTTTTGTTTGGGGTGCTAGCTAATTACTTTCTGCCTTTGTCTTTATATTGCCTTCCTCAGCTTTATTTAGGTTTATTTTCTTATTTTTTCTCACTTCTTGATTTGGAGGCTTAACTAATTTTTTTTTCATCTACCTTGTTTTCTGATAAATTCGTTTAAGGCTCAAAGTGTCCTTTCAGCATTGCTATAACCAAATTGCACATTTACTAGCATGATATATAATACTTTCATATTTTCTTTTTCTTTTTAAACAAGAAGTTAATGAAGAATATGTGGGGGTTTAAAATTTTCATGTTGTTGCAGATTAGATTTTCTGGTAAGCAGATTTTGAGATGGAAATTGCAGTGCAGGACTGTTATTAGCTTTAAAGGGAGTACTCTTGGGATTACCACTTGTGGAAAGGAAGGGACGAAGCAGGGTTTGGCAAAAGGAGAGGTTGGGCTGGGTGGTCCTGCTGAGTTGTTCCTAGTTAGGGTGAGGGGACTAGGCCTTTATACTCCTCTGTTCTGTATAATTCAGTAATTGAATCCAGAAAGGGGACATGACCTTGGGCATGCTCTTTACAGCTAAGGCAATGCCTAAAAAGGGTTGACAACAGACAGCCGTCTGCCAGCAACACTACCCAGCAGCAGAGGGAATAATCCTTCTTTCTAGAAGGATCTGGTTAGCACAATTCAACATCTACTACAAATACTTATAGTTTAACATTTTAACTAACTTGTGGTTGTTGATTTTTAGTCTGTATAAGACATTTCTCCCATGGATTCAAATACTTTTTTTTTTTTTACTGAGTTTCCATGACTTCAGAGTATTTAATTAGATACACATACCAAAATGGATTTAACAATCCCATATTGTGAGACATTTAATTTGCTTTGAATTTTTTTTGAAATTGCTAATAATGCTGCCATAAATATCCTTGGAGTTGAAATCTTGCAGAAGTAGTAGTAGTAATCACAAAGGTAGTGCTATTATTTCCCATAGTTACTTTCTTAAGATAAACTTATAGAATTAACATTGGAAATGTACATTTTAAGGCTATTGATCTGTAGTGTTGTTTTGGCTAATTTACTTCCACACAAGCAATGTTGGAGCATTTCTATTTTTGTGCTTTCTAATCAATAAGGATATTATCTAATTTGTTAACAATTCAATAAGGTAGCCATAATATCTTACTATTGTTTCTATCCAATGATATATCATTTAAATTAAAATAAAAATGGCATTTCCCAGCCTAAAATAATGGCACCAGATCATATATGGCAAGAGCAAAGAGTTGATGTCTAATATTTCTGGAAAGAAATATGATTGCTGTTAGAGGAAGCTTTAAATATTGTTTATTCCACTCTCTGCAATTATCAAATAAGAAACATGAGGTCTAGAGAGTGAAAGTGAGTTGTTCAAAGTCACTTACCTACTAACTATTAATACCTATCAAGATTAGACCCATGGGCTCCTGGCCACATCATTCCTATTTGCTTGGGAAATGAACTTACCTTTCTTGCCAATTTCCAAAACCACATCAAGTTGTGGTGTTTCTGAACCTGAATTGATAAGCGTCATATGAAACAGTGCTTTATTCAAATCAGATTATTTTTAAATTGTGATAAATATATTTATACTATTGTCCAGGTGCACAAAATTCATGACGGGGGGTGTTCTTCAGCCCTGCCTGCACCCTATCCAATCTGGGACCCCTCAAAGGATGTCCTACTTCCAGCTTACAGGAATCGGCCTAAACCAGCAGTTGGACATCCCTCTCACAATCTAGGACTATTGGCTCCTAACTGCTCACCTGCCTGCCTGCCTGCCTGCATGATTGTCCCTAACCACTCACCTCCAACTGATCCCCTCTGATGGCCTGCTCACCCCCAATTGGGCCCCCTGCTGGTCTGCTTACCCCCAACTGCCCCACACCCCAGCAGCCTGATCACCCACAACTGCTATCCCATCCTGGCCTGATAACCCACAACTGCCCTCCCCTCTTGGCCTCTAACTGCCTCTACCTCGGCCCCACCTTTGTCCAGAAGACATATGGCTTTGTCCAGAAGAACACTGGAAAGTCTCCTGGAAGGTCTCCCAGTCTAATTAGCACATTACCCTTATATTAGCATAGATAGAGGACATGGGTGGGGGCCAGCTGGTTTGCCCTGAAGGGTGTGCCGGATCAGGCTGGGGGTTCCCTTGGGGTGTGGGGCTGCCTGGGCGAGGAACCTGTTTTAGTTTTCAGGCCAGTCACACACCCATTGGGTGAGGGTCCCTGCTGGAGGGGCATGGCCAGCCTGGGTGCAGAGCTAATGGCTGTTTGCAGGCTGGCCACGGCTCCTGGTGACCCAAGCTCCCAGCCCCTCCTTTTTTTTTCTTCTCTCTCTCTCTCTCTCTCTCTCTCTCTCTCTCTAGCACCTCCTTGAGTGCTGGAAGGACCGGCTAGAAGCAGGTATCTGGGATTTATTTATCTTCTATAATTGAAATTTTGTAGCCAGGGCCAGCCAGAGTGTGTGGGAAGCTTGGCTTCCTCCATTGCTGGGGGCAACCCAAGCCTCCTGCTCTCTCTAGCTCCGTGGCCACCGCCATCTTTGTTGGGTTAATTTGAATACTTGCTCTGATTAGCTGGTGGGCGTAGCAGAGGTATGGTCAATTTGCATGTTCCTCTTTTATTAGATAGGATTTTCTTGATGACTGTCTTATGACAAGTACTGCCCGTGATTTCAGTGCCCCTGATATCATGTTTCACAGGGCATAATGGTGAGGCACACCCCTAGAGTCTGATGATCTGGATTTGAATTCTGAATCCATCAGTTAATAGCCACACAACCTAGGACAAGTTACTTAATCCTCTGTGCTTCAGTTTCCTCATCTTTAAAATGGGTATAATATTTGTATCTACATCATAATACATGAAAATTGCTTAGGACAGTCTGGCATGTCATACAGATTAGCTATTATAATGGGGTGTTTTTCAAGCTTGGCCCTAGATACCTCTGAAGCGGAGGGGACCATCCAGGAATATATTGCCTGGGATCAGAATAAGGTATAAGTGCCTGTGGATGCTGTTGTCCATGGTGCTGAATCAATATTGCATGATTACTCAGTAGGACATTGTTAGTTCTGTGGAATTGTTGGAGGAAGAGAAACAGGACTGCCCAGAACCTTCTACATACTAAATCCTGGGCTCCCGGAATGAACCATAAAATGAACAATTATTCCTAGGACTGAAAACCAGCAGAGGCACTAGAGGGAGTATGGGCTTTGCATTCAAGCAGAGATATGGGTTTGAATGATATCTCAGCTGCCTGCAAAGAGTTTGATCCTAAATATGTTGGCATAATAATACCTACCTTGAAAGATTATTTTGAGGATTATATTAATGAAGAACAGGTAGCAGATTCTCAATAAGTGGTGACTATTGTTTATGCTGTTGTGGACAGCAAGCAATGGAAGAAGGAAAGAGAAAGGAAAGTAGAGAATGGGAGATAGGAGAATGTCAGAGGAGGGTGAGGTGGGAGAATGAAGTGCAGAATATTCATGGGCCAGCTCATCACAAGTTCTTCCTGGTCCACGGGAACTTACCAACTTGAACATGGTTTCAAACACTGTTCCAAACATGAGCAGTCTATTTGGCGTGGTTTGGTGTAGTTATTGTTAAAACACATTCACACATAAGCACACATCACATATCACACCTCTGCCAACACAATACCTGGTACATTCCCATGATTTTCCTTTTCTAGACCTGCCTGAGCCCCCCGCCATGCATCGCAGTGTCTCTTTCTGGAAAATTCCATGTCTGACATAGGGATGAGCTGTGGTGAGAATAGAGCTATCACTTTCTCATCCTCTCAGGTTTTTCTGTTTGTTTTTGTCCTTTCACTTTATGTTAGGAAACCCCTATTATCTGGTCTATGCCTTCTTGAGGTCATTTATCAGGCACACAATGTCACAGGAAGAGTATGAACCACAGAATCTGTTTGTAAAGAAAGGAAAATTCTGAAGGGAATTTGCCATAACATAAGAATTTTAGGAGCTAGGCATGATAACAGGCAGTCATGGGCCCTGGCTTTTCTGTAAAGTTTGATTGCTTTAGGAAAGTAGAAATGATTTGATTCATCCAGACAGAATCTGGATGACTTAGGGCCCCTTAAGGAGAAGGAATGACTTCAGGTATTCCAAGCTCCACTTCTTAGTCCTGCCCCTTACATTAATGTAAAGCAATAGTTACAAAACACTGGCCTGTAGCTGAATCTCTGTACTGAAAGAATTTGCTTTTCTTATCCTTCCAACGATGCCAGTACTGCTGGTGTGAGGACCACACTTTAGGAACCACTCATAGGAAATCTTACTTGCTATGACTCTCTTAAGCATTATACAAATAATTCTCATAACAGCCATGTGAATCATGTATTACTATTAGTATTCCCATTTGGAGATGAAAAATAACTTGTTTAATGTCTCATAATTGTTAAGTGGCAGAACAGAAACTTGAATTCTGGTGTCTGTAATTCCATTGTCTGACTTGTGTTCAATACTTTAGACAAAAGGCTCCCAGACACTGGAGATGAGTCCTTCTCCTCTGGTAGTAATTTTGCGAAGGAAGCCCCCTGTCACAGTCCTCTCCCCAGCGTCAGCATCTCAGCTGTGGAGTGCAGAGCCAGATGACAGTGTTGGAATTTATTGCCCCACTTCTGCATCCCCACTGTAGCACCCTTAGTGGAAAAGCCAAGTGAACATTCTCCCAAGTTTTGAGAATAGTTGGAAAGTGGCACCAGGGTCACAGCAGTTTGTTGCTGCTCCAACTCTCATGTCTCCACACACTTCCTGCATATTTTGCATTCTATTCCATTTTGTGGTTATGTTTTATATAGTGTAGATTTTACCCCTCAAATAATATTGGCTTTCTGGGAACATGCATGGCTTCCCCTCCAGCCTCCAACTTCCCTTTCAGTTCCAGGATGAGGGTTTAAGCTTTCCATAGTTGGCTTATTCATGGCATCAGCACCTAGCACAAGGCTTGGTCCTTTATGTACTCAATACTTGTTCATCCAGAGGTTGTATGGTGAAAGGAAATTCTCGGCTTTGAGACTAAACGAATTTGGGCTCAAATACCAGTTCCGTCTTACTTATTTTACAGCTGTAAAATGGGCATTAAAAATATCTTCCTTGCCTGGTCGGTGTGGCTCAGTAGTTGAGTGTCGACCTGTGTGTGAACCAGGAGTTCATGGTTCGATTCCTATTTAGGGCACATACCCAGGTTGTGGGCTCGATCCCCCATGTAGTATGTCCAAGAGGCAGCCAATCAATGATTCTCTCTCATCACTGGTATTTCTATCTCTCTTGGTCCCTACATCTCTTAAATAATTTTAAAAATATATTTTAAAAAATACCTTCCTCCCAGGGTTTAGTGACTGTTACAGATAAAGTGTGCAAAGCACCAAATGTGTCATCCTCTATAAATGGAGGTTGCTGCTCTCACTTGTTATTGTAATAATTGGTTACATGGGTGAATAAGTTAATGAATGAATGACCCATACTCAACCTGTGCTGTGAACACTCCTCAGATTGACAATGTCTTCTTCTGCCAAAGGCAGCTCCTTCAGGGAGTACATCTCAGCTTCTCTCAGCAGCCTGCAGGCCTCCCCTTGGCACCCACCCCTAAACACACACACACACACACACACACACACACACACACACACACACACACAGAGGCAGCTCTGTTCAGCTAATATTTTCAAAACTCTCCAAGAGCAGGGATTCTTATGTTCACTCTGAGACCACTAATGGGATGCAAAGTCCTCAAATACAAGTAGCACACAATTCCAAGACTTTTATTTTTATGTTTGTATAGGACTATATGACGGTAATTTACAAAATGAGGTATTAGGGATTACTCATATTTGCTATTCATAAACTTAAATTAGCACATTACTAAGTACCCTGGGGGCTCTAATTGGGTTATCTGTGAAGTCAGGCTGTCTCTAAATGCTTAGCAACTTCTGCCTCCTCATTCAGCCAGATGTTAGGATCCCATGACCTGGGGAAGGTCATGTTGTTATTGCACTGTTAGGCTTGTTTTGAGTTGGTTGTGGTGTTCAGATACTGCTCTTCTTGCTTTTTAATTATTTTAAATTAGAAATTATAGTTTTTTTTAACTTCATCACTAGCTGATTAATTTATGGAGGATATTTGATTAACCCAACAGCATGCAATGATACATATTTGCATTAAAAGGCACTTTAGGCCTCTAATTTTCCAATTACTGGATTTTTAAGACACGAATATGTTCAAGCATGAATCAAGCATATTCTCTTACTAAATAGGTACACATGTACTCTGCCCTCAAAAGTGCTTATGTGGTTGCTTTGATTATCTATGACTGCACGACTAACCACCCCCAAGTTTAGTGGCTCCACAATTATCTTAATAATCTGTATGATTCTTTGCATTGGGATTCAGATTTGACTCAGCAAGGACAGCTTGGGTTCCCCTCCCCATCATGTATACTAAGGCTATAAAATCCAAAAGGGCTCTTTGTCTTCCATGTCCAGCAACACAGCTGAGATAGCTTAGATGACTGAGAGCCAACAGGAATGGCTTGCTCAAGACCTTACACTGGGGCTTCAGGCCTCATTATCAGGTTTGTTCAGTTCTCTGTGTAATACTAAGCCTCCTTCTAAGAGTCCGTGTGGTTTCTCTATAGTCTCTCCAGCAAGGTGGCTGGGCTTCTGCATGCCAGTTTAGTGCTCCCGAGAACACAAAAGTGGAAGGCCTTCTTAACAGTTAGGCCCGACACTGGCACAGAGTCACTTCTACTGCATTCTCCTGGTTAAAGCAAGTCACAGGCACAGCCAGACTTAGTAAGAAGGGACTAAAAGGGCATGACTATCAGGACAAATGGTTTCTTGGACACCACCAATGCAATCCTGCTATAATTGATGAATTCAAGCAACTTAAACGACTCCCAGCATTCTATTGGGTTAAACATAATAAAGTGACTGTAATAGATGATTTTTTATAATTTATACTGGAGGCCTGGTGCATGAAATTCCAGCACTGGGTTGGGGGGGGGTATTCCCTCAGCCTGGCCTGTGCCCTCTCGCAGTCTGGAAATCCTCAGGGGATATCTGACTGACAGTTTAAGCCCACTCTCCGCCAGCAGTCAGACATCCTTAGTGCTGCCACTTAGGCGGGAAAGGCTTCTGCCACCACCGCTGGGCTTGCCAGCCGTGAACCCAGCTTCTGGCTGAGCGGTGCTCCCCCTATGGAAGCACACTGACCAGCAGAAGCAGCTCCCATGTTGAGCATCTGCCCCATGGTGGTCAGTGCTCAACATAGTGACCAGTTGTTCCACTGTTTGGTTCATCTGTCATTAGCCTTTTATTATATAGGAAGTTTATAGGTAATTATCTTAACAAAATATGTGCACTGATATATGTTTTTTATTATAAGACTAGAGGCCTGGTGCATGCAATTCTTCATGGGGAGGGCATGTCCCCTCAGCTGAGCCTTCACCCTCTCCAATCTGGGACCCTGCGGACATCCCTCTCACAATCTGGGACCGCTGGCTCCTAACTGCTCACTTGCCTGCCTGCCTGCCTGATCACACCTAACTGCCCCTTCCCCGCCAGCCTGATCACCCATAATGGCCTCTGCCTGCTGGCCTGGTCACCCCCAAGTGTCCCCCTGCTGGCTTGGTTGCCCCTAACTGCCCACCCTGCTGGCCTGTTTGCTCCCAGCTGCCCCCCCACCAGCTTGGTTGCCCCTCACTGCCCCCCCTCCATCCTGGTTGCCCCTCACTACACCCCTGCTTGCCTGGTCGCCCCACGCAGCTTGCTGCTCAGTCATTTGGTCATCCCTCACTAGCCGCCCTGCCAGCCTGGTTGCCCCACACAGCCTGCTTTTTAGTTGTCTATCTGGTCATTTAGGTCATGACAGCCCCTGGCTTTTTATATATTAGAATAAGTGACTTCCAAATAATATATAATCAATAATTTTACGCCAACTTATGCCTTTTGTTCCTCTCTAATTCTTTGTTACCACCCAGCTCTTTTTATACTGAGATATGCAATCGGGTGTTTGCATAGTCTCAGTTAAAAGAGTTTAGAACCACACACACACAAAACTCTGGGGAGGGAGGGCATCTATGGGAGGGGGGGGAATGGTAAGCTATGTACACAGATAATACCTTAATAAATTTAAAAAAAAATCAACTTCTTCAATTGTAAGTTTCTGTATCTATAAAATAGGAATAATAAAGTCAATTGTCAATTCATGGGACTCTCTATGGAGGCATCTGCCTAGAACTTGTGAGAAGAAATAAATTCCATGTATGAGTAAAACTAAAAAAAATAATAATAATAATAATTCAGAACCACCTTTCCAGTGGTCAGGAAATGAACCCTTATATATCTTGTAGCAGCTAGACCTCCAAGCAGGCAGGACACTGTTTTCACCCTGAAGGAGTTCAGTCTCACAGGGCCACTGGAGAAAAGCCCAAGGAGAGCAGAGAAGATATGCCCAACCTAGTTCAGGAAATTAAAGGGAGCTTCTTAGAGAACTTCTTTAATGTTTTAAGTGAACTCCAGAGGCTGCATGAGCATGACCAAGTTGAAAAAGGATCTGCAGGAGCAAAACCCCAGAGATGGAGCAGTTATTAACATGTGACTCCTCACAAGTCTGTGAATAAAGGGGTTTTTCTCTTTCTAACTTTTAGTCATTCTTACCTTTTAAAAATATACTCATTATGGGTTTGTTATAAATCATCAGATGCATACAAATAAGCTCCCCCAATCTGATGCCATATTCATGAATTAATGTTTTTATGAGAGCAAAGAGGAGATGAAGAGGTGTTTGTTCTTGGATAATTGGCTATGGCTGATTCATTCAAATGAATAGAGACCTGGGGTGCAATTCAGTGCCCATTGAATTTGCCATCTTCCTCCTGATTTGAGATTTCCATGCTGACATCTGTTCAGAACAAATAGAGTTTGATCCAGTATGTGAAGTTGCAGAGCTAGAAAATGAGTTAGAAACCATTATCACCAACCCCCCCCTCATTTTATAGACATGAAAATTGAGGCCGGGGAGCTGAAGCTATTGCTGAGAGTAGAATAGCTGTAGGGACATAAAACACCCTCTTCCCATCCAAGCCTGACAATATCCAATCTGAGTGTTATTTAGGAAACTCTATTACTTTTTTTGTCTGTCAGTCAAGATGTTCAGGGTGGTAATAAGCAGACTGTTCATACTGTCATGAGCCTCCCAGACAAGAGCAATGCGTCAGGCTGCTGAAAGGGAAATGCCGGATGATGTCAGCAGGAGCAAGGCCTCTTGTATGGTAGCTGTCATCTTTATCAAAGGGCAGAGAACCAGAGGGGGCTGTCATGTGAGAGGATGGTCAGTAGGTACCATTTAGAGAGCCAGGCAGCATTTCCTGCCTTTAACTTTTCCTGATGAAAATAGAGAATCATACTTTCCCATTCACCAAGAAGCCAAGCATTGAGCTACAATGGGACAATAGAGATAATAATATGAGGGGTTTTTTTGTTGAGTTATTGCAACATAAATTTCCTTTTCTTATTTCCCCTTCTCGGCTCCTTCGGGGCTCTTTTTCTACTCCCCTGTGTCTGCTCCAGATGCATTGGATAGCCCTATACTTCCCTATACATATCTGTACCACTACTCTCACCAGCTCACATGTTAATTATCTTTTGGGGTGTCTGTCTCTAACACAAGACTGTCAGCTACCATGATAGAGAAATATAGAGGATCTATAAAAACACAGCTGGGAGAAGAGCTTAGTTTGCTCAAAGAGTTCAAATAGCTATAGGAAAGAAGCAGAATCAGACATATGAATAATGGTTCAATATGGGAAGGCAGGAGTGAAGGGCATTCCAGGTAGACTGAAGGCATGGTGTGGTTGTCAGTCCATTAACTACTGTTTGTGAGGTAGGTCCTATAATGCGACACCACATGCAAAGAATAGGGAATGGGTTGATTTGGCTGAAATGTGGAGCAGGTGGGGCAGAAGGTAATTGGGGTGAGGTTTGGGATGTGAGTTATAAAGATATCTTATAACTCACATGGATAAAGAATCTTCTGGAACTGGCTAAAGAGCTTTCTCTTTATCCTGGAGGCTAAGAGAAGCCTCTGGAGGGTTTAAGCAGGTTAAGTGTTGGATTCAAATTTGGTTCTAAATGAGAAAGATCTCAAACAGATATGGAGTGATTCATAGGATACATGGTTAAATGGAAAACAAAACAAAACAATGTGTGAAAGACAATCCACACATGGATAGGTAGTTAGGTAGGTAGGTAGGTAAGTAGATAGATAGCCAGAGATGAGATGTATGTGTATGCATGCATGTACTTCCTAGTTGTTTTCACCCTGAAGGAGTTGAGTCTCACAAGGCCACTTTGAGACTGTCCCTTTCATGGCCTAAAATCAATGGCACCCCAGTAGAAATGTGCATAACTAGTGCTCACACCTTGGTTTCAAATATGATTCTTCACTAAAAGAAATCAGAGCTTTGGAGAAATGGCTGATTTCAGGACTAGGACTAAGGAAGGACAAGATAAGCCTGAAACACTTTGTAGTCCCAGAAAATAAAGATATGCTCACAGAATGATAGTTCTATGTCTTAAAGAACAAAGAGCCACAGCAAATGAGCTTTCAACTGACAAAATCTGGGGCTATTCAAGAATCAAAACAAATAATGACAGCAATGAATTATAACCCATTGAATAAAATAAGAATCTATTAATATAAGTAAATATATAAAATCTAAATACAGTATACATTCATATATATTTATAAAAATATTGTTTATAATCATATATTATGTTTATCCTATATAATAAAAGGCTAATGTGCAAATTGACCGAATGGCAGAGTGACATGTCACTATGACATGCACTGACCACCAGGGGGCATATCCTCAATGCAAGAGCTGCCCCCTGGTGGTCAGTGTGCTCCCAGAGGGGGAGTGCCACTTACCCAGAAGCTGGGCTCATACCCCCTAAATACCTTGCCTCATTTTCCTCATCTGAAAAGGGAGGAGGCATATCTTCTTTTACATGGTTGTTGCAAGGACTACATTAGATAACAGATGTAAAGCACAGAGCACAGTGAGAAATAAGTGTTCAGCAGCAGGGGTAATACCAGTTATAATGTTAAATTCCCTGGTATAATGAAAATGTTTTTAAAGGTTACCCCTCAATTTTGGATTGAAACGAAAATCAGAGGCCAGATCATAAAGAGCTTTGTGTATCATGTAAAGGAGATTACATCCAATTCTATAGGCAATAGAAACCACTGAAGAATTTTATTACTGAGAGAGATATGATCTGGTTGGCAATTTAGAGCCAACCAAGGGGAGGGGAGCAAAGCCAAGGCAGGGAGAGCAGCAGGACATTGTTGTCAGAAACCAGGCGAGAGAAGACAGGGGTCTGAGTTAATAGATCGGCTGGTGTGATGTAGAGGAGGGAACACCCAGTGGACAGTCACCCTCTGGGACTGGTGCCCAGAGTTGGCAGGAAAGAAAGAGGGAGGTGCTTGGGCTAAGTACTGGTTCCTCTCAGGGCACAATCAGAATGCAGAGGAGAGGCGGGTGCAGGGCATGGGAAAGGGCCAATTTGAAATGGCTTGGGATATACAGGGGAGTACCAGTGACAGCTGGATATTCAGATCAGAATGAGGAGAGAGTGTAGGTCAGAGCAGCATGCCCAGGACTCACTGAATCTGTGGAGGCAGATGAGAGCCCTAAGGGGAGGGATAGAGAATGAGGAGAGGGCTCAGGATGGGATTCTGGAAATTCCTATATGTAATGATGGCAAAAAAAAAAGAGGCAGAGGAGACTGAAGAGGAACACTCAGAAAGATAAAAAGAAGTTCAAGGTGGTTGTTTTGTGCCATGTCAAGGTCTGCAGAGAGAGCAAATGAAGTAAGGAAGGCCTGAAAGGTGCCTGTTGGATTTGGCAATGAAGTCACTGGGGGGCCTGAGCAAGAGCAGGTGCCAAGGAGGAATCCAGTTGGCTGGTGGGTTCAGGAGAGAATTGGAATTTTTAATGGGAGAAACTAGAACTTGGATGCAGACTTCTCACTCCCTGGTTGTGCATTCCCACCTACTGTTGGAGAGCTCTGATTGGTGGAAGGTCTTGTCAGAGCCCAAATCTCCCTCCAGTATTTTCCCTAAGCTCTAGTTTAGCCTTCCAGGTCCAGAGAACCGTACAAATCTGTGTCCTCATTGGGTGGCTTCCTCCAGCCTCTCTGCCATTCCTCATGTGCCCCAGGCTCCCCAGACCTGCCTTGAAGTCCAACTCTCCACGATGGATCCTGTTTTGTTGAAACTGGGCTCATTCTTTATAACGTTGGTCTTTATCTATCTTCCCATTAGGTTGGTTTGTGGCTTTTCAACTTTTTTTTTAACCTCAACTGAGAATAAGAAATATATTTTATATTATGATCAATATATACATGTATATATCACTGAAAGGAGATATACTCTTTGTTTTTTGTTAATCCTTACCTGAGGATATTTTTTCCTGTTGATTTGTTTAGACAGAATGAAAGGGAAGGAAAGGAAGAGGAGAGAGAGAAACATCAATTGATTACCTTCCATACAAGCACCCTGACCCAGGGCTGAGGATTGAACCTGCAACCCAGGTCCATATCCTTGGCCAAGAATCGAATCAGCCAGGGAAGAAGATGTAGTCTTATTTTCAACTATATTTTTCATTTCATTCCATTATTTTCATTCCATTCCATTCCATTCTCTGCTATTCTGTTATTAAGTGCTGGTTCTGGCCCACCATAGTCATTTCACAACCCACTACACTGATTTAATGACTGACGGTGGGGGCCAGGGTGCTCGGAGGGGCCCAGAGAATAAGATGCTAAAAGTGTTTGTCAGACTCCATCTCACTCTCCTCCCTCAGGAACTTCTGCACTGGGCCCACTGGCCTGCTCTATAATCACTTCTTTTATGGTTCTGAGAGGAAAGAGAGCTGCTTCGTCACTAGGATGTGAGCCAGGCTTGGGGGGTATTTGCATTTACAGAGCGGCTCATCAGAGGAAGGTGGGCAGCTCTAAGGTGGGATTTAGAGTCAGTAGAGAGAATGGCTCACCTTTCAAATCACCCCTCAAAGGCTACTGTCCTTGTACTTACATGAGGCATCCAGCAGCCTGAGGCATTTTCATGCCTGAGGATGCCCTTGGTTGTTTCTCCTACCTCCTTTCATGGAAGACATTTAAAATTTCTCTAAATTTAAAAGTACGGCCACCTATTCCTACAGGCTACCCATCCCCACCTGTCAGACACCTGTCTGGCTCTGTGCTGGTCTTGTCTCCATGACCTCCTCAGGCTTTTCTGAGGAAACATCCTTCCCTTGAGAACCACACCCTCCTAAAATCTTCCATCAAGGGAAATTTGGAGATTTTTAAATAAGAAAAGATGCCTTATGTGTTCCAACCCTCTCATTCATAATGCCTTTTCTACTTCTGCCCAGGGAGAGCAAGGGTTTCTGGATTTACCTTGACTGCAGATAGAAGGATGTTCCCTGAGGAATAACAGAGGTCTTCGCTCATCTGCTGGAAGGTACCCCCTGCTGCCATAGACACTTTGGTCCTTGAGAAGCCTCCCAGAGGGCTTGTCCATCGCATCCCTGCAATGAGCCAGGCCCTGGGCTGGGCCACGACTTCACCCTGGTGAACAAAACTCCATCCCTGGCCTCAAGCGCTCATAATCAGCTTAAAGATGAGTGAAGAACGCTGGGTCTCCCTCACTTCAGAAGAATTTGACCAACTCCAGAAATATTCAGAATGTGAGTAAATGGATTGAGCCATCTAGGGTGGGACTTCATCTGGGTTGGGGAGAACATTTCTGGAGAGCAGAGCAGAAAGCCACAGAGAATGACGTCAAACCTGACAGCTTATATTTTCTTATTAACACACAAATTAGTGTCTAAAAATAAGTAAAACAATTATCTTTACACTCCATAAATGATATGTGCTCTGCATAGAAATTTAGAATATGCTGGAGAAAAAAAAAAAGACTAGGTTAAGAAAATCACAGCTAAGCTCGATGATCATTTTGGACATACCCCTTCTGTGCTCATTGCTTTACATGGTGAGTTCTTGACTATACCTTTATTTCAGCCAGCATTTTCCACCTAAAATAATATCGTTAAGTATTTCCTCAGAACATTGAAAACCCATTCATAGCATAATTTTGAAGGGCTGTAGGCTGCATGGTTACAATGTTAATCATGTGCTCAAATATACTTGTGTTTGAACTCAAATGTTTCCCCCCAATAAGATACAGAATTCTGAGGCATGTCTTTTTCTTGACTTTGTTCTGGAAAAGCCTGGGTTTTCTAGTGGGGCCCTTGGTTCCAAAAGTTGCATCGAGGAACAATTCTTGTGCAGCAAAACACAGAGGTGGCTACACCCACATTCACACTCGGCACACAGCTGTGCCCCCAGCCCCCCAACCCCTGCCAATCCTGACTGGTGACAGGAATCTCCCTGGGCTGTGGCAGAACTCCAGCTGACCGTTGCACTCTGCACCCGTGGTGACCATTGTGATTATCACCCTTGATACCATGTGGCACCCATGTTCTACTCTTAGTCTTACAGAGCTCCTACCTGCACCACAGGCACCACTCCTTTGTACTAATCACCTCTCCCTTCACATTCATTGTCCTGGTGCTTTTGTGAATCATAGGCCTGTGGCATGTTGGCCTGCCTACAGATCTTGCCCTGGTCATCCTACAAATGCCCTTTTGTCAGCCTGCTCCTCTCCCCTAGGATAGACAGCCCTTGTCCACAACACTAGTCTGGGAGTCAGAAGGCCAGGCTCAGTGCCAGCGCTGGCTCTTGCTGTCTCAGCATCCTGTTGTGCAAAATGAGAGGGTTGGACTACATCAGTGTTTCCCAAACTTTTGACATATGTGTAACCCTTCTATAATTTTCGTAAGGCTGAGTACCCCTAGTAAAAAAAAATGGATGTATTTTAATAACAATCAAAATATATTTATTTTTTCTTTTTTGGTACTACACAAAATCATAATAAACAAAAAATAAAATTATTCATAATAAAATATAAATAAAAGTTATATTATAAATAACATTTATTTGGATCAGTGAGAAGGATGAAATTGACTTGACTCATGAGAACGTAGAATTAGGCGCAGCTAAGCACAGTGCAGTGCATATCCCCACTAAACTCTTCCCGTACCCCTGGGGGTATGTGTACCACACTTAGGGAAACACTGGACTAGATGATCTCCCTGTGGTTCTCCTACCTCGACCTAACATCCCATATGCTCCCAAGGTCAATAGAAGCTCTGAAGGCTACTGGTCAGTCTCTCTCCCAGTACCCTAGAGCCCATGGCCTCTTGTCTGACCTCATTGGGTTTAGAGAAACTGTGTAATGTAGTGACAGGGAGCAAGGCATTGCCCTCCAGGGTAAACTCAGTTCAATTCAGTCTGCTCTGTACCGGGCTCTGTACCAGGCCCAGGCAGCAAAGTGCCAGGCCCTATCAGGATGGGAAAGAAGCACAAAGGGAATGCTGCCCTTGAGGAATCAGAAACTTATTAGGAGTCAGGAATATGCTCCTGTCCCCGGCAGAGAGTAGGTTTAAGGCAGCAGGCAAACACTGGCACAGATGGCTAAATGTAGGCATAAACGAGAAGAGAGTTTAAAGCCAGGGAAATTGATTGGTGACCGTTTATTAGTTTGCTAGGCCACTGTGACAAAGTACCACAATCTCAGTGGCTTAGAACAACAGAAAGTGTCTCACAGTTCTGGAGGCTATAAGTCCAAAGTCAACGTGTTGGCAGGCTTGGCTCCTTCTGAGGGCTGTGAGAGGGGTCTGCCCCAAGCCTGTCTCCTTAGCTGTCTTCTCCCTTTGCCTCCTAGCATGGTGTTTTCCCTGTATGCTGTCTCAGTGTCCAAATTTCCCTTTTTATGTGAACACATTCACATTGGGATGGACCCATCCTACTGCAATATGACCTTAACTAATTATATCTTCAATAACACTATTCCCAAATAAGGTCACATTCGAGGTACTGGGGGTTAGGATTTTGACATATAACTTTGAGGGGGGTGATACAACTTAACCCATAACAGAGGATTTAGCTGGGTTAACTCTCTGAAGGAAAGATGTTTTAAATGTGAGTAGTAGAAGGTGTGTGTGGCAGTGGGAATAGAAACAATGGAGGCAAAGGTAGAGGGACACAAAGGGAGGGTGCAGCAAAACACAGTGGTGGCTATACCCTCATTCACATTCAGGAATGGTAAGGAGAACTTCTGGGTACCTGGAGAGGAGGAGCAAGGGAGGAGTGGAGGAGGACATAAGAGAGATGGGAGAGCAGGCGGTCTTGGCCCTGCATGTCAAGGCATGATCTGTGGACCAAGGTGGCAAAATTTAGAACCATGAATTTGGTGGCCATATGCAGGGTAGCCTGGTGAAGGAAGCTGCCAGTTCATGGACCTCAGACAGTGGCCTCTAGGTGAAATCTAGTCTGAGCTGAGGAATAGAGCTAAGATGATGAATGTGGCCATAAACAAATGCTAATTTGTGGAAAACTACAGTGGACATGTCATAAAAACTTATGGAACTAGCATTAGCTGGTTTGGCTCAGTGGAGAGAGCATCAGCCTGCAGACTAAAGCATCCCAGGTTTGATTCCAGTCAAAGGCACCTGCCTGGGTTGTGGGCTCAATTCTCAGTAGGGGGCATGCAAGAGGCATCCAATCAATGATTCTCTCTTGTCATTGATATTTTAATCTTTTTCTCCCATCTCCTTTCCTCTCTGAAATAGCTACACTAATAAAAAAGAAACATGCAAATTGACCATCACTCCGCTATGCCCACCAACCAATCAGAGCAAGTATGCAAATTAACCCAACTAAAATGGCTGCCACCACAGAGCTGGAGCAAGCAGGAGGCTAGGGTTGCCCCAACAATGGAGGAAGCCAAGCTTCCCATCTGCCCTGGTTTGCCCTGGCCTCTGCTCAAAGCTATAAAGTTTCAATTATAGAAAATAAATAAATCCCAACAAATATGGTAGTGGCTATGGAGCTGGAGCCAGCCAGAGGCTTGGGTTGTCCCCAGTGATGGAGGAAGCCAAACTTCCCACCACCCTAGCCTGCCCTGGCGTCCCCTCAAGGCTACAAAGTTTCAATTATTGAAGATAAATAAATCCCAGATACCTTCTTCCAACTGGCCCTGGCCTATGCTTAGGTCACCAGGGGTTGTGGCCAGCCTGCAACTACCACAGGCCCCTCGCCCAGGCTGCCCCACTCCCCAAGTGAATCCCCACCCTGATCCAGGACGCCCTTCAGGGAAAACCAGCCAGCCTCCACCCGTACACCAGGCCTCTAGCCTATCTAATAAAAGAGTAATATGCAAATTGACTGTCACTCCAACACACAAGATGGCTACCCACATGTGGACACAAGATGGAGGCCACAAGATGGCCAGCAGGGGAGGGCAGTTGGGAGGGATCAGGCCTGCAAGGAAGGGCAGTTGTGGGCAATCAATCCTGCAGGGAAGGGGAGTTGGGAGGGACCACCTGCAAGGGAGGGCAGTTGGGGACAATCAAACCTGCAGGGGAGGGCAGTTAGGGGTGACCAGGTGGGCAGAGGAGGGAAGTTGGAGGCAACTGGGCCTGCAGGGAAGGGAAGTTGGGAGGGGGACCCAGGCCTGCAGGGGAGAGAAGTTGGGAGGGGGACCCAGGCTTACAGGAGAAGGCAGTTGGGGCGATGAGATTGGCAGGGGAGGGCAGTTAGGGGTGACCAACCTGGCAGTGGAGGGAAGTCGGGGTGGGGGGGGGACTAGGCCTGTAGGGGAGGGCAGTTGGGGGGGAATAGGTCAGCAGGGGAAGGCAGTTAGGGGTGACCAGGTTGGCATGGGAGGGCAATTAGGGGCAATCGGGCTGGCAGGAGAGTGGTTAAGGGTGAGCAGACTGGCAGGCAGAAGCAGTTAGGGGCAATCAGGAAGGCAGGTAGGTAAGCAGTTGGGAGCCAACAGTCCTGGATTGTGAGAGGGATGTCGACTGGTTTAGGCTTGATCCCCTAGGAACATCCCCCAAGGGGTCCCAGATTGTAGAGGTTGCAGGCTGGGCTGAGGGACATCTCCTTCCTAGTGCACAAATTTCATGCACCGGGCCTTTAGTGTAATATATATGAATATATATATTCATGGAACTAAAGGAAGCCAGCAAAGATACCCCAAAGTTTGTTAATCTGTGGGAATGGCAATATTAGGATTCAGGGCTGGTGGGTGGTTTGGAAACGATGATTTTAAGATGATGATGACACGTCCGCTTCTGCATTTGTATTGCCAGACTCCAGGAAGCCAGCAATAAATGAGACACAATCCTGCTGTAAAGAGCTCCTAGCCCAGTGGGGAAAGACAGACAGGACTTAAACAATGATGTTCAGTATGACAGGTGTCAGTGAGTGGGGATCACAAAGGAGGAGACCTATTCAAGCCTGGAGGGGGGAGGCTTCCAGACTCCAGAAACACTAGTAGGAGAGAGGAAAAGGAAGACATTCCAGGCAGAGGATGTGGCTTAGGCAAGACAGGGAGGTGAGACAGGGTAACTTTAAGAACTTCAAGAAAAAAAAAGAACTTCAAGCAATTGCCAGGCTGGGAACTTTGTGCTCATGTTGGTGGGTGGCATGGTGGAAGTTGGGCAAGAAGTGGAAAGGCAAATAAGACCCCATCTTGGGGCGCTGCAGCTTTCTAAGTGGAACATCCTATGGGCCCCAGGAAGGTAGGTAATGGGCTTGGGTGGAAATGAGGGTTAGGGTATAGCTCTGACTTGGGAATCCTTGTGTAGAGACAGCAGAAAAGAAAAAAAATAGGAATGAAGGCCCTTCAGAGAGCAAAAATGTGAGGAGAGAAATGAGAAAACGGGCAGTGAGACAAATTAGTGAATGAACCATATTGATTGAGGCAGTTAAGGGACAAAGGGGGTCCAAAGTTGACAAAGCCATCCAAGAGGCAGGGTGTGCAAAAACATCAGAGTATCTGGTAGGAAATGGCTCCTTTGTGGATTTGGTCTTTCAACCATCAAGCTTTGTCTTTCTCAGACCCTTCCCCTTTTTTTCCTAGAACTGGGTGAGGTGCTCTGGCACCATTGTTCTAAAAGGAGAAGGAAAAAAAAAAAAGATTTAGTTCTTGGAAAATGATTAATCCTCAGAGGAAACCCTGAAAAAGGCACTTATTCCAATTTTAGACACATTCTGGTATTCAGTCAGATTGCATTGCTATAGCAACTGCTCTTCCATAACCACTTACACAGGAGCTTTACAATAGCAGAGTAACTGAAGTGGACAGCCTGAGAATTGGTAGCTTTCCCCAGCAGGGTTTCCAGGTAGAAAAGCCCAAGAATTTGAAGGCAAGATGCCTTGGTGTGTTCTGTTTATGTAGCATAAAGGCCCCCTTCTTTGGTGGCCTTTTATCACAGGAGAAGCCATGTGAAAACTGCCCTCCGAAACATATGTATTTATTTTATGTTTAATAACATAAGTATACACATTTATAGTATATGTACTAAAGGCTCGGTTCACAAAATTCATGCACTGGGAGGGAGGTGTCCTTCAGCCCAGCATGTACCCTCTCCAATCTGGGACCACTCAGGGTATGTCTGACAGCCAGTTTAGGCCCAATCCCTGTGGCAGACATCCCTCTCACAATCCAGGACTGTTGGCTCCTAACCTCTCGCCTGCCTGCCTACCTGATTGCCCCCCTAACCACTTCTGCCTGCCAGCCTGATCACCCCCTAACCACTCATCTGCCACCCTGATCAATTCCTAACTGCTCCCCTGCTGGCCTGATCACCCTCAACTGTCCTCCCCTGCTAGCCCAATCACCCCCAACTTCCCTTCCCTGCTTGCCTTGTTGCCCACAACTTCCCTCCCTGCTGGCTTTGTTGTCCACAACTGCCCTCCCTTGCTGGCCATCTTGTGGCAGCCATCTTGTGGTAGCCATCTTGTGATGACATGGGGGCAGCCATCTTGTGACTACATGAGGGTAGCCATCTTATGTGTGAGGGTGTGGTGGTCAATTTGCATATTACCTCTTTATTATATAGACTATCCATACATATAGTTGGCAGGAAGCTTAATGTGAATTAGTAGTGTAAACTACTCATCAAAAAAGATAATGTGATATTAAGACATTTTTTGTTACAAAATAAAAACAAGTATAAAATTTGACAAGCCAGAAATTTAAAGATACTCACAATTCCATCTCCCAGTGGTAACCACTAATATTATATTAAAAACTAGAGGCCTGGTACACCAAATTTGTGCATGGGGTAAGGGGTTGCCTCTAATTGCCCCCTCTGCCAGCCTGGTCACCCCCAACTGCCCTCCCTGCTAGCCTGGTTGCCCCAACTTCTGCCTTCTGCCAGCCTGGTTGCCTCTTACTGCCCCCCCCCCACACACCAGCCTGATCAGCCCCATCTTTCCCCCTGCTGGCCTGGTCACCCCAACTGCCTCTCCCTTCTGGCCTAGTCGCCCCTTCACTATCCCTCCTGCCGGCCTGACCAGCCCATGCAGCCTGATGGTCAGTTGTTTGGTCATCCCTCCCTAACCTTCCTCCTGGCCTTGTCACCCCACACAGCCTGCTGCTCAGTTGTTACTGTGAAGGTGTCATGACTAATTTGCATATTACCCTTTTATTAGTATAGATGCCCAGCTGGTGTGGCTCAGGGGTTGAGCATCAACCTATGAACCAGGAAGTCACGGTTCAATTCCCAATCAGGGCACATGCCTGGGTTGCAGGTTCCATCCCAGTGTATGGGAATATAGGAGGAGACTGATCAATGATACTCTCATCATTGATGTTTCTATCTCTCTCGCCCGCTTCCTTCCTCTCTGAAATCAATAAAAAATATTTTTAAAGTATACACAGATATCTCAAAAAATGTATACACACTTTAACAGTTCATAGCTCAATTTTGAAAATGAAATGTATTTTAACAAATACTGCCTTTATAATTATTCAAAGTGTGATATATACATTTTTTTTGGGGGGGGGGGGTTATCCTATGTATTAGGCTATTTGTACCATTAGGCTATTTGCTGTTTTCTTTACCCTCACAATATGTTTAAAGTATCTATTGATGCATCAAAACAATTTCAAAACTTAGTAGGTTAAAGCAACTAACCCACTTTTGTTTTTTCCTGTGATTCTATGGCTCAGGAATCTGCACAGGACACAGCAGGGATGACTAGTGCCTACTCCACACTGTTTGGGGCTTTGAGTAGGATACCTCATATGATCCAGCATGGCTGATTCCTCATATCCTGGTGCCTCAGTGGTCCTCCAAGGGGCTTCTTTCTGTAAGCACTTTCTTATCTCCCAGGACCTCTCGTGATGGCCTCTCTTCCCAGCAGGGGACCCTGGACTTTTTACATGTGACTTGGGCTCCAAGAGCATAAAAGCAGCAGGCCTTTTTGACACCTGGGCTCAGAGGGACCTGGGTGGAAATGAGGATTAGGCTATAGCTCTGACTTGGGAATTCTTATGCAGAGATATCAGGGAAGAAAAAAAACTAGGAAGGAAAACCTTTCAGAGAGCAAGAATGTGAGGAGAGAAAGGAACGCTCTCCACATTCCATTGGTCAAAGCAGTCCCAGACCTGGCCCAGATTCAATGCCATAAAGGAATGGACTCCACATTCTCTGGGAGAGTGACTCACACGGGGAGGGAAAGATTGATGACAGCCATCTTCAGAGACCAGCTAGCACCCAATATAATACATCATGTGTTCCCATATCATGCAGCACTTTTCAGAAGCATGGTTTTTAGTGGTTGCAGAGATTTATTTTGAATACATATACATTATTTTATTTAAACAAACCACTGATCATGATCTTAGAATCCTATATAATAAAAGGCTAATATGCAAATTGTCTCCTCGAAGGGGAGTTCAACTTGGAGTTTGACCAGCGACCAGGGAGTGGGTAGGACCACCGGGCCAACCGCCCGAAGCCCCTCCCCCCACTGCCTGACTGATCAGACCCCACCCATGCACAAATTCGTGAACCGGGGCTCTAGTTATGAGTACACTCAGTGTCTAGTAAAGTGAACTGATATCCACATTCTCTCCTGTCCTGATCAGACCTCTCAAGAGAACTGAATTTATTTCTAGGCATCAGGGTTCACCATGAATATGGACAAACTGGAACTTGTTTGAGAAGTGCAGAACGGTGAGGGGCCTCCCAGCCTGAAGTGGCTGCAAATACTATGCATATGTACTGGAGAAGGTCAGACTCAAGGAAAGGTGTATTAAAATAGCTACAGTGCTAATTGCAGGGAGGGGTTGTTAAGCTCATTTGAAATGCCTTCCAAAAGTAGCCCTAGGACCAGTGAGATGAAATAATTGAAATAAAGACTTTAAAGGAATATACTGATTTTTAGTGGTCAAATCTGCCCAAGAGGAAACACAATTGACTTAAAAGCAACTGAGTTTCCTTTCCCTAGAACTGTCTGGGCATAGTTGGCTGAGACACTGCAGAGGAGATTAGAACATCAGATGTCTGGTTGCTTAAATGACATTCATTAGCCCTTCCAATATGTAGTTTCTATGTTTAAAAAGGTTTCTTTCAACTTCAGGGGACATGAGCATATGGGGATTCCTCCTACTGACCCTGCCCCTAACAGCTTCAGAAATATAATTGGCTTACTGTCTTTCTAATCCTGATATTTGGGTGGAGGGGAGTTTTCATCAGTTTTTTTTTCAATTAATTTTTTAAAAGAAACTACCAGCTTATTCAAAAAAGGAAAAAAAGTGATAAAGTATCAATTTTGAGTTTTAATTCTCTAAAAAGTTAGAGCAAATATTTCTTACATCAGCTAGTGGTTGCTTGATTTTGTAGACCTTTTAAAGCTTGGAGACATCTTAGCCATCATTAAATCCAACTCCTATCTATTATACAAATGAGAACATTAAGTCCTGAAGACCCCAGTGACTTGCCCAAGATAACCTAGAAGGTCAGTGTCAGAATAAGAATTAGAATTAGAATCAAAGTTCTCAATCCCAGGTCAGATGCAATTTGCTTCAATTTAGTTCTAACAAATTAAACAGAAATGTATCCATTGGAGCCTAACCTCAACCATACATTGGTTAACATAGATATCAATTCAATTACAATAGAACAAATTTTTAAAATACATTTAAAGAGAATGAATCAGTACATTGCGCTATTCAGAAATATATTTCATTCAACTCATATCAAGACAAGACAAAGTATCTGACTTTTAGATGTATGTAATTTACACTCAAAATTCAAACCTGTCAGTGTGAATATGGAAGCCAGAGAAAATGTTTAGGACTGATTTGTAGAACAATGTGGAACTCTAAGTGAGCTTCTCTGAAACCTTGCTATTTAATTGGCCATGTCCACTTGCTTCCATCTTGGAAGGGATAACCACTGTCATTCTCACCCACATCTTTTTCACACAACTGACTCTCTTTATTAGTGATGGCTCGAACTCTGACCTCCAGCAGTCATAGAATCTATGGATAAGGGAAGACTTCTATGGAATAATGGCTATAAAATGGGAATGTGCGTGTGATCTCCTGGAAATCTTGTTAAAATGCAGATTCTGAATCATCAGTCTGGGGTAGTTCTGAGATTCTTTTCTTCATTGATTTTAGAGAGGAAGGGAGGGCGAGAAAGAGATAGAAAAATCAATAATGAGAGAGAATCATTGATCAGCTGCCTCCTGCACATTTACCACAGATGATCAAGCCCACAACCCAGACATATGCCCTGACCTGGAATCTAACCGTGACCTCCTGGTTCATAGGTCAGCACTCAACCACAAAGCAGCACTGGTCACGCAGATTCTGCATTTCTAACAAGCTCCTAGGCCATGCTGATGCTGGTGATACAGAGATCACAATTTTAGTTGCAAGAAAGTACAAGTTGTCTGATCCATTCCTCCACATTCACCTGAAATATGATTGATGAGGCCAAATTATTTGGAGAAAAGGGGAAATTTTGCTGGCAAAATACAAAGCTTACTTACACAAATAAGCCGTATCAGTCATTCATACCATTTATGATGAATCAGAAAATCTTAGTATTCTAAAGAGGGTTTTCTTATTTCAGCCAAAATTCCCTCTGCTCCAATGTAAAGTCTTTTTCTTTTATTCTATATACTAGAGGCCCAATGCATGAAATTGGTGCAAGAGTAGGCCTTCCTTCCTCCGGCTGCCTGCACTGGCTTCCCTCTGGCACCCAGGACCAACCTGGGCTTCCCTCACAGCCACAGCTTCTTCTGAAAGAACATCGATCTAATTAGCATATTACGCTTTTATTATTTTAAATAATACTGGGGCAGAACCATCACTTCCACAGGTTTCTCCATTTGTTAGCTTGGTGGGTCTCAATAGTCTTCAGCCTTCAACTACAGTGGGAGGCTTTGAACACTTCTAATGTCCTCCCCACATCCCGATAACCCTGCACCCTTGGACTGTTTAATCATGATCTGTAAGCATCGAACCCAGGCGTTGGTGGTGTCTAAAGCTCCTCACATGATTCTAACATGCAGCCAAGGTTGACAACCACTGGTCTACCTTTTCTCCCTACACCTCTGGGAATATAGGACAAACCCAATCCCCTTTTCAGCCCTCAATTATTTCACAAATCTTTATGGAGCATCAATGTTATGCCAGGCAATGGGCTACATGCTGGGGATAAGTAGTGAACGGGAAAAGAGGTGTAACTGGGAGGTGCCCATGCTTATGAAGCTGGGCCTTCTTGCACATGCTTCCACATTCTTCTCTGGGCCCGTTCATCCTGCATAGAAAGGTGGGCCTGGGGATGCAATGCTCTTAGCCCTGGTGTCTGTCTTTCCAGGACTCCTGGAAAAGCTCATTCTTGCTTTTGTGCATCTCGCTGTGTTCTTGACTGCCTGGAGTATTTAGAAAACTTATACATCTCAGCCTTCATGAGAAGAAGGAAAATCTAATTGTTTATTTTTTTCTCAAGTACCAACTTGCTCCTATGTCTTCCCTACATGGGTGCAGAGTCATTTATGGTCTTCTCAATCTGTAGAATATGTTCCTCTAGCCCCCTCATCATGTTTGCTTGTTTGTTTTGTTGTTGATTTTTCTGTGTTGTGACACGCAAGCTTTTCTAGTCAGCCACAGATACACAGGAGTGTTGCTTAAGGCCTCATCAAAAGTGATGTCCATGGACCTACATACTTGATGTCATCTAGGACCTTATTTGAAATGCAGAATCTCAGGCCTGGACCCAGACCTACTGAATCAGAATCTGCACTAAACCCGATCCCCAGGCAGTTCATATGCATGTTACAGTTTGAGTCGCTCTCAGGGAATTTTGAGGAGAGTTACCATGTGCCTTAGAATTTTATCTCATCTGTGGGTTTTCAGATTCACTTTTGAAAATGTTGATTTATAGTTATTTCAAAGTTTAGTGGTCTGAGTAGGGCTCAGATGCTCAGTGTTCTTAGTTGCAAGATGGTCCATAAGCTTTGGGTTCTGGTGTAGGCAGCATATAAACTACACATACTGAAGTTCCTGGTTGTCTACTTGTTCAGATGGAGGGCATCCCTGCCTGATGTGACTATAACAGCAAATGTATCTGTGAGAAGGGCCATATTTTCTCCTTAGAAGGGCTTTGAATTTGCTCACACACTAGGAATAAGTGCTTGGTTAAGGTCCCAGAATTCTTGGCACATAAAGCATAAAGAGGCAATTTTGGATTGAAACTTCCTTGGGTATTTGTTACCATCAGCGACCTTAATCACAGAGAACCTTAAACCTCTGATTTGGGGTAAAACTGCATGTTGATGGTCCTGCCGGTTTGGGCTAATGCAAAACATATCCCTATCTTGCAAAGTATTTGAATAAGTTGACCTGTTGGGTGGGGTTCTTCAGTGTTGTCCATTTAAACAACAGGGAATATCTACCAAGCATGGTGACTTCAGATTTATCAGAGTGATGGACTTGCTTTCCTTTTGCAGCAATTATCCAGTAGGTTCAGCTACTTAAGGCATTCTTTATATCTCATAATAAAATCCCATCATTGCACAGCGGTTCTCAAACTTGACTGTAAATCTGAACCCAAAGTGTGCTTTCAAATATACTAATTCCTTGGTCCCCCAAGAGATGCTGACTTCATTGGTCTGGGTGAGATCTCAGTTTCAATGTGTTATAGAACTTGGTTGATTCTAAGGTGCAGCCAGGTTTGAAAGCCACTGTCACAGTGGAAGGGCCTTACCTTCTGATTTACCAGTGTTATGTATCCAATGAATCCAGCACCCGTGTCACATTATTAGATACGTTATAAATCACAGTCACCCACTCACTAGCTGTGCACCCTTGAAAGGGTCATTTAAAGTCCACAAGCCTCAGTTTCTTCTTTAAAATAGGGCTAGTTGTTACATTAGAGGGTCATTGTGGAGGTTTAAATAAAATATACATGGTGACCAGGGCAATATTTAGTACTCAACAAAATAGAAATTGTTGCAAAGGATGGTGGACATGGTCCTACTTTGCACATTTAGAAGTGGATTTTAATCGCCTCTAAGGCTGGTGGTGGTGCTATCATGCAGGCTTTGAATGGGAGTTCTTACTGAGCTTGTGCTACTGGGCCCACAGCTGGTGCCTGAAGTAAGACAGGAGTGCTCTGAAGAAGCCCCTCATTGTTTCTATCTGCGTTAAGACGAAACAGGATGGAGCAGTACCCACTTACTCCTCAGGAGAGAAAAATCCAGTTCAGAAATCTGTTAAGAAGAAAACTGTGATTAAAGTATCAAGGGACATACAAGAGAAAGTAACAAACATCATGTTTGAGAATTAGGTTGTTTCTCTTTTTAAAAATTTTTATTTGTTGATTTGAGAGAGAGAAACAGAGAAAGAGAAGAGAGATTTGTTGTTCTGCTCATTTATGCATTCATTAGTTGATTCTTGTATGTGTTCTATCCAGGGATCAAACCCACAACCTTGGCATATTGGGGAGACAATCTAACCACTGAGCTACACCACCAGTGCAATTGTTTCTCTTTTTTTAAAGGGAAAGGCATTGCTGCTATAGACTCATAAAATAAGTCAAAGTAAATATGAGATGAGGAAGAATTTTCAGGGAAATCAAAGAACAAGCAATATCTTGTATTATTTTGCTTTTTTTGCTAGTAATTATAAATTACTAATTATTTTGCTAATAATTACAAAATTAAAAATAATACTTCTTTATTCCTTTTAAACCTGCTTACTTGAATATGAACATATGATGAATATATGTGTGTATAAATGTATAAACATACATACATGTATGTGTGAGGCATGTGTGTATATATATAGTTTATATATATATAGACATATAAATATTGTATATGTATAGATAAATATTTGTGTGTATGTATATATATATATATATATATATATAAATCCACATATAGATATGTATTTCATACATTTAAATATAAATCAGAATTAGATCAATTGCACTTAGAACCAAAGGATTTCTGCTAGGATGAATTGTATAATCTACAAAATGTGACAATAATCAAGAGTATAAATTGAAGTAAAATTACTCTCTTGTCCTCAATCAAAATACCGGCTTTATACTGCTCTCACACCAAGAGGACTCATGCTCCAAAATTTACTTTTATTAATTTGGCCCCTCTGGCTGAGCTGAAAATCTGCCATTAAAATAGAGTCTAAAATATAGGAGTTTTAAAAAATAATTAAGCCTCTCACAAAATAATTTGAATATAATTTATGTATGTTGTTAACTGAGCTCTAGCCTAATTCTAAACTCTCTTCCATTTGATTGCCAGAATGGCCTTTAGGAAACAGAGATCCAGTTATATTATCCCACCTACCCAAACAAATTTTAAGTTTTAAATCAATGTTCTTAATTTGGCATTCAAATCTGGCCCCCACAAATCTGTCCTGAAACTACACTCTGGTTTTAACTTTTCCTAAATGTCCTGTGATGCCCATCTCCACATTTTTATACCCTGTCCCTTCTGTAAATACCTTTTCTACCTTATGTCTGCCTTTCAAAGCCTATGCATTCTTTACACCTCAGCTCAAATGATACCTTCTTCAAAGGGTATCCCCAATCTTCATTCCAAACACCACTCGCATTCTACTTTGACCTCCTCCCCACTCATTTTACTTCTTCTACTACATACTTCCTAGAGCTTCATATTATTGCTAATGCATCAATTACACTTTTCCTTGTGTTAGAAAGTGTTTGGGAAGCAATATTTACTTAAGGGAAAGTAATATAGACTTTTGAGCCAGACTAGACCGACGTTAAAACCCTGATTCTTAAACAAGTGACTTAATTCTTCTGAATTTCAGATTCTTCATTGGTAAATTGAGAAAATATTACCAAATTTGTACGGATTGGTAGGGGATAATACATGATAATATGCAATAAAGGTCTCCACTAAAGGAAATCTATTATTACCACAGTGATTCAGATCATCTCTCTGACTAATTCATCAACGGTACCTTACAGCATCTTATTCTTCAAAGTGTTTTCTGAATTGAATGGAAGCAGTCCAAACCAATGGCATCTGTTGCCTGGATCTCACTGAGCTATTAGTGTTTCAACATCTGTTTTGACTTTCAGAAAGAATGTCCATTTTTAGGCATCAGCAGCATTTTCCTGTGGCATTTCAATATGTCTCAATCTTGAAATGATTATAACTTGTGCTTGATTGAATCCAAATCAGCGATGCCATGGAGAACAGCCCAGCCCACGAGCACGTCGACTTTATGTAGGCCTAAGAGAGCATAGCCCTCTGTACAAAGAGCCTGAACACCAAGGAACACTTTGTCAGCTTCTAATGACATTGCCCTTTGCTCAGATGTCTAAATAGTGGCATCAGTGGAGCTTAAAAAGTTCTTAACTATCCAGAACACTGCGAAACAGGGAGAGTACAGAAAACCTGGTTTTCTTCAATATCTAGACGAGTGTTGGTAACTATACCAGATGCACTCAGAATGTATTTATAATAACAATTATATTATAGACTCTATTTTATAGACTTATAATTTCTTTGTAAGCCTTTCCATCAAAAGAATCCACCCTTGCCGAGACGGGTTTGGCTCAGTGGATAGAGCGCCGGCCTGTGGACTGAAAGGTCCCAGGTTCGATTCTGGTCAGGGGCATGTACCTTGGTTGCAGGCACATCCCCAGTGGAGGGTGTGCAGGAGGCAGCTGATCGATGATTCTCTCTCATCGATGTTTCTAACTCTCTACCCTCTCCCTTCCTCTCTGTAAAAATTCAATAAAAATAATTTTTTTTTAAAGTCCCCGTTTCAGCACCAAGGACAGAGCATCACAGGGTTTAATGCCCACCCATTCTAATTATAATTAACAAAAATTTAAATGTTTTAAAATTTTTATTCAAATGTTTTTGGTATGATATACAAAGACTCACTAGGCTATCACAGCTCTCAGTGTAGAACTAAGGCAGGATATGGGCAAGACAGACAAGTTAATAATGATTATAACACTATATGACAAGTGCTATTACAGACTTATGTACAAGTCACATGAGAACCAGGGGAGGGAATGATTGATTGGTTAAAAAAATGCTTTACAAAAGAGCTGATATTTGAGCTTGGCACTGAGAATTGAGTGAACTTTGCAATGCAGAGAAGAAATACCATGAAGAGTACACAGTTTATTCAGGGATTTCTGGAAATTTGGTTTGGTGTGGCTGAAAAGTGGCAAGCTAAGGTTAGAATTAAGAAATAGACTAGGTTACCACATACTTATATATCAAGATAATGGGATTATGTTTTATCCTAAAAAAAAACCTGAAAGGCACTGAAAGGTTTTTGAGCAGGGGCATAGTCTGATTAGACTTGTGTTTTAGTAAAATAGTTCATACTGCAGGAGAGAGAATATAATGAAAAAGAAAAAGAAATGAGAGGGCAGGAGGATAGGGTGACATTTATCTGTGTGGTCCTGGAAATGAGGGGCTGCTCCATGTTAACCAAGGTTAGATGGGGAGAATTTACTTGGCCCATCTCCCACCAGCTGTTCACCAGTGTTTCACATGTGGACTCTGTTTCTCCAGATTCTTCCAAGAAGATAAAGGATGTCTTGGCTGAATTTAATGAGAGTGGAAGCCTCAAACAATGTGATTCACATGAGGTAAGGAAATTTCCATTTCAAGCCTTTAAAAATGTCATAATCCAGCTTTTTACAATTTGTTCTCCTCTTGGAAATATAGCTCACATTGAAGAATTTGCTTCTCAACATATTTTTTCCTGTCTCAAGTGAGTTATTGGTGCTACCTGGAATTATACAGTTCCCAAGTCCTTTCACCCTCTCATTGTCCTATAAACCACATCATACCTTCTTTCTTCTCAAATCTCTTATTCTTTATTCCTCCTCATAAAGAGTACACAGTTTATTCATTTCTGGATTTCTGGACATTTGGTTTTGTGTGGCTGAAAGGTGGCAAGCTAAGGTTAGAATTAAATAGACTAGGTTACAACATACTTATATATAAGATAAGGGGATTACGCTTTATCCTAGAAAAACTGACAGCCACTGTGTTTTCTGCCTTATGAAAAAATGGAAACAGCCCTAGTTGGTTTGGCTCAGTGGATAGAGTGTCAGCCTATGGACTAAAGGGTCCTGGGTTCAATTCCAGTCAAGGGCACATTCCCAGGTTGCCGTCTCAATCACCAGTAGGGGGCGTGCAGGAGGCCGCTGGTCAATGATTCTCTCTGAAATATATATGAAAGCAGTCAGAAGAGATCTTCCGTAAGATCTCTACTCATATACATACCTTTTCTCCTGTAACAAGAAATGAAATCTCCATGCTGTTAATTCTAGCCCCTCTACTGTGCATTTAACCTATCCTCTTTTGATCTATTGACAAGCATTGCTGCAGCAACTCTATCTATCTATCTATCTATCTATCTATCTATATCTTTCTATCTTTCGTTCTTCCTATCTTCTATCTTCTATCTATTTCTACACCTATCTCCTTCACATCAGATTCTTCTATATATTTTGTTTTTCTCATAAATATATTTCTCACATATTAAAAATATTCTTCAGATTCCACTTCTTCCTCTAGCTACTATCTCAGTTCCTTCCTGTCCTTTATTGGAAATCGTTTACTGTGCAAAAGATTTGTCTGTACTCATTACCTTCAGTTTCTCTTCTTCCCACATTCTTAAAGCTTTGCAATCAGCATGTAGCCCCTACTCCCCCATCTAAAACCACTAGCCTATAAAGCCAAGGATCTCCATGTGGCTAAACTCAATCGTTACTTTACTCAACAGAATTGGTTAAGTAAAGTATATTTGGACATGGGTGGCCAAATTCTCTTCCACTTTCTTCACTTGGCTTTCAGATACCACAGTCTCCTAGTTTTCCTCCTGGTTTAAAATTCAAATAAGTATCTCAAACTTAACATGCACTAAACTAAACTCCTTGATCTTCTTCTGTAAAACCTGTTTTCCCAGCAGTCTTCCCATTTCATCAAATGGCAATTCCATTTTTCAAGTTATTCAGCCTAAAACTATGAAGTCATCATTGACTTTTCTCTTTTTCTCACATCCCACATTCAATTGGCCAGCAAACCCTGGCACTTCTACATTTAAAACATACCCAAAATCTAGCCACATCTCACCACTAGCCGTGCTCCCACCCTGGCCTGAGTCATCACCATATTCTTCCCAGATTATTGCAGTAGTCTCCTAACTGGGCTCCCTGTTTCTGCTCTTGACTTTTAAAGTCTATTCTTCACACACATCCTGAGCAATATGCTAAAACTTAAGTCAGATCATGTCACTGCTCTGCTCAACAATCTCCCATGACCTCTCCCCCCTCCCCTGCCAACCGCTACTCAGAATAAAAGTCAAGGTCACCACAATTTTCAGCTCCCCCCACGCTATGACCCTATCTTTTGCTATTCTCCTCTCCTCATTCCTTTCTAGTCACATTAGCCTCCTTCATGCTCTCAAATAAACCACAGCCACCCTAACCTCAGCACCTTTGCACTTGCTTTTGCCTCTTCCTAGAATGTTCCTCCCCCAGATAAACACATGGTTCATCAAACACTTGGGTCAAGTGTTGACCCAAGCCATTTTCTTAGTGAATATCACCTTCTCTATACCCCCCCTCCCGCTCTGCCTCTTTTTCTTCCTTAGTATTTCTCACCATCTGGCCCACTGTGTAACTCACTTATTTGTCTATCTCATAGACACTTATTTGTTCACTGCTGTGTCTCAGTGGCCCAGAAGAGTACTCAGCACATAGCAGACACTCAGCAAATGTTTGTTGAATAGATGAAGGAAAGCAAGGCCTCTCCCACTTTCAAATTCAACTCATCTAACATTTCTTGAACATCTAAGCATGCAGAACATCTAAAGATGAAAAAGCACAATGTCTCCATTCTGCAACTTACTTTCTACTGACAGGGTCAAGTTTAAGAGTCATAACCCTGGACTCACATGGGGTTTACGTTAGACCCCTACCTCTGCTGCCAACCAGCAACGTGGCCTTGAATAGTATTTCACCTCTTTGAGCCTCAGTGTTTCATCTGTGACCTGAAGATAACAATCACAACAAATCTGACGTTTGCAGATAGTAGATTAAATGAGATCATGTTTGCAAAGTGTCTAAAGTTTCGACAGGACACTTAAAAAATGTTACCTGTCACTATTCCCCTTCTGTCCCAATTCCCCAGAATGTTTTCAACTCAACTCCTTCTTCCCTGTTCCTGGTTCCTGTTATGAGGGCCAGTTGTGGAGAAGTGACCAATCAGTCAGGCAGACTTGAGGAAAGGCCACTCATTCATATTGCCACGCTTTCAACAAACTTTGAGTCAACATCTCTGCTGGGCACTGGGCAGGAATCCACAGAGCCCATGCTCTCCTGGCACATCTGGGAGGGACGTTGGATAAAATGCACCCGTCATCAAGAGAAGAAAGCCAGAGGAAGGTTGCTGGAACTGAAGCAAGACTGAGTATGCACCATTTCAAAAGACATTCCTGAAGAGAAGCCATGCGGGGAAGATGGCAGAGCCAACAAAGTACTCTCAGCCTCCCCACTCCCAGCCCAGCTCCAAAAACACGAGGAACAAAGCCTCGTGGGGGCTGCTAATCAGCCTGTCAGCCCTGAAGCTGGCAAGTGGGAGGGGAACAATTTGCTCAGGGCCACCCAGAGTGTGAAGGCCACAGGAGCTTTCAGAAGCAGGGAGTGGCAGCTCGGCTGTTATGAGCACTCTTGCCGCCCCCTCCGCCATCCTGCTGGCCCCCACTCTTTGTATGTGCAGCACTGCTGAGTCCCAGGGGAGTTCTGTCACTCTGATTTCATTCCCTTTCACAGCGTGTCTGACTTCTAATAGGTGTAATGTCCTGGCATGGGGTTGGGGAAACAACAGGGTTTAATTCCTCTTAAGCTTGATGGCTCACTGCTGCTAAAATGTCTCCACAAGAAACAAGCTAGCTGTCAGAAGGGTCAGGTGACTAGCAGAGCAAGGGGGGGAATAAAGTCTGTAGAGTGGCGGGGCCGCACCTGGCCATGCACAGTGTGCCCTGGCCCATCAGCAGTGTGTGGTTCTCTGGAGAGCAGAGTGCAGCTGAAGACAGTCAGGAAGTGGACAAGAGCATCGAAACAAAAGGGACATGATGGCTTGGTGGCACTGTGACCTGAAACTGATACATACCGATACACAAATCAGTTCTGACACCGCTTTATGACTTTGAGTAAGTTATTTATGTCTTGGAATTTTTTTTCATCCACTAACAGCAGTAACAGTCCCACCTCCCACTATTGTTTTTGGACTTAAGGGAGACCATGCATGTAAAGTGCCCCATGCACGGTAAACTGTCCATCTAGCTCCCCTCCCTTCTTAACTAGTGTAAGAATGAACACACTCTCCTTACACAGATTGCAGCAGCAATTGTCCAGCTATATGGCATATGGATTAGACCTTGCATGAATTTTTTTGGTGGGGTGGGGCATGTTTAGGGACATGCTTGAACAATGTCAGAGGCTATGATATTACTCCAGGGCTCAGAGAATTGCCAATGTGCCTCATAGCAATTAGTTATCTGGTTTGGACGTAGTACCTAGCCACTCCCCTACCCATTAGAGATATTGACTAACAGCTATTCTGAATCTGGCCTGGGCTCATAACGATCCTACTCTCTCATAATCCAGGTATCATTTTGACAATGGCACAAAGTCACATTTCTTGGCTACTGAAATCGGGGTGTCTAGAGGGAGTGGCAGGAAACAGATGTCAGTACTGGGACCTGTGGCAGATACAGTATCAGGAGCACTGCACTAGGTGTCAGAAGATCTGGCTTCTGGTTTACCTCTGCCACTAGCTAGTGGGGGGGAGGGGTGTACAATGACTGAACTTCTAGGCCTCAGTGGTGTGAGGAGATCTAGTCTCCTCTGAACTATTTTGATGTGAATGCTCTGTGTTTCCATGCTATTTTATACCACCCTCTTCCTTGGGATAGGAACATAAATAATCGAACATGTGCTCATTCATTATTGTTTTCTAAGTTCCTGAAGCGCTTTGTTCATTTTTTTCCTATGGTACTCACCACTGTTGACCTGTTTTAGAATTATTTCAATACCTTTATCATATATATAAATACATATGACTGAATCTCTTGAAGGCATGGACCATGCTTAACTCATTGGTGTGTTCCTCAGTGCTATCCATCACTGTCTTACTAGAATACTTAGGTGACTCAGTTTATATATGAATGGACCCCACAATAATTGATGGCAGCCAACCATACCAATTAGGAATCCAACAATCATTAAAATACCCATCAGGAAACACTGTGTTAGTTAGTAATGGGGAAACAGAGATGAAATAAGACATTTCATTACCTTCCAGGATCTCTACATCTAGTCAGGGAACAAAGGTATGTCCCAGACAACTACATATTAATAGAGGGCAGGAGATATGGACATCCCAAACAGAACCAAGGTGGAAAAGTACAGCAAGGTGCAAGATGTCATGCCAGGATCGCTGGAGAAGGTAGAATATGGATCAGACCTTAAAGGATAGCTAGAGTTTTAACAGGTAGAGACAGAAACAGTTCATACAAAGAGCATGGAAGGTTGGCCAGTGAAGAACAGAGATCCAGGTGGAAAGCGTGTGGAGGTATACAAAGACACCAATACAAGAAAAGACCAGAATGGTCTCAGAGCTTGAAGTAACTACAGATCTAAGTTGGAGTGGGATTATGGGAGGGCTGTGAATCCCAGACTCAGGGAGTGCAGAGGAGATCATTGTACAGTGAAGTTACTACATGTTAGACCTTCTAGTTACATTGATCTTTATTTCATCTAATTTCTTTTTTGTGTATGATTTATAGAGTGAAATAGAGGAGCACATAGTACATGTATATAATTTATAAGTAAAGATAAATGGGAATGTTTGCTTCAAAATGTTATGGAGGCACACATAATTTTAAAAATTTGGAGAGAGACGACCGATCTCAACTCTCCTAGAGCAATTAGAAGCCATGGAGATTTCTGAGTAAGGAAGCACTCTGCTTCAGGAAGGTCAACCTGGCAATGAAGCATAAAATGGGAAGGCCAGCAGATGGAGGTGGACATGAAGAAGCCTTTGAGAAGTATTGCCACAGTGCAGGTAGGATACGTGCAACAGAAGTCTGAAATCCTGGTCAATGGGGCCTTCAATGGCCCCCTTGTCAGGTTGGTGGTAGATGGGCAATGGACACAAGCAGACCTGGATATGACAGACATTGCAAAAGAACAGCAGACAGAAGGGAGAGACAAGAACTAGTCTCAGACTGCTGGGAGTTGAAAGCTGAGCATGGGATGTTGGGAGAATAATGGCATTATTGATATTAACAGAAACTGCTGGAAGAGGAGATGGTTTAGGGAGGAAGCTAATTAAGGTTTAGAACTTGAGGTCTCCTAGCCCAGCACTCACAAAATGCTGAAGAAGAAAAAGAGTTTAAAAGAAAGGAGAACCAGCCAAAAGATCTCCTAAATCTCACACTGACCTTGTTTGACAGCCTTTCAGCTTTGGTTGTTGTTGTTGTTGTTGTTGTTGTTTTGGGGGTGTTGTTGTTGTTTATTTGTTTTTAATATATTTTATTGATTTTTGCAGAGAGGAAGGGAGAGGGAGAGAGTTAAAAACATTGATCAGCTGCCTCCTGCACACCGTCTACTGGGAATGTGCCCACAACCAAGGTACATCATGCCCTTAACTGGAATCAAACCTGGGACCCTTCAGTCCGCAGGCCAATGCCCTATCACTGAGCCAAATCAGTCAGGTCTCAGCTTTGGTTTTTAAAGAGCATTGCAATTAGGCTTTGCTTAATGTTCTTTTTATTGAATCACTTAGTACAGTCTATTTTCCAGAAATATTTTATGCTAATAGTTTTTAATTTGATGCTAACCAAAAATGAAAAGATTAGCAGGACATTTTGGAACTCAAAACTACATTTTAAAATAGTACTTGTCAACTGAAAGCGCACAAAAGAAAAAAAAAACAATGCCTTTTAAAAAAAGAAAAGAATAACAGTGCTGTCAGCAAATACTTAGTCAAATCAAAGAAGAGAACCAAAATATTACCAGACCATGGAAAATCAAGAATTTCAAGAAGAAAAGTGAATGGAATGCTATAGAGAAGCCAAAGATGAGAAAGTTTAAAAGCAACAACTGCATCTGTGACCTTCAGGAGAGCAAAGCCAGAATCCAAAGCGAATGAGATTAAGCAGGTGAGGAGCCTAATTGGGTCTGTTTGGAGGAATTTGAAGGGGAAAGGAAGAAGGACAAGCTAGTTCAGGGGTGGGCAAACTTTTTGACTTGAGGGCCACAATGGGTTCTTAAACTGGACTGGAGGGCCGGAACAAAAGCAACCTGACTATGCTGGCACTCTCATCTTGGGCTGCTGGTGAAGGAGCGGAGGGGAGAGCAAGAGAACCCTCCGCTCTTTCGGCTCCTCGGGCCAGATAGAACAGCCGAACGGGCTGGCAATTTCTTTGGAAATTGCTCAACTAGCCAGCAATTTCTTTGTAATGGTGACCTTGAACATGCTTGCAAGTAGAGAAGCAGATGCTGGGAGATGCCATCAGAGGCAGGAAGGGTGGAGTCAAAGGTCATGCTGGGTAGAGAGTAGGAGGGAAAGTTTTTGCACTTGCATACTGGGAAATGGGAGGTGGATGTGTGAGGAAAAAACATCTGTGTTGATAAGGCTGTGGAGACAGAGATGGACAAAAAGTGGACGAAACAGACACAGAGACTCGGGGGCTGAAAAGACTGAGAGGGAGACAGAGATTGGTAGCTGTGTCCAACATTTGCTTAGAAATTCCTTTATCTGATAAGAGCCTATATTATCCTGTCTCCTCCACTCTGCAAAGGAGATATATAGAATAGCTCTGCCTGTGACTTCCCAATGGGGTCAGGAGGGCATCTCTTGTTTTTAAGGCCAAGACTTTGTGTCCCAAACCTGATGGTACCCAGGCAAGCCAGCTCCTGGTTGTGGAAAGGCTCTCAGAGCTTCCCGAAGAGACAAAGGGTTAACTGCTATCAACATTTTAGAGGGAGAGCCAAGTAGGATCCCAAGCAGGGATTTTATTCTCATGACTGTTATTATTCACAAAAGCCTGCACGGCAGATCTTGGAGTGATGCTTCCTCAAATGAGCTCCAGGAGCATCTGCCGATTTGACGAAGAATCTGATGCTATCAAAGCAGGAGCCAGTGATGACTCACTGCAAACTGTTGTTGAGTATTGCTGAGTGCAGCAGCCCTCCCTGGCATGGTCGCTCCCAGCCTGGGTCTGGGAGCCCAGAGGCACTGGGAGAGAGACAGCAGGGAGAGGCTCTAGTTTGAGGCATGTTTCCCGGTTCTACCCTCTGTCCTTGGCTTCCTGCTCTTCTCCTGGCACCTAAAACCTTCACAAGGACATGTTTTGAGAGTAGCTGAGCCAGACACATACCCTCCCCCCTGTTAATCTTGACGTTTGTCCGGGGAAGGTCAGTTATGAAAAAATAAAAGATGGAGCCTGTCCTTTTCTCTCCTAGCTTTCTTCTCTTTTATTTTATTTTTTACTTATTTTTTTAAGACCTAAATACTCAGGAATTATCTTACAGCACAAGGAGAAAATTGACATATCAGAGAAAAGCCATTCTTTTCCACCGTGTTTTCAACAGCGTGCTTCATCTTAACCAGGATTCCAGGGCACTGACCTAGTCTTGCTCATTGGAGACCAGTCCTTCCCAGGGGTCTGCACGCAGGCAGAGCCCTGCCCTGGGGCCTCCACGCCCAGAGCTCACTCTCCATTACTCCCTTTTCTACCTAAATTTAGCAATGAGCTGTTACAAAAACCTCCTGCGGTTCCCTGCCCCACTAAACCATGCAGCCTTCAGTGTTCTCTCTTCACCTCCCCCACCTGCTTCCTGTACCTGTCCTTCTCTGTCACCTCCTGGCCTTTTCATTCCTGCCCCCACCAACCCCTCCACTTCCTTCCACTTTCCTTTTCATTTCTCTCACCTGCCAGCTCCCTTGATTCCTTTTCCTTCTGTGCCTCCTCTCTGTCCTTGGAGTCTCTCCACTGACTTTGCCCTTTTTGTCCCTTTTCAGACAATTAGCTATGATGTCTTCAAGCTGTTCATGAGGGCATACCTGGAGGTGGACCTGCCTCAGCCACTGAGCACGCACCTCTTCCTGGCCTTCAGCCAGAAGCCCAGACAGGATGTCCCTGACCACCCAAAGGAGGGTACCAGCAACAGTGAGGCCAGTGCCCCAGGTACATGGGTCAGCATTCAATGGAAGAGAGGTTTTGCAGCTCTAGCCCACTAGACACAGGCATAGTAATTGCCCTGTGGAGTTTGACTGGGGAACAGGGGCCAGACCTCCTTTCTTTACTGGACCTCACAGAAAGCCCTGTCTGATGAATCTCTCAGTGACGGGGTGGGGCATAATTCTTGCCACTCAGGAGCAGAGGGGAGGATGGGGGAAGAGCGGCACAGGGAGAAGATAGCCTTCCGCAAAGGCTGCCACATTCAGCTAGTGTGCCCAGGCTGCAACCAACCTGGGAGTGTCACAAAGGTATGGAATGCTCACTGTTTCCTGAAACTTCAGTTATAATGGGAGAAAAACAGTCAACCGCAACAAGTAAGCATGAACCCAGCTGACATCGAATGAGAGAGTCCAGATACAAGTGATCCAGACCTCGAGGAAGGTCCTCTACCTGCCCTTCTAGGAAGCTGGAGGTGTGGGCTGGCCTCTAAATTTTCTCTTTGTTCTTCAGATTCTAATATACAGAATGTGGATAACGCTGCCAAAGCCGATGAGGCCTGCGCTCCTGATATGGGTAAGTCTTTGGAATACAAGATTTGGAGAGGAGGGGGGAAGACTCATTCTTGAGGCAGACTGGGGAAACTTAACCAGCAGTTCTGTCTCCATGTAATCGTATGCTCCTGAGCAGATCCTGTCTGCCTCCATCTCTGGGGCCATGCAAATGTACTGGGACTCAGTGGCTGGGTGACAGTTCTTGGGCTAAAGTACAGATGACTCTACCAGTAGGTGGCTGAAGGGGGGGCAGAGCAAGGTAAGAGTTCGCTTTGGTTGAATTCCAACAGCATTCATAAATGCAGGTTTACGTAAGAAGGGAGGAGGAGCAAGGGAAGCCGGCTAACATTGTTTCAAAGATCTATTTGCCAGGCACTTCCTTCGTTTAGCCTTCACAGTCATACCACCTTCCACGTTAAGGAACTGAGGCTTTAGCAGTTTACAATCCACTCTATGACCTGCAGAGCTAGGATTCAATCCAGAATTGTCCAACCCCTAAATTCCTGCTCTTTTCTACAACTTCTCTCTGTGCTACAGTTTCTCCATCTATAACATGAGTTGATAATGTGTTGATATGGAGGTTGAGTTTTATGTATAAAGTGCTTAGCACAGCACCTGCATCATAGCGAATGTTCAATAAATATCAGCAATTATTATTCAGGTCACCTCTCTAGAATTGCATTTTTAATTGATCTTTTAAATTACAACTGACATACAATATCACATTACTTTCAGGTGAGTATACTTTACTCTTAACTCATCATGGTCTGCCAAGATCTCCTTCAACCTGTATCTTCAGTTGCCAAGCATATCCATTTGGGCATCCTATTGCCATGGAAGGGCTCTCAGGGGCTCTCCTCCTCCCAGCTTCTTTTGAGGCATTAAATACAAAGAGTCAGAGAGTCAGGCCTAATTTTCTACAGGCCTGTTATTGTCTGGAAAATATTGAGTCACATTGATGAGTTCCAACTCCTGGGATGTGCCCAGGGAATACAAAATAGTTGTATTGTATCTTTCATATCTATATATATAAAAGCCTAAGTGACTGCCCAACCATTGAACCAGTAGCTATGATGCACACTGACCACCAGGGGGCAGATGCTCAATGCAGGAGCTACAGAGCTGCGGTGACTTGGTAGCTGTGGTTCTCAGGTGACACACCTGGCGCTACAAAGGAGGGAGCCCGATTCTAGGGTCCGTCACCCAAGAACTGCCCTCTCACAATCCAGGATCCCTACAGGGATGTCAGAGAGCCGATTTTGACCTGATCCCCCCAGGCAGGGCCAACAGATCCCACTGGTGCATGAATCCTTGCACTGGGCCTCTAGTGTATATAAAACAGAATAGATATGAAATAATACAACTGAATGAAAACTAATTATAACAGGGAGCTAGGATCTAAAGATATCTTAGAGTAGTTTGACTCTTTTCCCCTGTCAAAAAGAGTAACTAGAAAGAGCATTAAGTTTTCAATATTTAACTGAAAGACTGAGGATATCAGAAATTTACTATGGATGGAAAGCAGAATGTGGTTGGGAATGGAAATTCCAAGTTACTCATGGGGCTCCAGCGAGCAAAAACTCAGAGCATCGGTGCCTTCCTGAGGCTTTCAGGGACAATGGCAGGGCAAGACTCTACAGGGTATGGGTTCACTCATCCCTCTGCTAGCATCCACCCAACTATGCCATACATTGTCCCTTGGGAGTTAAATAATAAATAAGCCTCAAATCTTATGTGGAATAGAAGAGGCATATTTTGACACAAATCATTCTCCTGGTAAGAAAGAAAAGATAAAACTGAAAGCTTTGAGATTCTAAACTCTCAGGAAGAAAATCAACATTTTGGCTGCTTCTCTGTGTTGATAGAGTGGTTTTGTGTGCTAGGTGTCCTATAGGGTCCAGTGGCTCAGCCTCAATAACCTGAAGTGGACACTCTGGTGCACCCTTTGTGGGCTGTGTCCACAGTCTTATTGTAGTTGAGCCTTGATTGTTGTTGGTGTCACTGGGAGAAATTGACCTCCAATCTAATTGGCTGTGTGTACCAGCTGACACTTACAATGGGAGAGCTGTTGTGCAGGAGACACTGTTATGGAGCAGGACTTGCTTCATTGGGGCTTTGGTGCTCAGTGAGTCTTTCCCTTGAGTGTGTGGCTTATGGATGTATAGAGTTGTAATCTGGTATGGTGTGACACTAAACTGCTCTTGAGTTTCCAGGGAAGTGTAAAGTCAGCCACTACCTGGGGCCTCCCATCAGGAGCTACAGAAAAATCTGCAGATGCCTCTTCTTTGTACTGTGTTTGAAAGTGCCCAGATGTGAAGTAAAGCAAGCTAGTGCTGGTGGTGGGTCTTAGACATTTAATTGATAGGTTTAGGGCTTCCTAACCCAGCTGCAGCTTCTTTGACAGGTTTTAGCCTAAGCAAGGACAGGCCATTCATATGCAAAAGCCACTTCATGCAGTTTGGGTGGAGTTGTGAATTGGATGAGGCAGGGCCTCAAGGAATCACCTGGGCAGAGCAACAGAAATGGCTGTCAGTCAGCCCTGCAACTGGGAAGGTCCCAGCTTAGGAACAATGACCGCTATGAGTACCTCTGCTTGGGAGAAAGCTGCCTCCAGAGTCCCTGTCCCAATGCCAGATAGTCCAGTTTCTCCTCGTGTATGTCTGTGTCTCCTAGAGCCTTGCCTTGCACTGGAGCTCAGAGGAAGTGGAAGCTTGTAAGTTGTTTGTGTGCTGGTCTTTTAGAGGAAGAGCTGGGTCTCCAGCAGCCTCTGAGTCACTGAGCCTCAACCCCCATTGGTTTTTACAGAACTGCCCATAGGTACTTCTTTTCCCAGCTCTGGCACCCTGGGCTGGGACCCCTTGCACCTCCAGGCAGCCTCTGCAGATCTCCCTCCCAATTAAAAAGGCATGCTTTCTTCTTTACTTCTCTAGTCGTTGGACTTCCATTCTGCCAGCTTTCTGGTGCTTCTGGATGATGGTTGTTCTGTATTTTGTAATTTTGACGTGGTTGTGGAAGGCAGCGAGTACAGGCGTTTACCTATGCTGCCATCTTGGTTCCCCATTCCCCTATCATCTTTTCTGAAAATTCACAGAGTATAGGTGAATTGCTTACAAAGATATAGACACATCAAAGAGCCAGTATGAACTCCACAAACTGGATTTCTGGGACCACTCATCTATAATAATAAAAGTGTAATATGCAAATCGACTGAAGGGCCAAACAGCAGAATGACCGTTCAGATGACCATGCTATGACACGTACTGGTGCCAGGCCAGCCAAGGGGGGTGCAATGTGATTGGTCGGGGGGGGGGCACCATTGCCCCACAATTACCCCATAGAGGGAAGTGATCAATCAGGGGGGCTCCAAAATTGCTCCAAAGAGGAAGGCGCAGGCCGCCCTCTGCAGGGCGATAGATTGGGGGGGAGGAGGGCTCAAAGATTAATTACCATGCAGAGGGAGGCCCTGGTCACTGGCCAGCAGGGCAACTGATCAGGGCGGGGGGAGAGAGGGGTTCTATGACCACCCCAAAGAGGGAGGCTGAGGCCACCCTCTACAGGCTGATTGATCGGGGGGCTCTATGATCAATCACCCCAAAGAGGGAGGCCCAGGCTACCTTGCCAGTGGTGCTGTGGCAGGTGGGCGGGGCCTCCCTCTGCAAGACAATCAATCATGGGGGTCCCAGCCTGTGAGAGGGCCCAGACAGGACCCCTCCCAAATGCATGAATTTCATGCACCAGTCCTCTGGTTTAATTATATTTATGTAACCAATGCTTTTGAAGATACTCATATAAACTTCTTGCCTCTGACATGAAAAGGATTTAATATTTATTAAACATTAAGAGTCCTTGAATGCTTTCCTCTTGCCCATCACAGAATCAGAGATCACCGAGAAGCAAGTGCCTGCTAAAGACCGAGGGGCTGCAATCTCCCTGGGAAACCCTGTTGCTCAGTCTTTAGGCTCCGAACCCCCGACAGTGTACCTGAAGGATGTCGCGTGTTACCTGTCCCTGCTGGAGACGGGGAGGCCTCAGGATAAGCTAGAGTGTAAGTATTCACTCTGTCAAGGGCTTTCAGCTTTTTCCCAGGAGAAGGTTGAGTGTCCTACACATGATTGTAAACATGCTGGAGACAGTTCTAGGACCCCGGTTAGGGGTCCTGCCTCCTTAGGGGAGGTTTTACTGCCCTGTCATCAGCAGTTATGTGAACATTTCCTAGAATCCACCCTGGGGCACAGGACCAGGTGTAGAGAGAGTAGGAAGTGCATTTCAGGCCTTGGTATTGAGGACCGGGATTTGGAAAGGAAAGGGGTTTCCACAAGCGATAGAGACCCCCCTCCTTTGCTGGCAGGACTCCCTGAGAGCCTATAACCAGGAAGCTGCTGCCTCCTCTTAGTAGATTTTACAAGAGAAGATATTCAGTATCTGTCATCCTTCCCCTATTCTGTGCCCAAGCAACTCTGTAACTATGAGAAGCGTTGTTTTTTTTTTTTCCTTTGAGATCTAATAGGCTTCTATCTTGTTAAAGCTCATTTAAATTTTCACCCATCCTACCCCAAGTTTTTTGGCCTCTAAAGGAAGAGGTCTAGCTAATTAAGAGAGTTGATCTGAGTTTCACAGTACTTTGGTTTCAAAGATGTTCAGGAGGAAAATGACAGATGTTCAGAAAGGAAAGTCCAGAGTGTCTGACTTTTTGCAGATGACTCACTCCAGAGGTGGTCTCACCGGCCTCTGAGAGCCTCCAGGAAGACTTTTTAAAACAGGTAGTGACAGGAACTTGTTTAAAAATATATGATATTGTTTTGGTTTCTCTTAGGACCTTAACAGACATAAGGGGAAAACATACACATTATAGCAAGGTAAAACTTCCAGCAATTAGTTCTAGCCAGTGTGGCACCAGCCCATGTACCAAAGGGTCACAGGTTTAATTCTCGGTCAGGCACATATGTAAGTTGGAGGTTTGATCCCAGATCTGGGCACATAGTTTGGGGGGGGGGGGGGGGGTTGAAACTGATCAATGTTTCTCTCTCACATGAGTGTTTTTCTCTTTCTCTCTTCCTCCCCCTTCCTCCCTCTCTAAAAATCAGTGAAAAAGCATATCCTTCCATGAGGGTTAAAAAAAAATCCAGCAATTAACAAGACTAGTCAACAAACTTAAACATTAGCAAGGAAAAATCTGACAAAGGTTAAATCTTGCCAAGAACAAAATGAAACAGTTTGCTCATTAGCTGATCTTAAAATCAACTCTGTAGGTTTGCGGTGTTAACGGTTGCAAGTCTTAAGCACTAATTTGGAAACAAATGTAGCAGCTTTCTCTTTCTTCTGGCTAATGTTAAAAGTGAAATGTCAAATTATTTTCACCATCCAGCGGATTTTGAGTCTCAGGCATTATATTGTTCATAACTACCAAACAGGATGTGGCAGATGCTTCCTATTAGTGGTTCAGACTCAGTCTTGTACTTCCAATAAAAAGAAATTGCATATTAAAAAAAATTACTAGAGAAAATTTCAGACACAGATAAAAGTAGAGAGCACAATGAACTTAAATGTTCCTGTCAGCCACCTTCAACAATTACCAGTTTATTGTCAATTAGGGTTTATTTATACCTCCCATTTATTCCCTCTGTCTCAGATTATTTTGAAACAAATTCCAGACCTCATATAATTTAATCTGTAGATATTTCAGTATGTACCTCTAAAATATGAGTTTTTCTTATATATAACCACAATGTCATTATCATATCTAAAGACAATAATTCCTTACTATTATCAAATATTCAGTCAGTATTCACATTTCCCCAATTACCTTATGTATTTTACCTGAGTCAGGATCTAGATAAGGTCCATACACTGCCATTGATCACTATGTCTCCTCAATCTTTTTTAATCTTTTGTTTATTTTTTTCCTTGCAACTTTCTGTTGCAGAAACTTGGTTGTTTGTCCTGTAAGCTTTTCTCTCTCTCTCTTTTAAATTAAACCAAATCAATTCAAATTCTCCTTTGGCCCTAGCTGGTTTGGCTCAGTGGATAGAATGTCAGCCTGCAGACTGAAGGGTCCCAGGTTCAATTCGAGTCAAGGTCACATGCCTGGGTTGCAAACTTGATCCCTAGTAGGGAGTGTGCTGGAGGAAGCCAATCAATGATTCTCTTTCATCATTGATGTTTCTATCTCTCCCTTCCTCTCCCTTCTTCTTTAAAATCAATAAAGAATATTTTTTAAATTCTCCCTTGACTTAAATAATTAAAAACAGGTTATGCCTTTCTTTTTAACAACCAAGCATGTATCCCACCTATCAATAAAAAGTAATACCAAGAACTCTCATCATTGAACACTTTTTATTTGCTGAGCACTTTAAGTGCATTATCTCACTTTAACTTCTTATTAGCCCTAGACGGTCTAGATAATTATCCTCATTTTACATGTAAGAAAGCACAGAGTGGTTAAATGACTTGTCCAAGGCTAGGCTGCTAAAAGATAGGATGCTTACTCACACTTTCTGCTTCTATTCTTCATGCACAGTAGGACCAGAAGAGCTCCATGTTAGAGTTACCCTATTCAGGGTCCGGGAGCAACATAGTGGGAGGTCTGTCCTTTACACCATTCAACCACCTGTCTGGCGAGTCAGCCTCATATGCTAAGTGCCTCTGACCAGTACATTCTGAGGGGATCACAAGGAATCGAAAGCCCATGACCCTCCTTTACACAACTTAAACTCCAACCAGGAATGAACCACTGAACAAACACAAGCTGCAGAGACAATAAAACATGTGGAAGAGAGTGATGACGTGAGGGCAACTTAAGGAATGCTGTAGCCCTGTGGGAGATCCAGAGTGTCTGTGGGCGGATGAGGTGGGGGAGGTCAGGGGTGGCTCACAGAGAGTAAAATGAAGAGAAGTTCAGCTCTGCTCCGCCCTGCTTACTTCTGAGACTCCGGACACATCTCTGTTTTTTAGATGAATAAAATGTAAGCTGCCAGGCCCCATATGTGAGCATTGAGTCCTTTGCTCCATTTTCTCTCCCAGATCTTCCTTATTCTATGTCACTGCTCTACTACTAGATCATGATAGAGTAAGTTTGTGATGGCATGTTGATATGCTATTCTTCTAGATAAAGAAATACAATAGGTTCTCTAATAAAAACTGCTTCATGGCATATGGAAGATTAAATGACCAATAATGGTAAAGTGCCTATACCTATTAAATGCATATATAAATGTTCCTTAATGAAATGAAATAAAAATAAGTAACATCTGTTGAGTGCTTTCTACATTCCAAGCATTGTAGAGTTGGCAAATAATTTATATACTATTCCTCATTTTTTTAAAAAAAGTCTAGGACAAAGAAACTATTATAATCTCCATTTTACAGATGAAGAAAATGAGCCTAAATGATTTTCTTGACTCCCTGGAGGTGGTAGGGCAGAGTCAAGATTTGAATCTGCCTAACTCCACACCCTTCTGCATGCAATAGGAGCGATGTTCTAACTATACTTCTGGCACCTCAGCCCCACCATTATCTGGGCATTTGCTCTGAGTTGTGTTCCAGTGATGCTGAAAAGTGTGAATGCCCTACAGGGAGTCATACTCATGACCTGGATCTCGGCGACAGAATTATTGCTTAGGCAGTTCCAGAAGCCAGGTGGCTTGGTTCTCCTCCCTCTCTCCTCTTCTTTGTAAGGAAATCAGACTCTGTGCCTTTGGAGGGTGGGTGAGCTGGTTGCAACAGCCTTTGCCCTAGTGATGGTCAGAACCGATCTAAAAACTAGCAGCAACAGAGCCTGAGCCGACCCTGGTGCCTGGAGGATGCCTCAAGTCTCATCTCTGTGTTTCTTGCAGTCATGTTTCGTCTCTATGATTCGGATGAGAATGGTCTCCTGGATCAAGCGGTAAGCTCTCCAAATATTCTTTCAAGAAAGGCTGGGGGAGAAGGGAACAGGTGGAGGAACAGTCCAGAACGTTATAGGAATTCTGTATTTATAAGAATAGCTATGTCTCAATATGGGCCACAGAAATGAGTAGGATCCCCACCTTCTATTTACAAAGAGTGAACTCCAACTTGCCTTTTCATTCCAGAAGCCCGGGATTGTAAAATCTTAGAATGGGGAGGTGCTTTCCTATCTTAACTAGTTTAATCCCCTAATGGGTTCAGAACTTCTCCCTGCTGGAGTCCAGGAGCCAAGGGGAGGAGGTAGGAAAGGCAGCAAGACCAGGGCAAGAGGGCAGGGGAAAGCAAGTAACTACTGGTGCGCTTCTGCATCACCATCACCTTCCTCTCATTCCCCGGACTTGAGGAGTCTCATTCATCTGCTCGGAGCACATGATCCTATTTCAATGTTCCTGAGAAAGCCTGAGGTCTGTCTCCCCTCCTCCACTGCCCAATTCCTTCAGGAATAGACAGGGATAGGTCAGTGATCATGAAGTGAGAGGAAGGATAGAAAAGGAAGAAGGCAGAGAAGGGAGATGGCAAATAGAGTCAGGCAGGCCTTGTCTTCATGACTGGCAATGTGAAAGGTGAAACTCCTTCACAGAAAGGCTCTGAGGTTGAGGTGCATAGGGCTGGGTTCAACCAGAGGGAAGAAGAAAGGGAACAAATTCACTACACCAACCAATTCATCCCAATTTCCTCCAAAATACAGGGTGCCTTTGTGGGAGCCCTATGGCCACATTGCAATGCTGTGGTTTATGTCATGTGAGGGAGCATGCATGTATTAACTATCTACTATGTGTCAGGCCCTGCTCTAAATACTGTATATAGATAGATATAGATATAGATATAGATATAGATATAGATATAGATATAGATATAGATATAGATATAGATAGATATAGATATAGATATAGATATAGATATAGATATAGATATAGATATAGATATAGATATAGATATAGATATAGATATAGATATAGATATAGATATAGATATAGATATAGATATATAGTGATCCAACTGACAAAAAACACCCCCAAATCTATGCCCTTATGAAGCTTTCATTTTAGTGCAAACTCACACACTGAAAAACATAGTAAAATGTGTCTTTAGGAGAAAAATAAAGAGAAAAGTGTTGGAGGGAGCTGCTGTTTTAGCTGGATGAGCTAAGGAAGGTCTTCGTGAGGAAGGGATGTTTGAACAGAGACTTGAAGGTGAGGGACTATAAGTCCTGGTAACACCTAAGTCTAGAGGAAGTGCCTTCTAGGAGAGGGGACAGAGAGTGCAAAGATCCTGAGGGATGCCTGGAATGTTAGGAGATTAACTAGGAGCCCAGAGTGACTGTAGCAGAATGATTGAACAGGTGAGATCAGAATGAGTAAGCAATAAGAGATGAGGTCAGAGATGAAATGGAATAGGGGTAGAGGAAGTTTGCAAAGCATTATGAAGCCTTTTAGATGATTGAAAGGGTTTACTTTTAACTCTGGATAAATGGAGAACCACTGGGTATTTCACACAGAGGAGTGATATGGTTGATTTAGGTTATAATAGGATCACTCTAGGTTGTCTAGACTATGAGGGCACAAGTGGGGATATCAGGTGGGAGGCTGTTGAAATCAGCAAGATAAGAAAGGATGGTAACTTGCACCAGGGTAGAAGCACTGCAGGTAGTAAGAAGTGGTTCGATTTCAGATGTATTTGGAGAATAACATCAGTGGACTGAAGCAGTCTCCAAAGAGTTACCTGATTCAACTTCCCACTGAGAATCCCTGGCAGCTGGGCGCCCACTCTCTTTGTGATCATTCCCAGTACTGGCGAGTTCAACCACTGCCTTCACACAGCTACTCCACCACCCAGGGTGACTCAGCCAGGGCTTCCTTCCTACACAAAAGGCACCTCTGGTGTGCCGGGGAAGCTTTCACCATGAAACCTGCTTCTGTTTCCCCCCTCCCTTTCCCAACCCAGCAGTGAAGCCAAAATAAGTCAGCCCTCAACAAATCCCTCCCGATACCTATTGGCTTGCTGATGGCCTCTGTAGCGGACCATGCTGATCAGTGGATGTTGATTCTATACAATCAGCCTTCAAGTATTTGAAGGTACTATCATATCTCCTGTAAAATGTCCCCCAGGCTCAGATTTCCCCATCCTCATACTTTCTCAGATGCAGACTTAAACATGCACTCTGGTCAAACTCTGGTTTGTCAATGCCATTTTTAAAACATGGCATAGAACCAACCTCCTCCTCCCCCCATGACTCATAATCATCCACAGGTGGCCTAACCAGGGTAGACATCAGACGAGCCAGTTCTTCCTGGAAATGTCCATCCATAGACATAGCTCAAGGCTGAGTCTAATTCTCACTCCTGAGTCACATTGTTTACTGGTTAAATTTTAGTCCCAACTAGATTCATAAGCTCGTTTTCATGGAAACTTCTGTAGAACCATGTCCTCACCTTTCTGCCTACTTCTTCCCCATGCCCCCCCCCCCCCATCTACCACCTCATCTGCAGTTTTGCAATGAATTATTTTTTTAATTTGAATAAAATGCAATTTTTAAAATTCCTGTTGCTTTTATTTTTGCTTGCTTGGTTTGAGCCAGCATTCTACCTGGTGGAGGTAACACTTGTGAACCTTGCTGCTGTTCACTGATGTCTCCCCACATTGATCTCACCATTAAGGTCTTAGATTGTTCCCAAGAGATGCAAATGCCTCCTTGGTCTAGCGTATTTCAGTGGGACTCTGGATGCCCTGATTCCTTAGCATACAACAATTATGTGAGGTTTTAGATAGAGCCTGGCCTAGGTAGCAAGTGAAAAGCTCACTCACCAGCCCATTAATCCCTCATGAGTCCTGGGTTCAGGGCTGGACGTGACACAAAGGAAATAGGGGAGATGACAAAAGGACCTAAATCATAGTATCTGAACTAAGGCCCACACAGAGACCCTACATCCACCTGACACTGACCTCTGAGGGGTATAGGTGGATCCCAAGTTAGTAAAGCTGTGGGAATGAGGAGTGACTAAAGAGGGAGGAGAGAACTGCTTTGATTTGTAAGCATGTGAGAGAGTTGAGATCACAAAGGAGAAAACAGGAGTGCTTCCTATGATCTCTAAGTCAAAGCAGAGACTAGGGAAAGAAAGGTGAATCCAGATGGGTCCAAGGAGGTCAGTGTCCAGGGAGCTTTCAGTGTACCTCTGGCTTAGCCATCTTCTGTGCTTCTTGTGAGCATCTACGCTCCACTGAGCTTTGTGGTCAAGGCAGAATAAAGAGCAGGAACAAGTAGTGAGCTCCCCGTGAAACGCCAGGATGTTACACCAGCTGCTCCCCATGTTCTGCCCTGCCCACCTTCCCACAGGTTTTGATGTTGAGCCTTGCTCTTAAAATCACATTTTCATTTGGTTTTTCTCTTTGATGTTTTTCTAGGAGATGGATCGTATTGTCAACCAGATGCTGCACATTGCTCAGTATCTTGAGTGGGATCCCACGGAGCTGAGGCCTGTGAGTTTCTGGAAACATGGGGTGACTTCTGAGAGAAAAGTGGGACACCCTCAGGATAAAAATGAGTAGGATCTCCCAGACTCATCCTGCTACAGGCAGCTTCTCGGGGGCTCCTACATCTTGATCTCCCACTTTTGCTGATAGGAAAAACTATAGGCAGCAGGGGGAAATGTAGATATAATTCAAATAATAATTACATCTGACCTTTTCCCCCAGAGCTAAATTTTTATAACAAGAGCTGGTAGATCAAAGAATTTAGAGCTTGAATGAATTTTTAAAAATTTCCTTCATCACGCCGAAACCAGTTTGGCTTAGTGGTAGAGAGTCGGTCTGTGGACTGAAAGGTCCCAGGTTCAATTCCGATCAAGGGCACGTACATTGATTGCGGGCATATCCCCAGTAGGGGGTGTGAAAGAGGCAGCTGGTCGATGTTTCTCTCTCATCGACGTTACTAGCTCTCCATCTCTCTCCCTTCCTCTCTGTAAAATATCAATAAAATATATATTTTAAAAAAATTTCCTTCATCACCAAGTGATACTATTTTTTATATAAATGTACATTCTATATACCTTTTCTCTAGTCCCCACTACAGGGCTGCATACATAGCAATATTATCTCCATTCCACAGAGGAGCGAAGCAGAACCCAGAGCGTCGGGGTGGCTGGCTTGCCCAAGGCTGCTCAGCCAGGTCAGGCAGAGCGGAGCTTGGGGCTCTGCTCTCCTCACCCCCATTTGCTCCTTCGATGCTCTACTCACTGTGAATCAGAGTGGAAAGGGGCAAAACACGAGCCATACAATGCAGAACCAAAGAGAAATAAGAGGGTAGTGGGGGCAGAGAAGTCAAGGATGAATGTGGACAATGGCTGCTCTGTGGATTCCGCAGATATTGAAGGAGATGTTGCAAGGGATGGACTACGACCGGGACGGCTTTGTGTCTCTACAGGAATGGGTCCACGGAGGGATGACCACCATCCCATTGCTGGTCCTCCTGGGCATGGACGACTCTGTAAGTCAGCAAGCCTGAGTTCAGATCTCTTACCTTTCAGGAACTTCAAGCTCTATGTGGAAGTTCACATCTACACGTCACCTTGGCTTCTGCCCCAATGGACAAACCATATGCTCTAGGCCAGCCTCAAAGACCTCTCTCTCTTTTACCTATTAGTGACTAAAATATATTCATTCATTTGACAGCATGTTCTAAATTATTAGTAAATAAAGTTATTGTTCTGAGCTCTGTGAAGGGACTCAGATAGTCACCCGCCAGAAGGTTATACTCAACCAATCAAAGAGCAAAACAAAATTCAAGGAAGAATTCCATCAAATTAGGTTGAAAAGTGCTATGAGAGTTGGGGAAGGAAGGAAGAGAAGGAGAAATCTAAGGGAAAAAATACTGATCTATTGTGAGGCAGAGGGTGATCAAAACAATCAGATAAGGTAGGCATTCCTCCAACCCCAGCTCATTTATACAAATGGAAAGCTGAAATTCTTAGCTTAAGGAGCAAAGAGAGGAGTCAGAATGTATTTGTACTTGGCTCCAAAGATACTTCACTTTCTGAGGACCCAGACTTAGGAGTGAGACCTGTGGGAAGAAATATCAGAGGATGTTTGCCCTGGTCCTGAAGGATGTGTGGGATTTTGATATCCTGCTGTTGAGATAATGGTCAGTGGAGAGACCTGGGAGGACGTTTGATCCGTTTCCCAAGGATGGATATGATTTGGTGGTAGAAGATGATAGAAGAGTTTGTGGCCAAGAGAATAGCTTGAACAAAGACCCAAATGAAAGAAAGTTCAAGATGCTTTAGAAAAACGTCCCCGCTACATCAGAGTAGGAGATACATGTAGAGGCTTTGTGCAAAATTATTATTGGTTATATATACCTGACCTGACCTAGTCAGTCACTGCATTTTCTGTTTATTTACCAATTGAAAGTAATGTTCATGCACGAGCTAAAAGTAAAATTGTGCCTTTGAAGCATTTGCCAGGACAATCACATAGGTTGTGTGACAGCACTGCTTTGAAATTCTGGAGTGCAATACAGAGGAACAGAACAGGAAGCTTTCAGCTGGGTGAGCCTCCAATTGCTGTGGTTGCCTGTAATGTTTCCATCAGACAGTTCTGCAACTCAGGCCTGAAGCTGGGCCTTCATTTCCAATATGCAAGAGCTAAGAATCCTGCAGTCATGTCCTGTCATGTGCAGCTCTTTCCAAGGGCTACGCAGACATTCAGGAACCAGGATCTGCACAACTGTCTTTATATTCCTTAGATAGTCAGAGCTGGAGAAGACCTTGGTGATCCATGATCTGTCCCCTTCACTTTGCAAACTGCGGGCCCAAGAACACACAGCTAGTTACTACCAGGGGCCATCCTCCATATTCAGGAACAGCAGACCTCTTGTCCAAGGATCCCTTACCAAGAACCTATTAAATGCAAGAACCTATGTGAGCTAGGACCTGGGAGGAGGGGCACTCAGATAAGTAAAATAAACTTCCTGCTATCAATACTCAAGATCATACCTGAGTCAGAATGGAAGTTCTGCTTCGGTGCTGTCCCAACATATCTGTGTGTTTGGTTTATTGGGTGTTAACATAACATTGTTTTTTCACTAAATATGGAAATAGAGATGGGGCATTTTAATAAGAAGAAACCAACAATTTTTTTTCTATTTTGGCTTGCTGACTCCAAAGTGCCACCAGCTCTTCAAATGGAGGGGACCCACTGTTTTATGGCTTGAGGAGCGAGAGACAGACCATTTTCCCTCCTGTCTCTTCCCAAAGCCAAGTCAGCTTTATAGAAAACCAACTATATATCAAGAAAGTGGCAAACAGTCGAAACCAGTTTTGGCTCAGTAGATATAGGTCGGCCTGCGGACTCAAGGGTCCCAGGTTAGATTCCGGTCAAGGGCATGTACCTTGATTGTGGGCACAATCCCAGTAGGGAGTGTGCAGGAGGCAGCTGAATCGAAGTTTCTAACTCTCTATCCCTCTCCTTTCCTCTCTGTAAAAATATCAATAAAATATATTTCTTAAAAAAGAAAGTGGCAAACAAGGAACAAATGTAAATTTAGCTTTTATTAATCAAAGGTGTTATGCACTTATTTTTAAATACACACTAAATTGTAGTTTTCTACATTTAATATTAGGAGTTCAGAGAAAGCATTCCTAAATGTCTTAAAAAATCACATTGCTTATTTGGCTCTTTCAAAACCCAAATAGGGCCCCTGATAAGTCTGGGGATCTCTGAATGCAATATGAGCAAAGCAGTCTGTCTCCCCGTGAAATTGCAGCAGCGGCAATAAGCCTGGCAATCAATAGGAGGCAATAAGTCTTCCACATCCTGCAGCCGCCACTGTGCCTAAATGAAAGAGCCACATGATGGCACTGTAGCCCAAGCGGAAATGTTACTTTGTTCTAAGCCATGGTCCCTTTGCTGCTTACTGCAAATCTATGAAAACAGTACCTGATTGAGCTAATAAAGGTATTTCTGAGAAAGAGAAAAATGATAGTCCTTTTGATCTGCTGAGCTGTAGTTTCCTTTCATAAAGAAAAACCCTGATGTGTGGAGAAAAGGGTGGAGGAGAGGGGGAGAGAAAGGAGAAAGAAGGACACGTTCTATGTCAATAAGAGCCCCAATTTGACTACTGATTCAGTCACTTATTATTTGTGTCATCTTGGGATATGTAACTTCTGTGAGTCTCGATTTCATCATTTCCAGAACAGGCATAAATCTACCTCCTTACACATAAGAAAACACTTTACTTATCTTTGTGTCCCTTACTGTCCAGCAGAGAGTAGAAACTTGATACATTTTAATTATTAGGCACCGAATTAGAAGCTTTACTTATAGAAACCATTAGATATAAAGGCTGCAATTCTATAGAGTCTGGTCTTGGAAGAAGCAGGGTGCTGAGAATAAATGAGTTTCATTGGCCCAAGGGGGATCCCACATTTGGAAACCCATACAGGCTCTTCTAGAGACCGTTAGCAGAAGGCTTGGCATAGAAATGGATCTGATTGCCGTGGCCACTGCAAACCAGAGGGGCCCAAAAGTAAGAGTTGGGTTTGAGTCCGTCATGCTGGATTCTGTGTCCCTGACAGTTCTTACCACCTTCCTAGGGTGCTTTTTACTATCCTACATACCTAAGAATGGTGCTCTTTCGATAGAGCCTATTAAAAAAAGTTTCGGGGACAGCAGGCATGGAGGGATGTCCCTGAAGTCACAGGAAGGTGTGTGATTGTGCAATACTTGGCTTATCTAGCAGGTCAGGATGAATTCGCTTCTGAGCCAAGTTTGACTGTCGCTTAACTATTTTATCTGTGTCCTGAAAGTTGATGAGAGGATGCATTGTTTTTACTACACTACTTTTTTTCTGATTATAAAACTAGTACTTGCCAACTGTAGAAAGTTTGGAGAATACAAAATAAAATAAAAATTAGAGAATAAAATGAATTCATAGTGCTTCCAGCTATAATGAACCTGTTAATGGTTTGGTGACACTTTTTCCCACCAGAGATCTTACTACATAAAACTGAGATGATAATAGGTCCTCAAGTTTACATTCTGCTTTTTTCACTTAGTGCTGTGTCATGAGCACATTCCCATGCCATCAGACATTCTTATAAATATCTTTGTGATGGCCACTTAACCTTTAATCACATGTCTCTACCAAAACCAACCTTTTGGTAACTTTGATACCTTTAGGGTATTTCCAGTTTTGCATTATTTTAAATGCTGAGTTAACCATGTGATAGAGCACAAAAATGCTCATCTTTCCTTCAAAAATGATTTTTAGGAATTAATCTAAGAAAGGAAATTTGTAAGTCAACAGTTATAAACATGACAGGATCATAGATAGATGGATAGGTAGATAGGTAGTGGGAGAGAGAGAGAGAGTGAGAGAGAGATGGTTTGTTTGGATTTACATTTCCACCAGTCAAGTAGAAAAGGGCTTGTGTTATCCCCCACACAAGTACTCCTGCTCAGATATTCTTAATTTTTAATGCTTGCTAATTTTAGAAAACACACACAGACAAGAACTTAGTTTTGATTTCCATTTTAAGAGTCTTTATGTCAGTAAAATAAATGTATATCTTGACTTCCAACTATGAAAAGAGAATCTTTTGAGAAGTAAGAAGATATAACAGGAGGCAGGCCCAGGCTTCAACTAGCTTAGGGCTGCCTGCTCCGAGTCCCATTCCCTCTCTGTCCCCACAGGGCTCCAAGGGGGATGGCAGGCACGCCTGGACCATGAAGCATTTCAAGAAACCAACCTACTGCAACTTCTGCCACGCCATGCTGATGGGCGTGAGGAAGCAAGGCCTATGCTGCACGTGTGAGTAAATGTCCTTCAAACCCCTTTCCCCGGGAACTGCCTTACTCTGTACGTAGTTGAGCTATTCCAGAAAAAGTCTATGTATTTCTGCTTCCTAGCTAAAGGGACCTCCCATATTGTTCCACAGCAGGGAATGAAACGAGACCTCCATGTCCCATTTTTGTTCTATCCTAGTTAAATGGATAGTGTCCCATTGTTAGAGTACCATCATGGGCCACAGGTCCCCCTGCCCCCGAAAAAAAGTGTTTAAGGCTCACATATAATTAAAAAGCATCTCAAACTAATTTCATTTGGCTTTTGCTAGTAAACATTTTCAGTGGTCAGAAGAACCTGGGTGGGTTTTTTTATTTTATTAATAAGCAACATAAAAATGTATTTGTAAATGCAGTGGAAATGAAAACTACCTATTTGTTTCACTTTATAATCCATTTAGTAAAGTCAAATGGGAGAAGAGAAAAAACTAGGGAAGAGAAAAAAGTAGGCAGGGAGACTGGGAAGCAGACAGAAGAAAGAAATGGAGGGAAAGAAGACAGAGGGGTGATGTTAGTGACAAAGGGGGTAATTCAGGGAGCAGGAGATGGGAGGGGCTGCCCTGAGAAGCCTTTGTGGGTCAGAGTATGTGGGTGTAGAGTTCTGCAAATCACAATGCAGACAGGTCTGAACCCACTAGAGACTGGGGAGCTACTGCTGCAGGCAGAGCCCTTGGTTGCGGCCCAGGTCTTTGGAGCAGTTCTTCTAAACTTGTATATGTGAGCTAGGCAGCAGGTGACCTCGGCCACAAAAGTCATTTTGACAGAGTTGGGGTCAATGTCCACGAAGAGCATCAGCAGGTGTAAGAAGAGGTCTGCCAGTGTTCTCAGCACCCATTCAAATCCAGCTCTCCCCACTTCTGAGAGACCCTGTCTCATTTCAATCAGGTTCTGGGTCTTCAGGCCCCTGCTGATTGCATAGCAATCAGTGTAGTAACAACAGTAATGATGATAATTTGTGGAATAGATATTGTGACCCAGACACATGGTGCTTTATATAAAATATCAGAGACATAGAAGCATGGAACAGACTGTGGAATCTCAGGGAGAAGGCGGAGGTGGGTGGGTGGGTGTGAAGAGATGAACAAAGAACTAGTATGCATATATGCGTAACTCATGGATACAGACAATAGGGTGGTGAAGGCCTGTGATGAGGGGTAGTGACTGGCTAGATGGGGTCAATGGGGTGGGGAAGGGGGACATATGTAATACCTTCAACAATAAAAATTTGATTTTAAGAAATGATTTTTAAAAACCACAAAGTATCTCATTTAATGCTACAAAAGTCCTGTAAAGAGAAAGAGAGGCAATTTTATTCCCATTTTATAGAAAACTCTGAGTTCAGAGTTGTGTAAAACTTACCCAAGGTCATGAGGGTCGTTACAAATGGCAGAGCCAGAGTTCAGGGCCACCTGTTTCAGTTAGGAAGACCCCTGGCCTTCTGCCCACCCGCAGCATCCCTGACACACAATACTGCGGCACTGGCATAACCAGGAGGATGACTCCTCCCCCACCCTTAAGTGAAAAGCACTTTTCCACGCTATCTTTTCTCCCCGAATTCTCTGCCCAAGTGTGGCAGGGTGGAGAGTGCAGGAGCATGTCTGGGAGATAACCATGGACTCCCTTCTCAAAGAACAACAGGAGACTGCTTTGAATTTCCACTAGGCCAGGCCAGCTCCATATGTCCGCTGCCCCTGACTGGTCAGTCAGACTCAGGCCTCATCTGGAGCAGGGAGGGGCTGGCTGGACCTTTCCTACATGGTCACTCATGAGTCCTTTCCTTACTTTTTTTTCCAGACTGTAAATATACCGTCCACGAACGCTGTGTATCCAAAAACATTCCTGGGTGTGTCAAAACATACTCAAGAACCAAAAGGGGCAGCGAGGTTGGTGACACCTATTGCCTTGTCCTACTGCATGCTGTGTCCCAGGCTACATGTCCATCACCAGACTCCTGGGAAGGAAGGGGCTTTGGGAGCTTTATCCAGTCCCTTCTCTGTCCCAAGGACCATCCTTAAACCATCTTGTTCATCCATCAATCCATTCAGCATCTCCCTGGTCCCCACCATGTGCCAGGCACTGTGCTAGGGGGTATGCAGCTTGTAAGGTGGCCTTCGGCCTGCTGGAGAACCGTGCCATCTAGTGGGAGAGAGACAGGAGCGGAAGCACAGCACAAGGTAGTGAGATGAACAGTAGTGATTGTGTGGGACATACAATTGAGGTACCGAGGAGGAGGCCAGGGGAGGTTTCACAAGGAGATGGCATTTGAGTTGTACCTTGAACCTTGTACTTTGACTTCACAAGGCATCGAGGTGGGCAAGGCACCAGGCACATGGCTTATTCTGAGGTCTGTGCCTGTTTGCCTGACTGGCACAGAGGATGCTTAAAGGGCAGTGGCAGGAGCTGTGCTCTGATAGTGAGATCCAGCCTGGGAAGGTCTGTGAGGCCAGCTGAGGAGTTAGGGAAAGAGTTTCATAAGGGGACATTGAAGAGCTTTGAGCACGAGATCATTGGGTTTGCAAATTAGATTAATTGCTCTGACCATGGTGTAGGAAAGAGATCTGGGGGAGAAAACCTCCTCAACAGTTCAGGCAAGAGGCAGTGCTGCACCGAGGGCCCAACTGGGGTGGGGTCTGTACTCACCTGCTATGCTGATGTGTCCTCAGTAGCATGGTGGTGGCTGTGTCTTGCTGAGAGTCTCCACCAGCTATGCCAGTTGAGTATTTTGTCCAACTGGCTCACATAAAGAGGAGATGAAGGGAGAGTTTGAGAGATAATTTGGAGCTACCACCGCTAGGACTTGGTGATGGAGAAAAGAGAAAAGGTCAGGAATGGCTCCTGGGTTTCTAACTTGGCTGTTGTGGTGCCATTCATCGAATCTGGAAATGGACTCTTAAAATTAGCAGGGAAAGGGCACTCTTGGATTCTGGAATGGAAGATTCCAATGATCTGAGTCAGGAGATGCTTAGCAAGTGGGAGTGTTATCCAGCCCACCCAACAGGATTCCAAGAGGGTGCCTCCCAGGACACACATGCATGCCCCATGAGACACCGCATGGCCTCTCGTCTAGTTCTGCACCACACGCATGCACACACCTTTCCATATCCATGCTTTCACCGGGATGCCCAGAACATTGCCTGGGCTCAGGCCTAAGCCTGCACTCTGGCCACTTGCCACACACAGACCAGAGAGAGGCCACTGAGGGGCCAGCAGGACACGATCTTCAGAATCTCCAGGGGCAACCCAAGTCCTTCACATCTCTTCCAATCCCAGAAGAGGATGGAGAAGGCAACGTGGTATTGGTAGACAACCATAGCTTTGGAGTCAGAAGACCTGGCTATGAGACTCTGCTTGACCACTTATCAGCCTCGGAACCTAGGGCTGCTCACTTAACCTCTCTGATGCTTCATTTTATTCTCCATGAAATGGAAATAATAAGAATCTCGGAGTAAATGCAATGTGACCATGGAGATGACAAATTGTTTGGCAAACTGGATTCTTTATATCCTCAAATAAAAGTGACATGTTTTCTAGAATAAGAATTTTACCAAAAACCTTTGGAAGGAGGACTATTAACTTAATTGATAAGTAATTTAAAACCTTTATTTAATAGAAACATGGATGGTGTAATGCAAATATTCCATGTGTTTTTAATAGTGTGTTTATAGCTGGCACTTCAGACTAGGTCCCTGTTTATCCCCACAGTGCACATTCTCTTCCTTCTGTATCCAAAGTGCCCTGTGGGCAATTTTGGGAAGTTCTGTAGAATTCCTAGGAGAGACAACCGAGGGCTCAGGTCCCCAGCATTTGGTGTCATGAGCCACTTTGCACTTATCCACACACATATACATATGTATTCCCATGGCTTCTAGGTTCCTGGGCTGCCCTCGTGCCATTTCCTGGCCAGGAAGCAAGCACAACCAGCTTTCCAGGAAACAGATGTGAAAACCACTGGCTGCTGACCCACACTAAGTTCTCTAGACTTTTCCTCAAACTTCCTTCTAGAGTGCTTCTCAACCTTGGCTGTACCTTGTAATCACAGATGGTGCTTTAAACCCTACTAACAATGGTTCCCATCCCCAGAGACTCAAATTTAGTTTGTCTGCATTGAGAACTGGGCATTAGAACTCCCCAAATGGTTCTGATGGGCTGCTGAGGCTGACAGGGAGTTACCAATCAGTGCTAGCTCATGTGATCCTCTTGGAAAACGTAGAGGTGGGGCTTATTATGCCATTTGTACAGACGAGGGACCTGAGACTCAGAGGGGTCCAGGAACTGGCCCAAGGTCGCCCTGCTGCCAAATGGAAAATCAATGATTCCAACCAGTTTGGTCTGTGGCCCAGCCCTCCTGTTTCCCTGCATCACGCTGCTTTCCAGAAGAGGGCGCACATGAGCACCTCACTCTGCAAGAAGTTCTGCAAGACAGATAGATGGATTGCCAGACAAGATGCTGCTCAGAGGCTTGACTGCCAGGGTGAAAGAGCTATTCATGACACAGGAAAAATGGTTTCCAACTGCCTCGATGAACAAAATGGTGGTTAGGCAGGGAGAGAGCGTGTCAGCGTAGTGCAGCAAAGCAGCCCAGTACCCAATCAGTGCATAAAGTGAACAGGAAACAAACCCTCTGCCCTCACCCCCTCTGTGCACCTCCAGACCTTTCTCCTCAGGCTCAGGCCCGGGGAGTGGTTCTGCAGCTTTCCCTGGCATCCTTCCCTTCCCTTCTGCAGGTGATGCAGCACGCGTGGGTGGAAGGGAACTCCTCGGTCAAGTGTGATCGGTGCCACAAAAGTATCAAGTGCTACCAGAGTGTCACCGCGTGGCACTGCGTGTGGTGCCGGAAGACGGTGCGTTGGTGCCCAGGGTAGCCCTGCTTCTTTTCAGTTGTTGGGGTTTTTTTTGCTCAAGCTGCAGCCCAGGGGCAGTGGACATCCTGCCAAAGAGCCTAAGCAGAGCCAGAGGGTACACCTGGGGCACCCAGAGCCCCATTCGATGCCCTAAGTCTAACAGTGCCCAGTGAATCACAAGCTGCCCAGAGAGATGACAACCCCCAGAACAAGTGGTGTGGGGGTGCTTAAGAAGCTGACCAGTCTACTCTCTGTGTGGCTGAGCAGCTGTGACTGGGCAGCTGTGACCATTAACTTCCTTTGCCCGGGTGTCACCTGAGGCCAGTGGCACCACCAGAGTTGGCGAGAAATTAGACACCAGAATTATGTTCCTCAAGGTGCCAGAGGAAGGCACACTCTGTACAGCAGCCCCACTGCCTGGGCCAGAGGCCTGGACCTGCTGCCGTTAGCCACAGCCAATGTCCACTTCCTCTCTAGACACCCAGAACCTGCCAAAGGTCACCCTGCTACCACAGCCAGCTCAGGGCCACGTCTTGTCGCCTTGACCAAGGCCCTTGATCAGCCTCAAAAAGGACACATCTCCAAAGTAAATCACAGAACTCCTAAGATGCAGAGGTTGTGTCAAAGGGTCTATGTTCAGACTCTCATGAGTCTGTTCTACAAGATCTCCTTCCTTCCAGTGTCTCAGAGTCTAGGGAGCAAAAATCTGAGGGGGAGGGGGCTGGAATCCACCTGGGGAGCCACACTGAAGGGCCACAGGCAGGCCTGTTCATGACTGTTTTTGCCACAGCAGCTATGGTTAGCACTTTGTCTTATCAGCCCACAGAAGATTTGGCAGCCCTGACTACATACCACACACACACATGCCACATATGCATACATGCCACAAACACACACTGAAAACACACACAACACACCATATACACATCACACACATACACACTCAGTTGTACTGCCAAAGCCAGCAGTGCGTCAGGATTTGAGGAGCACCAGACAGCTTGCCTCCCCAGTAAACTTCCAAACACTCATATTTGAAATTTCCTCCGTCTGTTTCACTCACTCTCACCTTCATTGTTTCCACCAGTTTCACCGCAAATGTGAATTATCTACATTGTGTGATGGTGGGGAACTCAAAGACCACATCCTGCTGCCCACCTCGATCTGCCCCATTACTCAGGTAAGTGCTGCCGCCCGCCAGGGCTCTGATTCCCCGCCTTCCCCCTTTTGCCTCCCCCCCCCCCATCCTGTGCACTTCACGTATGCAGCATTCAGATGTTCACCCCCCTCTGAGGGCTTCCTCAACAACTCTTGGGGTTGTGTTTTCAGCACAAGTTTAAATGAGGTCCATGCTGTGCCCACCAATTTGTGAGGGAAAACTCCCCTGAGTAAAGAGGTTCCTACTGCTGGCCCCCGAATGCTGGCTCATCCTGGAGAGCTCATTCATTCTGAGCACCTGGCAGGCAGAACACAGCTCAAGGCAGTCACCACCTGCACAGGCCAGGCCTCCCAGGTGTTCCTGTCAACCTCTCTCCTACATCCCGACATCTGCCCTGACGATTGCCACTTGGGTGTCTCAGCCCTATTTGGAAATGGATGCAGCAAAATTAAACTCCTTTTATCCCCAGTTGCAATTGTCTCTGTCTCCTGCGTTGAAGATTCTGCTTTTAAATTAAGCACCAAACATCTTAATTGTTCCCTTCCTTCTTAAAGATGTTGCCAAGTCCCCCTGCTTTCTCATGTATTATCCTTGACCAGTTAGTCTTTCTCTTAAAAAAAAAAAAAAAAAAAGAAAAAGAAAAAACCTGAAGGAAAACCATTTGACTGCATTTATCAAGTTGGAAATACAAAACTATATGACCCAACAAGTCCCCTCCTATATATTTACCTGAGAAATATGAGCATTTTTCCACCAAAATACATGTACAAAAATGTTTGTAGCAACTTTATTGATAACAGTGAAAAAACAGAGCAAAATTAATGACAGAATCCATATCTATAAAAGTCTAAGTGACTGTTACAACTGAATGACCAGAATGAGCAGAACAACCTGTCCACCAGTCGCTATGACACACACTGACCAGCAGGGGGCAGATGCTCAATGCAGGAGCTGCCCCCTGGGGGTCAGTGTGCTCCCACAGCTAACCTCCCACAGCCCCTCCCCTCTCCCACAGCTAACCTCCCACAGCCCCTCCCCTCTCCCATCCCCCATGCTGGCTGGCAGGAGGAAGGGCCGTGGGAGGTTGACCAGACGATTGGGGCTGGCTGGCAGGGGAAGTTGGCTACTGGCCCGATGGGGACTGGGGGAGATGGCCCAATTCGGCCACAATTGCTGGCCAGACAGAAGAACCCCACCCATGCATGAATTCATGCACCAGGCATATATAAATTGAGGCATATTTGTATCATGGAAAACTACATGGAAAAAAACTATGTTTAGATGCAAAAAGGGGATAATCACAAAGATACACTGCTGATAAAAAGAAGCTGGACTCAAAAAAGACATATTCTTCCCTGCCAGTGTGGCTCAGTGGTTGAGCATTGACCTATGAACCAGGAGGGCATGGTTTAATTCCCAGTCAGGGCACATACCTATGTTGTGGGCTCGATACCCAGTCAGGGGCGTGCAGGAGGCAGTCAATCAGTGGTTCTCTCTCATTATTGATGTTTCTATCTCTCTTTCCCTCTCTCTACCTTTCTGAAATCAATAAAAATAGATGTTTTGTGATTCAATTTCTATGAAATTCAAAAACCAGACAAAACCAATAAGATATTCAGAGTTACAGCAGCATTACACCTGAAGAAACAGCAAGGGCAGAAATTCATCTGGCTAGAGATTTAGATTTGAGCATTTTACTACATGAGAACCTCCACAAAAATAATAATCATAATTTTAAAAAGCAAATTTAAAAAAACACAATTAAAAAACATAACATTCTCAATATGACATCATTTAGATAGTGCTAAGCAGAGAAGCCAGATCCAAGGCTTTGCTTCTCAGAACTCAAGCTTCAAAATCAACAAAGTAGATTTCTGTCAATGTCAGTGTTCCCTCTCCCCATGTCCATTCCATCCAGAGTCTCAAAGTTAACGTTAGAGCAAATGATCACAGACACCTCGGGAGTCCTCAAGAAATCCATAAAGGAGCATTTTTCTTTTTTAGGGCCAAAGCCCCACTTTGAAACACTCCTCCCCATTCTGCACTGGTTTTCTAATTCTCCTTGTTAACCATTTGTTTTTCTACTGATTCCTTTTTCTTATATTAAACCTCCCCCCCCCCCCAAAAAAAATATACTTATCTTCCCTCTCTTCTTACAGGACAGGCAAGGTGGGAAGTCTGATGGTGACGCGTCAGCCAAGGGTGAACTGTCAGCCAAGGGTGAACTTGTAATGCAGGTACCTCAGCATCCTGAATCTGATCATTCATCCTAAGTTGGTCCAGGGCTGTGGAAAGGAAGACAGAGTTTGGGTGATAGACAAATATACCTCAACATTTACTTTCTCATCTGATCAATTATATCACATAAGACACTTTATTTCCAGCCGCTGGAATTAGCTTTGACCACCACATTGTAGGCAAGTGGTGGGAAGGGGGATTGGTTGAGCCCATGGCTGGCCAAATTGGCTTTATTGCCTTTTCAAGAATAAGTTGCTTCAGGAACTCCAATATGCTTACCTCTAAAAAAAAAAAAATAACAAGAATGTGGCCTAAAAATATACAATAGATTTTCCAAGATTGCCATACTGTCTCCAGAAAGCAATAGGCCAAAATGAAGCTAATGTATCCAAAAATTCTTCTTTATCCTTACACACATATTTAAGAACCCATTTTTCATTTGGGTTCACCAATAAGCATCTTATCTTTGTGCCTTCCACGGAGCTCCAGGGATTGCAGGGGAGACAGCTGGTGAGGTACAAAGAGTCCTAACTAGGAAATACATAGGAAATGAGGGCCTCCTCCTCTTCCTCTGAACCTTAAGTTTCCTTGTTTGAAAAGGGGCACAGCAATCCCTGCACTACCTATCCCCAGAGGATCCCTGAGATTCAATGACACATGCAGATTAGTGTTTTTAGAAAATTAAAGCGTAAGCAATAATGATGGGGAATCTTAATAATGTGAGAAAGCTCCAGGTACCTATGAGGACAGAAAGTCAAGTGGGACAGACAGACATGCAATCACACAATGCGGGCCTGCCAGTTGTTTATAGCTGGCATCCATTTGGTTAGCCTGCATCTGTACTGACTGGGCAATGCCCATGCTGTACAGGTTGTTGAATATTTTGAATACCACTCCCAGAAGTAAAAATTACTCTTCAGGCTCCCAAGATGCTTCGCACAGACATTCACCCTACAGCAGATGAGAACATTCCTAAAAACCATAATAATTGGTGCTGTGGGTTTCAAACAGCATGGCTCTGGGTTTGCTGCGTTTTCAGCCTGGGATCTGGGAAAGTGAGCATTAGTGAGTGTGGAGCAGAGTTGGGTCTCTGTATCAGTGTGTCCTTTAGCTAAACCCATGAGTATTGATTAACCACTCACTCTTGTATCTAGTGTTATGAGGTCCTTGGTATAAGATTTACATACACACACACACACACACACACACACACACACACACACACACACACACTGCTTTGGAGGTATTTAAGATCCAGTGGCTGCTTTCGAGATGTTTACTTGAGAAAATGGAAAACAAATCAACAAGAAACACAGAAGGTATTACATGTTTCAAGTGCAATCGTTTTAGTTGCAGTAACTAAGGAAAACTTCATAGAGGAAGTAGCTTATGCACTGGGCTCTGAGGTTGCAGAGAAAGAAGACATTTCAGGGCACTGAGCAGGAGAAAAAACCAGGGTGAGCAGACCCACAGGGTGGAAATGCAGGAGACACACCCGCAAGGGTAAAAGCCACGTTTGGCCAGAACTGCAGTGAGGGTTAGAGTAATTAAGAGATAACAGTTAAATGGGGTTACACTGAAATGCCTTGGATGCCAGGTTAGGAGTTTTAGATTTTATAATTGGGGCAATGAAGTGTTGTTAAAAGTTTTTGAGCAAGGATGACATGACTAATATGAGATCCGGGGGCAGTCTACAGGACTTACCTGAACTGGGAAATGCCTGGGCAGTATGGTTGCTGAAAGGGACAGTCCAGGGAATGAATTCTGCAGAACAGGGTTTCCCTGGACTACTGGATAAATAATAACATCATATTTAAATTGAAACCGGGAGCCAAGAGTAACAGTTTGATGGGGAAAGAAGATAGGTCAGGGTTGGGACATGTTGATGTTTGGAGCAACCTGATGGTGAGACGTCTGGTTGAAGGTACCCCACTGGACAATGAGAAACGAGGAACCAGGGCTCAGGAGGAAAACTGGTGCTGGGGGAATTTGTGGTTAACTTCACGAGCGAGCGTTATTTTACTTAGGAATTTGACCAGATGGCATACCATTAAAGGTCACTTTCAGTTGTATCCCTCACAAAATCTAATTTCGTGCTGTGGACCCACCCAATGACTCACCATTGTTGAATGATTTGAAGTTACAATGCCATTGTCCCATCTCTTCAAACCCTGTCACCATTCACACCGCTCAAAGGCCACTCAGGCTGAAGACACTTAGCTGCTTAACCCCTCAAAGACTCAGCCAGTGGACAAAGACCTACCTCCCATCCTCCTCTCCTCCATGACTGTAACTGCTTCCTATCCACATCTCCCAGATGCTGTCTTAGTATAAACTCGCATCTCTTTCCCCCAGTTGACTGAAACAGAGCTGATTTATTTTTCTTTTACCTCTTAAGTACAAGATCATCCCCACCCCGGGTACCCACCCCCTGTTGGTCTTGGTGAACCCCAAGAGTGGAGGGAGACAAGGAGAAAGGTATGTTCTCTTCTTTTTCAAAATGGAAAGGCCAGAAAGCTTTATGTGGGTCCTTTCTTCCCCTCAGCCATAATAGAGTCGACTGAACAGAGACAGGCAGACGTGGGTTCAAATTCCAGCCCTCCTACTTAACCACTTGATAACCTGGTTCAACTGACTTAATGTCCCTGTGCCTTGGATCCCTTCTCTGTAAATAAATAAGAATTTCTCCTCTCGTAGGGTGATTGTAAGGATTAAAACACACACAGTGCTTAGCCTAGGGCCTGTCACATTAGCCATTATTATGGCTCCCAGAGTCAGACCAAGTTCTGAGATGCCTGTTAACTTCCTAGTCTCTCAAGTCTATTCTTGATTAAGAGATGTGGCAGGGCTCACCGATTGGGACCTTCTGGCCTATCGAACCCCTGAGCAGGGCACTTAGCTCACCCGCAAAGGAAATGCCCAGTCCGCTGGAAGCACTAAGAGAGTGGGAGGAGAGAGGGAGAAAGGACAAAGCAGCCCTTTTAGATGGCATGGAGATCTGGAATCCAAGTTTAAAAATGATAAGTAGGGTTACAGCAACAACTGTGAGACCCCTACGCTAGTCCAAGGGACAGAGCATCGCTTCTGAACTGACCTGGCTAGCCTCAAGCTGAGCCTTGAAGCAAAGCCTAGGTGGGGTCATTGCCTCCAGCACTCCCCTCCCACAGCCCCATCTCCTGTTTCCTCCTGATTCCAGGATTTGGGTGGCCTTCCCTTTGATGCCTCTGTGTAGTCCACAAGGAGCAGAACTATACAACCTAGAACATTTTGGAGAAGGTCTCCAGGAAGAAAAAAGCATTAGGAGAATAGAAGTTCTGTTCTTTGAGCTTCTCTACCCTGCCTTCTCTGCAAGGGGTGATACTTCTGGCATTGGAGGCTAGAGTCTTGGAGAATGGGGAGGCCTTGAACCAAGGGTTCAGGGCATGAGGGATGCCAGCTAAAGCTGGGACTTCAGGGTCTGCAGGGCCTGCAATCAGTCTTTTCTGCAACGCGATTTAAGCAAACCCTCATTCCCACCGTGAATGTGCTCCAGAGGTGTTTGCCCTACTGTGGCTTCTCATAATGATATCTCTCTCTCTGCCTCTCTCTCTCTCTCTCTTTCTTTTTCCCCCATAGAATTCTTCGGAAATTCCACTATCTGCTCAACCCCAAACAAGTTTTCAACCTGGACAATGGGGGGCCTACTCCAGGGTATGGAGATATAATTCTTACTCCTAATTTCTCCCCCTTCCCCTTAAGTCTCTGAAGAGTATACCTTTATGTCAACATCCCCCTTTTATTTGTGTACTTGTCCTTGCCCTTTTACTTATTTTCTCTTCCTTACCATACATGTACCCTTCCTCTTGGAGGCACTCAGAAACTCTGGTTATGTTTAACTCTGGGAGGTAGCCTCCTGCATGTGCTATTAATTTGACTGACAGGAAGGGAGGGCTGGTAAGTTATTTTAAGTTATTTGCAAGGCTGTGTTAGCTGGTGTCTTCATGTTGAGTCGTCAGGGAGGAGGGAAGGGTTTCCTTTGCACTGCCATTCAGTAGTTCTGCTGCCTGTTCTGATGTGGGTCCTTTTAGAATCAAAACAATTGGTTATTCAATGAAATCACTTTTTTTCTGGATTATCCATTTTAGAGATTGTTCAGTTCTCAAGGACCCTTCTGTCATTTGTCTACTGTCTCTTTCACTGCTCATTAGAGAGGGAGAGTGACAAGAGGAGGCAGACCTTCTGCACCTTGATGAAAGGTCTGGAGGGAGGAGCAGGGCCTTGTGTTAGCACTAACATGATGAGCTACAGGGACCTGTAATCAGAGACCCCCTCCAGCATCCAGGCAGAAGGCTCTCAAAGGTTGTTCTTACCAGGCAGAGACTGTGCACCAGAAACAAGTGCTTACCAGAGGCTGTCCAGGCACTAGATCCTCAGATCTGTGCCCAGCCTCCTAACCCGTCTTCTACACTAGGTCCAGCAAGACCCTCAGAAGGGCTGCCATAAGGACTGCAAAATGGGAATCTGTCCCCGTCTTTGTTTCTTGACACAACTCTATCATTTATGGCAGTGGTAGTGCAAGACCCAGTAAAAGGGAGAAAGAAACCTGAGTGTGGATTCAGCACCTTTCTCACTATTTAAAACTAATTGTGTCTCAGTGGTCACAGTTGGATTCCCGGTCAGGGCACATGCCCGGGTTGTGGGCTCTATCCCCAGTGGGGTCCTGCAAGAGGCAGCCAATCAGTGATTCTCTCTCATCATTGATCTTTTGATCTATCTCTCCCTTTCCCTTCCTTTCTGAAATCAATAATAAGTATTATTATAATAAAACAGAGCCCACCTATGCTGTTACAGGTACCATCATGGTCACCCTGATTGCTCCATGATGACTTGTGACTAAGCAACAGCATATGGACACCTTTACCAGCCCATTCTCTTCAGGGGCATTTTAATACTTGAATGCAGTGCTCCTGCTTAACCTCACCTGTCCTAAATGATTTTTGCTCTGGGATGACGAGCCTAGTGACAACTTCTAGAGCTGCTGTGCTGAGTATCTCAGAGGTGTCAGTCTGTACTCAGCTAAACGTGTAGGTGATGGAGCCTTCATTCCAAGTTCACTTTCCAGAGGAGAGCAGGGAAGGAAGGGGAAGAGAGGGTTAGTTGTACTGTTGCTAAAATGAGCAAAATATGAATTCCTCTGCACAAATAATAGAAAATAGAATGTGAGTTTGCCCACACCTGCATCAGCAATTCAGTAAGCCCAGGGATCTTCTTGGACCACCAGGCTGGGCAAGGAGGTAACATTGAACTTCCACTTCCTAAATTCCACCCCAAGGTGTCCACACCTTTGCTCTGAAACAGAGTTTCTTAACCTTTTTTGTGCCAGGAACCTTCTTGGCAGTCTGACAAAGCCTGTGAACTCATTCAGACTAATATTTTTAAATATATAATCAGGGAAACCAATTCTAATGAAAATAGTTATCAAAATGTTAAGAAAACAAATGTGCAATATGGGAATATATGTGATTTACTAACACATTATGTAGCAAATTCCAGAGGCAAGTCTAATAGCTATTGTAAATTAGAAGCAGTGATGCACATGAATGGTAGTATGAGATATCTGCCATAACTATAGCAAAACATTAAGACACTTGTGATTTTGATGCCTGACAAAGGCATGGGTATTGGTAATACATCTGTGATTTGTCACCTACACTCACAGAGAAGGAAATGCTAAATTTCAGTTAGAGCTTAGGAAAGATAAGAATGTGACATTTTATCTCCAACTTCGTAGTCCTCTGGATTCTATCCACAGACCCCTTGGAAGTTCTTGGACTTCGGGTTAACAGCCCTACTTCGAAGGGTCAAGTCCCCCAAGGGGTGGTGCTCACTGCACTTAGGTCTGGACCCACAGGAGAGCTGGATAAAGATGTAACTAGTTGAGTGCATCTGATTTGAAGGGACAGTTTTGTGGGGACAGAGCAGGCAGGAGAGCTAAAGAGGAATCAAAGTGTTGGAGGTTAGTTGTATTGTTGCTAAAATAAGCAAAATATGGATTCCTCTGCCCAAATAATAGAGAATGGGGGAAAAAAACCAACAACACAATATTTTCTATGTTGAATGTTGAGTCAGAGTCTCCTTATACAAGGATGGCCCCTGAGATTCATACTCAATGATATTGCTTAGTAAGTTCTGATTTCAGAATATTAAGTGACCCTCTCAACCCCAAAAGGAGTCATTATAACATACTATCAGGGAAGGGGGTGGGGGTGGAGGGAATCTGTCTTAAGCAGTGTCTAAGGTCAGCCACAACCTAACAAACAAGACCATTTGGGCCTTTCTTCTACTTCCCAGACTGAACTTTTTCCGGGATACTCCAGATTTCCGTGTCTTGGCCTGCGGAGGAGATGGGACAGTTGGCTGGATTTTGGATTGCATTGGTAAGAATGGGATGGAAGGGCTTTTGCTGTTTACTTATAGTAAGTATATTTAAAGTCTGAAGAAGGCAATAAAAAAAAGGAAAGAAATGTAGCCATGTCTTGTTCATTCTTGTTTCCACTCTTGGGCCAATGCTTGACTAAATATCTACTTTGGGTGGAAAAACAAAGAAACAAGACCATGGAAGGATTTCCACAGGTACAGATGGAATGGTTTATTTCAGGCCTTGCCTAAAAAAATCTGTCATGGCCGGGGTTTGATCAATGGCAGGACAGGCCAGATTGGATGGTCAGGAGGGGAGGAAGGGAAGGTAAGAGGTAGGTTTGAGACTCCAGGCAGAGCCTAGCTTGTGGATAAAGGCAAAATAACTAAGTATAGATGCATATTACAGGGCAAATCACCTTGATAGGAGTACCAGGAGTTCATTTTTCCATTTAGAAGCTTAAATAGAATGGGCATTAGAGTGAAACTTTTCGAAATAAGGTACCTAGCTAGATTTGGCAGTGTAACCACTTAGTGTATCAAGAAAATTTTCCAGCTGCAGTCTCCCCATCGCCTGTTTCTACTATGGTCCAAACCAAGGTCACCTCTCCCTTGGGTGACTGCAGGAGTCACCCAGGTATCCACATGGCTCACCCCGGGGAAGCCCAGAAAGCACATCCATAAAGTGCAGACAAGTGCAAGCAAAGAAAGGCCACGTTGGGCTGAGTCCAACACACCCAAATCAGAGGGGCAGTGGTGAGAGCCCAGACTGGAGGTGGGAAATGAGGACAAAAGCAGAACCAAGGATCAGCCATGATGAACCCTGAACAGGGCAGGGCAGGCTGGCCTCCAGGGGTCATAAGCTGACCACCTGGAGGGGCGAGACCAGCACCTGCACACCTGCTGCTTTTGACTCCCTCACAGGCACTTTGGTTTCCATAGAAACAGCCCTGCCAAGCTGCCACCTACACTCTCCTGTCACCTCCAGCTTTAGCTGTTTGTGGGAGGAGGGAGGCGTCCCCTGGGAGCCAGGAAGGAAAAGCTGATCAGCAGAGGGTGGATGGCTGCAGTACTGAGAGCTGATTGCATCGTACCTTCTCCATCATGAAGGAGAAAGTAGGCTTTGGTGAAAAGTTTTATAAAATTCATCTGCAGAGGACACAGGTGTTAGAAAGAAAGTCATGTGAGATTATCTGCTTTTACAGGTTAGAGGGTCAAGGAGGAAAAAAAAACAGTGCTAAGAGAAATAATGGCACAGTGTTTTCATTCATTCAAGAAATATTGAAGCAATTATTCAGTGCTCTCTACCACCCCCAGTTGGTCCCCTCCCTGATCTGTTCTCCCTCTATAGCCAAAATGGTCTTACCTAAATGTCAATGGGTTCATGATGCATGTGAAGCACATAAATGGCTTCTCACTATTCTTAAGACAAATATGAAAACTCTTCAAATGATCTACAGGAATCTGCGTAGTCTAGCAGTTGCCTACCTTTCCAGCCTTATACCTCCATCCTTCTCCCTCCAGATTCAAGCCACACAGTTCCTTTCTCAGACCCTTGCATAGACACCCCCCTTCCACCACAGGGCTTTTGCGTGTGAGTTGTTTCTTCTGTCTGGTATGCTCCCCTGGTTTTTGCTGGTCAGTTTCTACTTCAGATCTCAGCCAAAGAGTGGCTTCCTTGGGAGAGCCTTTTCTGACATATCCCCCGCCTCTGTCACCTTATTAGAGGAACCACATTCCTTTCATCTTCAGTACTCATTTGAAATTTATGGGAAGACCTCATTACTATCTGTCTCTCCCCTTTGACTGCCATTTTAGCCTAAATCATTGCTTTTTTACCTGCTGTTAGAGCCATAGTACATAGTAGGCCTTCAGCAAATATGTGTGGGGATACTGTGGTGAATGAGATATAGTTCCCAGTAGGTTACAGTACATTCAGGGAACAAATGAGTAGTCGATCACAAGACACTGTGATGACATTATCCCTAGGGCTAAAGAAATATTCTAGAGAGGCACCTGGTCCAGACTAAGGCCACCAGGGAGGAACTCCCAGAGGCAGCATTTGGGATGAGCATTACAGAGACTGTGATTTAAGGCACTGAAAACATTAAGATGTGGTTGACATGTTGGATGGAAGGTGGGAGGGATAAGAGATGAGGCTAGAGAGGAAGGCAGAGCCTGGAAGGGCTTAGTGTGCCATGCCAAGGGGTAAGGGGAGCCCCAACAGTGTGAAAGCAGTGGACTAATGTGATAAGCCTTGTGGTTCAAGGATTGCCCACCTTGGTGAAAGTGTAGAGAGCACATGAGGGGGTGGAGCTGGAGGCTGAGAGGGCTGAGAGGAGACAGTTGCAACCATACCAGTAGGAAGGGATCATATACCTGAACTCAGGCATCACTATGGAGACAGAGATAAAAGATTGCTTGGAGATCTATTAAGAACTTGATGAGTGAATAAATGTGGGATGAGGGAGAGGGGAAACCTAGGATGGCACCCAGCTTTCTAGCCTCCACACTGTGAAGATGATTGACTACGGAAGAAAGAGCAGATCTAGGGAAACAAGGATCTTCCAGGCAAAGGGAACCAAATGTGCAAAGGCAGGGAGATGTAAATATTGACTGGGTTCTGAGAACAATGAGAAAATCCATTGCCTTATTCCATCCTCCATCTTAACCCTCCCATTTATAATCTCAGCCCTGGTTTTTGCCAGAGCTCAGCCACTTCTGGCACAAGTCAGACAAGCCAGGGGACCTATGAACTCCTGTTTTGCTGGGCCAACCCTAGTATGATCCTCATGTAGGATGGTGATTCCTGTAGCACCCCAACTCCCCACCAACACTCCCCCATAATATCATTCATGGTCCCTGGCACTAGGTGAACTGAGGTTTGTGTAAATAGGCAGCCCCTTGAGCCCAATGGGTGTCTGGGCCTCTTTCAACTTGCTTAATTAGCTAACATAAAGTTCTGTAGATCTTCAGCCAGATTAAAACGTACATGGTCTCCTATGCTTTCTCTAATGGTTCAGTCTGATGCTGCTTCACACCGGCATGGATAATAAATTTAGGAATCTGTGTACTTGCAAGTCTGGGAGGAGGTGAAAGTGGCAAACTGCTACCTGAGTGCCAAATGACACCTGGCGGTTTTCTGTTAGACACAATGTTATGTTTAAACTTTTGAACATGAATGACTTTAGGTGTTGACATCTTCAGTTTTCCAAATGCCTCACCATTCCCTGATGTCTCAAACCCACCTGTGCTACTGTCTATGCACCTGCCTAGTCCTTGAAGAAAAGAGGAGCATGTTTGGAGCTCTAGAGCTCTGGGTTTGGATCATGGCTCTGGAATTACTTTCCCTCTCTCTTCCTCAGTTTCTTCATTTATGACAAAAATGATAAGACCTGCAGGGGTAAATGTAACAAGGGCTGGTTATCACTAAGGATTAAAGCTGCACAAACTACAGTAATGATTTTTGAGTTTGCTGTCATCCCCAAAGAAAAAGATTGGGGTGAAATTAGGATGAAGAGATGCAAGTTACAAGGAGACAGATTTCATTCACTATGAGAAAACCCTTTGTAGTGGTCTACACACTGCAAATGGAGATTACTTCAGCAAGTAGTGTGTTCCCCATCATGGGGGGCATTCTAGCAAAGAACACTATGGAGGGATTTAAGCATCAGGACATGGATAACTAGATAACTCAGACATTCTGTAATCCCATGGCATATGGTTCTCTCATCTTCTTCATGGGTTGCAGATAAGGCCAACTTCACAAAGCATCCACCAGTGGCCGTCCTGCCTCTTGGAACAGGAAATGACCTGGCCAGATGTCTCCGCTGGGGAGGAGGTGAGTCTACCTGTGACTGGCACTCGCCTGGGGACAAGCTTTTCAGTCAACAGGGATGCTCCACAGAGCTAGGCTGAACTTCCTTTTTAGAAATCACATTCCACAGACTAATACTCAACTCTAGGGTCAGATTGACTTTTTGGCTGTTTCCCTGCTCTGCATTGCAGGCTTATGCTTACCCATCACTATATTCCCTGTCATCCTGAAACTATCTGCTTACTGCCTGCCTTTCCCAGTAGGACAAGTCAACTTTAAGGTAACATCTCCTTCCCAGCACTCAAATCAGTAGGGGCTAACTTAGACAGGTGTTTTCTACATAAAATTTCCCCTTCCCAAATTTCTGATCTTCTTCTGAATTAGGGCTCAGAATGCAGACTGAAAGGCCATATTACTGGCTATTGAGGGCATCTCGATCATCTAACCTCCCCCCAATAGCCATGGACCCTCATTTTGAAAATTTCAGAAGAGAGAACTCAAAGTGGTAACCAGCTTACAAGGCAATGGGCAGGAACTAAGTTGAGAACTTTGCAAACTACAACAATCCCCCGGGGAACTGGGCATGCTCTAGAAAGTGCAGAAGTTCAGATCAGCCCAAGGAGCCCGCAGATCAGTCTGGTAGGCAGGATTAGAGTGAGACTGAAGACGGCTGATCAATTCAGAGAGCAATTCAAAACCAGGCCAGGCAGCAGTCAGTGTTCAGAGGTTGGTGCGTTGCTTGGGGGCAGAGCAAGTGAGATCCAGCCTAGCAGGTAGTTGGCAAGCACTGGAAGAGCTAGCTACCAGGGTTCCTCAGCCGCACACTGAGGCTAGAAAAGAACCCTCTGTTCAGAGATACAGGCAGAGGGTGGCCCTGCACTGTGAGCACTAGGCAGCAGAGACAGGCACCAATTTCATGCAGGAAACCCCGCCAGCACTCCCAGATAGTTTTAAGGCCCTCCGCTATATAGCTGCTACCATTGCTATCTTATAGGCCATCCCCTAAGTTGCTAACCAAAGCCCTGACAACTTGAAAATACTCCTCAAGGTTGCCCCAAAAGTAAGCAGGAACATAGAAGTATTATTTGAAAGAAAAGACTCTCTTTCCCACTAACCCTTCAGTACTTATGATACACATTCTATGTTAGTTTTCTATTACTACATAACAAATTATCATAATATGGATGCTTAAAACACCCATTTTTAGCTCCCAATCAGAAGCCCTAGCACAGGCCCTCAGAGGCTGAAACCTGGTCTCACTAAAGCTTCTGGGAGAAGAATTTGCTTCCAAGCTCACTCAGTTGTTTAGCTGAATTCAGTTCTCTGTGATTGTAGGATTGGGGACCTGTTTCCTTGCTGGTTGTCTGCAGGGACCACTCTCAGAGGCGAGAGGCCTCCCTCATGACTTGCCAGATGGGGTCCTTCCATCTTCAAAGCTGGCAATAGAGAATCTTTCCCACATGGAATCCCTCTCAAGCTTCAAATCTATTCCTTAAGAAAATCCCAGTCCTTTCTGAGGACTCCTCCAATTAGGTCAGCTCCACCCAGGATACTCTCCCTTTCTCAAAGTCAACTGTTTCATGTTATGTATCTAATTGCCTCTTATTCATGGGACCCAGGGCAGGCAGGAATTGGTGCAGAGGGGGTGGGGGTGGGGATCATCTTAAAATCCTGTCTACCACACTATCCTTCTCTAACATAACATAATCTAGAAATGGGTCCTTCCTTCTCCCATATGCAGCTTCCCAACCACCCCTCCCACCAAGTCTCCATGGCTTGTTTAGGCAACCCAGCCTGCCCTTTTGGGGCCAGCCCCCCTCTTCCCCTGCTTCTCTGGCTTTCAGATCAACCCAGCTTCTTTCTAATTGCTCCATGTTGCCCTCTCCTTCTCTGTGGCCGGGGGAACTTAAGTGTCTCTGGCCCACAGGCACATTGGGGGACTCCAGGTCTCAGATGCCCACAGGATTCCCTGCTCTGAGCTGCCTGTACATCAGCAACAACTTAGCTTTCTGTTTTGGGACAAATGCAGTGTTATTCTCCACAGGCTATGAAGGGGGAAGCCTGACAAAAATCCTGAAGGAAATTGAGCAGAGCCCCTTGGTGATGCTGGATCGCTGGCACCTGGAAGTCATCCCCAGAGAGGAGGTGGAGAACGGGGACCAGGTCCCATATGACATCATGAACAACTACTTCTCCATTGGTGTGGTGAGTCGGCCATGGATTGCCTTTCTGCATGGAAAAGACATGCTTGGGCAGGCAGGAAAGGTTCTGGTCCATTAATGTCCCTACCCCATCCCCACCCCCGCCTGATCTCACCTGCTCTTTACTTCTCCTGGCTGCCTCCAGCCTTGACTTATGTCTAAGCATCCTCACATCTGGACACCTTATCTGTACCAAGCCCTCATCCTTGGTTATATAGGAAATTCCTTCTCCAATAATTTTAACTACCTAAAGAAAAGACAGGACATTTTTCAAAAGACATATTTACCCTTTGGATAATTTGAAGCAGTGAAAGGAAAGCAACACCAAGAAATAACCAAGGGGCAAGGTCAGGAGACTCTCACACAAGCTTCCAGAGGTGTAACTCTGTCTTCCAGGGAGGACTGTGTGGGTCCAAGCAGCTTGACTGGCTTAGCTCTCAGAATTCCTTCTCTCCTGTTTTCTCCCCTCATCTCAGCCCCATTCCCCATGTTCCAAGTGCTCATAAATTTCTGTGGCTTCTCCCCTGGCTGAGCCCTCCGGCTGAGCTCAGTGCTCCTCCTTGGTGCTCTCACAGGCCTCTGTACTTATCCCATCAGTGCACTCGATGCATTAGGTTAAAAGACTTGGTTGAGTGTGCCCATCTCTCCCCCCCTCTGCCAACATACAAACATACACACACACACACACACACACACACACACACACACACACACAAAGAGAGAGAGAGAGAGAGAGAGAGAGAGAGAGAGAGAGAGAGAGAGAGAGAGGTAGTGCCACATTCCTCTTTCTCCCTGCAGCCCCAGCACATCTAATGCAACATAGTTATGCTATGTTGATTAACTCAACTTCTGATCCAAAAAGGGTGGGGTAGACACTGCTTCCAAAACTCTTGGGGACAGGATGGGAGAGAAATGGATCCAACACTGCCAAAAATAGAGCTGGGGTTTGGGAGGCAGGTGCAACAAAGACAGTAGCATTTAGTGAGCTCCTACTGTGTAATCTCCACTGTATCAGCTTTATGTATTCTAGTCCTCAGAGCAAACCTGCAGGTATCTTGTCCCCTCTGACCCTATTTTACAGGTGAGGCCCCAGGACACTGGACCAGGAAAGGTCAGAGCTAGCACAAACATGCTGTGCCTCGTTCTGAAGCCAGGCTCGTTCCTCAGTGTCCCTGTCTTGGAATTATGCTGTCCAGCTCCAAACTGTAGTTGAGTCCCTCCAAACCCCAACTGTGTGATATCTGCACTCCTCAACCATCCTCACCTGTGCCTCTTTTGACAATATTTTGGTGGTTAAAAAAAGAGAAAGAGAAGAGGAAATGATAAAGATACTGTGCAAGAGCAGGTTTAAGGAAAGGATTTTGTTTTTTAATAAGAAGAGTAGAAGGAGAGCCATAGAAGCAGAAAGGATAACTACTAATAATAATAACTTAGATTTATAGAATTTATAATTTTCCATAATTACAGCTATTTTCTTGATTCCTATGACTGCACTGAATGGCAGTAATATCTCCATTGCACAGGTGAGGAAACAGCGACAAATTAAGGGATTAGCCTTCATTTTTTGACTCCTAATCCACCCTTTTTCTACCACTAACACAGCAGAGAGGCATTCCTGGGCCCACAGCCAGGTTCTGAGAGGATGGAGGCGTTGGACCAGGAGTAAATTCAGGGGTCTGTGTGTTTATCTCCCCAGCTCCCTTGGTCTCAGGTGCGGGAGACATCATTCCCGAGGCCTTTTCCAGCATCCTCTCAGTGACCTTGGTAGACTCCTCCCTCCTCTTCTTGGCTCAGAGGCCCCTTTCCTTTTCGGATCACCTGCTTAGGCCCCACTTCCCGCAACGGGAACATGCAATCTCCACCCCCTACAAATCAGACATGACTGGCATATTTGGCATCCAGGGGGCTTCCCATCATTACCTTTTCACAAAAACTCAAGTCTTTTTTCCCATAACAACTAGAATATAACTTGCTAACATTTATTGGGTACTTACTGCACACCTGACATAGTTTCCCTGTTGGTAAATATTGTCGTTATGCTCTTGTATTTTGTAAGAAAGAGCTACAGCTTAGAGAGATACAGAGTGCTGGAGCCAGGAGCCACTACTACCTGGATCCAGAGCCCACTGAGCTGTGGACCATGAGCCCTGCAGCCTCTGCACAAACCCCTCTGTCTTCATGCCACCAAACCGGCAGCATCTGGGTAGGGGGATGTAGTAGATGATTAAAAATTTAGTGTTTGCTGACTCCCCTATGTCCCTTGTCAGAAATGCAAATTCTCCTCCCTGACAGATCCTCATCCCGCTCCAACCCACAGTTTTACTTCCTTACAATGATTCAGTTGGTCTGGACAAAGTCTGGAAATTTGTATTTTTAACAAGCCCTTGAGATAATGCTCATGTAAATGGTCCCTATGAAGTCATCTGTGAGTGAAGACTATTCATCATAGCAGAGAATGGTCAAAGAGCAGTTCTTTAAGGAGCAGAAACCAGAACTGAAATAAAGGAGAGAAAAGACAGGTGGGGGAAACCAGCACCTATAAGCAAATAGCCAGAAGGGAGAGCTGAGCCACAGGACAAGTGACCTGCCTTCAACCCCAAATGTTCTCTCTTAACACACCCTGGCTCTAGTTGCCAAAAATACCCCCTGCCTGTCTCTACACAGTGCCATATGCAAAAGGGGGAGGGGAGGGCACGCACTCAGTATTAGCTAACGAAATGGATGGACACAATAAAAGGGAATAGACAACCTCCCCTCAACTAGATAACCAAACCTAATCCCCAGAGCCAGCACTGATCATGATTTTAATTCATTATTGCAAATAAACTGGGACAGGAGGGAAGAGGGCCAGCTAATTGTCCCCCAAGGAAATGCATGCAAACAGATTCTCCATCACACTGTGTGGTCAAGCTATTTATTTGCCCTGGGCTGGCTTACAATAATCCAATCTGTTCATCCTTCAAATTATGAAGAACTTCACAGCATCTTTTCTTATAATCCCTCCAAACATCTTTAGCTTGTGCATATTTAATATTTTATTGCAAAGCAGTGAGGAACCAGGGCTGCTTTTTATCTCCTTGGCGTGCCCTTAGCCTTCTTGCCATAAAATGTTTGCAGGGTTTGTGTGCTCGCTCTTTAAAAATTGGAAAGGGAAATTCTTGAGAAAACAAGTAGCCAACACACAACTCTAACAGAATCTGGTCCTGACATTTGCAGAAGCTCTTGCTCCCTATTTGACTTCCCAAACTTTGTAAGACGAGAAGATGGTATGTAAACCAACCCACGGTTTTACTTCCTATGATGATTAGAGTCAGACTCCTTTGGCAAAGAGTGCCGCGCAAAGTCTTTGGCTCTTTGGAAGGGCTTGGAATACCTGTTGATATCAAATGTCTGCTGCCTTACACTTACACAAAGGTGATGACAGCGACGGCTGCTGTGAGCCCATCGGTGGTAAAGAACTTGCCCTGATGGTTCACTGGCCCCCTTGTTACCATGAAAACTATTTAATAGATAGAGGGACCGGGAAAACGCTCCTGGCCTAAGCAAGGAGTGACTACTATGGCCTCATTGTCACGGCATTCCCATAACCCACGTACATGCCAGCTCCCACCGATGAAGCGTGGAGATAGTTGGCCTTCTCAGTCCCTCTGATAACATCCATTGGCAGGAGATTTTAAACATAGTCATTCAGGATGCTACTTCCTCTGACTTCTCTGCCCTCCTCGTCTCTGCTCTTTATTTTTGGGTTGGCAGACATGTCAGGATGGCCAGGTATCAGTGACAGGAAGTTTGGGACTGAAGTAATTCCCCGGGCATGTGTAGCCCTGAACGCCTCAAAGGCTCTGCTGTCACTGAGCCTTCCAGGATGAGTGAACAGCTAATCCCTTGATTCAATGAGATCTATTTCTGATGCCGGGGGGTCCCAGAGGACAAGGAGATGCCCCAGTCATCACACGAACCCATGTGCCATTCTCCACCTCACAGGCTGGATTTATCAGACTTCCCCAGCCAAGTTTCCACAATGGTATACCTCCTACCCATTAGGGAATATGGGTAGGAGGTATACCATGGTATAATATATATACCATGGATATATATTAATCATCATTGTCCCTGTATCTTTGGACTCCCTTAGCCTCATGGTTTTGTCTGTCACCTGGGAGAGCCATGAAGGCACTAAAACAATGGGGCGCACTGAAAGGTGTCTTGGACAAGAGTTCGCCACTCTTTTTAAACCCCCTAATATGCCAGAATTTTTCAGGACAATCCAAACTTCAAATAACCTGGTTTTTTGTCTCCTTTTTAGCTCCATAAATTGTCAAATTGGTTTAGAAATGCATTGTCCAATATAGTAGCCATTAGCCACACATGGCTATTGTGTACTTGAAATTGGACTAATCTAAATTGAGAGATGCTGTGAGTGTAAAATACAGACTACATTTCAAAAATGTGATATGAAGGAAAGAATTTTAAATATCGCTATAATATTTATAGTAATTGCATGTTATAAGGATGGCATTTGTTAATTAAAATATATTATTAGAGTTAATTTCCTCTCCTTTCACTTTTTTAATGTGGCTACTAGAAAAAAATTTTAAAGTTTATTTCTACTGGACATCACTGGCTTAGACATCCCAGCATTTCAGAGTTCAAACACTGCTGCTTAGATCTGGAAGGGGCACAAAAATATTTCGTCCAACTGTGCAATTGGAGTTTTAGTTCAAGAAAGAGTAGCCACATGTCCTCACCGCTGTCATCTTGCCTTTACCCCACACTTCATAGAAAGCACCCCAGAGGGTGAGGCCATCAGAAATGTCATCATCACATCCGCAGGCTTTCAGTTCCCATCTACCACCCACTCCCTTCAGAACAGAATTCTCCTTTTGCTGTAATAAATACCAAAAGGGGTTTGAACCAGTGTAGCACCGGTTTCCAAAATTTAAGTGAAATCACGACTGAGTGTAAGGACAGCCATCTCAGTACTTGACAGAGAGAAGCTCAACTGAGGGTAAAAGTGGACCTTGACTCTCTTTTTGATCCCCAGGTAGGGAAACATGATCAGAGCCTTGGCCTGCATCGCCTTTTCGAGTCTGAACAGCAAAGGAACTGCTCAGCTCTCCTTTGCCACTTTGTGCACGTACCAAGGAACTGCACTGTCAAATTAGGGCCCACGTGCTTGACTGATAATGTTGCAAAAGCTGGTCTTTGTGAAACAGAAAGTTTTGCAAAACCTACTTATGAAAAACCAAGGGTAATTGGAACTACACAGTGGGAGGGGTCTGTGCACATGTCCCAGAGAATAAAGGCCAGAAGCCAGTCGCAGCAGCACTGGGGACAGGGAATCATGGAGTACAAATCATGCCAGGCAAGACATGATTGCTTTTTTCTTTTCTTTTCTTTTTTCCCGACAGAAGAAAATTGGTGCTTCAGAGGAACACAAGCAGAAGGGATATGTTCTTGAATTCTAGAGAAGCATTTGACAGACGTCAGTGAATTTGGTTCAGAGTGTTCACTGAAACTTGCTCAGGGGGAGGGCGGGGAGCGCAGTCTATCCGCATGGAGCGCAGCTGCCGGAGAGCTGAGCAGGCTGCCCATGCCCAGGGGACAGAGGCCTCTGGGGGCCTGCGCATCTCCCACTGTGTGCCCGCTGGGTGCCTGCCTAGCCAACACCTTCAACTCCTGGTGTGCCTTAAACTAAAAACTAAACCAATACCTAGTTTAAACGTAGCATTTTAAAAACATAATTTCGGCAAGGAGTGTTTGCCAACACCAAATAAGACCATTTCCTTGACTTTCCCTTTCAGTAGTGGGCTGCTAGCTAGCTAGCTTCACTCCTCTGCCAAGTGTGAATATCATAAAAGCTCCTCCTGGCCCCCTCACTAGCTTCTAGACTTTCGGTCCCCACCATTAACTTGTATTTTACTCACCACACACAGCACATGCTCAAAAAAAAAAAAAATGCTTCTCTGCTGCACTATACCTCCTTATGTTAAAAAAAAAATTTTTTTCAGGAAAAAAAATTGTAGAGTTCCTATATTAAGAGCCAGAATTAATATACACTAGCTGAAAATCCACTGTATGAAGTTTCAGTTCTCTTTTAGCCGCATATTACAGTCAATGAGTTTCTGTATTTTTCCCCTGAACAAATCTGAATCAGCTCTCTTGTTTTTGGTCACTCCCCCAGCTCCAGCCAAATGAACTCATATATTTTGTAGTCCATCAACTGCACCTAATGTGCTGGCGTGCGCCATGGGGCTGAGGTGGGTAAAGGGGTGTTATGAAGTCTTCTGCTGGAAAACCAGACTGTTAACAAGGGTGCAAGACCAAGTCTGAGGAGGAAAGATGAGTTCATTTTCAGGTCTGAAGCTCAGGGTTGGTGCTAAGAGATACACTATGGACCGTATCTAGATGCTAGTAACAACCAGGAGAATGCGAGATGCAGTGTGGGCTACAGATTGGGCTCGGGGCTAAGAAGTTCTGATCCGAGGATGGAGAGGCCAGAAGCATGTGCCAGGGGAGCCATCCTCTCTGTGACTTCTGAGGAGACGGTGGCCAGGAATGCAGCAAAGGGATGTGCTGAGAGGAGGGCAGCAAAGTGCCCACAGGATGGCACTTCAGACTCTGACTGACCTCGGGGCGAGCTGTTGCCAGGAGCGATCAAGAAGCAGAAGCTGGAAGTTTAAACAGATTTTTTAAAAAAATCTAATAAGCATGTTACCCAGTGCTACAATTATTTCTACTGTTAGGGGTGGCTAAGAGTTAATGTATCAGAGCATCTGCCAACGTCAGTTTTCTGGTTTTGATAATGCCTGATAGTTATGTAAGACGTTATCCCTGGGGGAAGCTGGGGGGAAGGGACACAGGAACTCACTGTACTATTTTTGCAACTTCTTGTGAGTCTTAAAATATTCCGAAATAAAAAGTATTGTTTCAAAAGATATGGCAAGATATGTCCAGAGGCTCAGCCTCCGTACACACACACACACACACACACACACACACACACACTCACTCTCTCTCTCTCTCTCTCTCTCTCTCTCTCTCTCTCTCTCTGCTCACAGTCCCAGACCCCTCTCTCTTCTCCAAGGGCAGTGGCTGTCCCCTTCGCTCGCCCTGAACTATGGCTGGGTAGAGGGGAACTCTGCAAGGAGTCTACACCCATGGGGGAGGGGGGGCACTACCCCCTACCCTGGGACCTGCTGTCCTCCCCCAAAGTTGGGGATTTCCATGAGAGCCTGTGCTTCCCTTCTTTCCACCTCGTGCCGTCATGTCCACTAACCGGGGATCTGCTTTCTGTCTCTTTCCCTTCCAGGATGCTTCCATCGCACACAGATTCCACGTGATGAGAGAGAAGCACCCCGAAAAATTCAACAGCAGGTAAGAGGGCCCCTGGGCAGCAGCACTGCCCCGGCCCCGCCCCGCCCCGCGCGGAGCCCGGTCCAGCCCGGGGCCTCCACCTGCTCTCACCCAGGGGTTCTTGGCCCGGCGGCCCCGGGGCTTCACCTTCCTGCCACGTTGCCGGAAGGAGGGGTTCCATTTCCAAGCAGAAAACAGTGTCAGAGACCTGCGGCAGCCTCGCTCCTGTCCCCTCCCAGCGGATGGTGTGCGGAGGGAGGAATGGGGCGGGCGGGGTGGGGCGGGGTGGGGTGCGGTGCGGGGAGGGAGGGAAGGAGGGAGGGATGCGCCGGCCACGAGGAGCGGAGCCTGTTCCTGGCTAAGTGGAACCCTCCTGGGGCTCGGCCGGCCGCCCCCTCAAAATGTGCCACCCTGACCCCCAAAACTAGCCGCCAGGATTCCTCTGGGGAGGGGGACAGGCGAGGGCCGGGCAGAGGCCTCGGCTTCTCTCTGTCTTAAAGGAGAGGGGGTGGCAGTTCCCGGAGAGGGCGTCGCCTCCGCCTCCCCCGCCAGCAGAGGGCAGCAGAGGGAGGCCCTGCAGAGGGCTAGGGGCCGGAGCCCACCAGATCCCAGCCCAGCCTTCACACCCTGAGTTAGGGGGTCCAAAAATGAAAATAAAAAATAAAAAAGATCGTTTGCAAATAAAAGCAAACCCTCCCTGCTGGCGGGAGGGATTTTCAAGAAGTGAGTGGTGACTGGCATATATAGCTATTCCTGGGACTGATAAATTACCTTTTTCCCTTCTTTCTTTTATTTTATTCATGGTTAGTTAATTTCCATCATATCTCTTTCCTCTGTGTTGTACCATTTTAAGGTGACCTCGGGCCCCCACTCTGCCCTCAGACAGGTGGGGGAGAAGGACTCACACTGAGCTGGATGGGCTGGGTTTGGCCCTCAGGGTTCTCTTTAATGCAGTGCTCTGGTGTTATCTGAAGACAGTCCTTTTAAAGGCCATTCCTGAAAAGCTCCATCATTTTCATTCCTACTCCTTCCCGCTGACCCCACAGTCTGGGAAGTTAGCCAGAAAGAAGAAAGTCCTTTTAGAGATCAGAAACTGAAGATAAGGAAGCTACTTCAGCATCAGGAACATTAATGTGTGGCATCTAATAGTAGCTGAACTAATCTCCTTAGCGTGTGTATTCTGTCACAGGCATATTCCGTTGCCTGCACATACACAGATCGTGCACACTCACAAAACACTATCAATAGGTATATTTTCAGCTCCTACTCCTATTATAGTCACAGACTTACAGATCAGATGACTGTCTTCTCACAATCTTTTAAAAGTACTTCTCTTCCATTCACTCCAAACTTTTATGGTCCTCTTCTCATGCAGGTACCTTTATACATACTCATACACACATGCTTGTTAGGATGCCACATGCTTGTGAAATCCATGGTGCTTCTGTTTATTCATTTATCCATTGAAAGCATATCATATTCCAGGTGCTGTTCTAGAAGTCATTTGAATAAACATGTGAGGGGAGAGGGGCTCTCAGTCCTGTGGTGGAGACAGACTAGAAGGCAGATATTCATGAGTTTAGTGTTAATTGTCATGAATCCAGGTGACCTATGGGAGCACAAAGCGAGATGCCCAAACCAAGACACAGGAAAAAAGTGTGTGTTTTCTAAGTTAACAAAAAAAACAAAAAAAACAAAAAAAACAAAAGAAGAAGAAGAAGAAGAGGGACAAGTAGAAGAAGCTAAATGTTCACATGGTACAAAGAAATACAAGAATGCAGCATATTTGGGGAAGAGCAAGCTGTGCAGTGTGATCAGTCGTGAGGTCTCTTGACTCAGGAAAAAGTGTGTAACCTCTGTAGCTGGTAGAAAGCAAGGAAGCACAGGGAGGGAGGCATGCCTCTATATTCCAAAGATCCATGGGTCAACATATGACATAAAGAGAGTAAACATCAATCACTCAGATGGTTGAATACAATGAGAAAGATACCTCTGTCAGAAAATGTTATAATTGTGCATTTCCATGCAAAGTATGAACAAATTCACTGCTCTCTGAATGACTGTTTTTCCTTCCTGGTTAGTTAGGTACATGCCTCGCCTTTCACCTGTTTGAGGTCAAGGTAGTGTGATCACCTAGAATGACAGGCATGGGGATTTGCATGCAAATCTATGTGCCTGCGAATATGTGAAGACAGTGTAGTAGAGGTAGATCCTGGTTCACAAGGTCCCAGAACACTTTCTATTAAGAGCCTTGAGTCCATGCTGCTTCTTTGAGAACCCCTTCTTATTCACATTAAACATACCCAGGAGTGCCCGATTTGTCCACTGAGAGGCAGGCAAGCAGCCATTTTCTCAAGGCTTCCTTATTTAGCTTTGGAGATAGTTTTAAATAGGCAGGTGGTTGTTGCCATGGTTACCCCATTACACCAGCGGCTAAACTTAGGAAGGGCCACACGAGATAGGAAGAAAGCTTGATATCAATATCAGAATTTGGAAATGTAAACAATATTATCAAACAAGACTTCATTTTACTCAGCTGAATTTAGGTTTTCCAACGAGTAGTCACTGTTTGGCTAGCCAGTCTTACCATTAATGCTCAGGACTGGGTCCTCAGGGGTAACCCTGAGGTTAAATCTAGGGAGTTATAAACTGTTTTTGTTTTGTTTTGAACATGGGACTGTGACTAGTTGGGACTGAATTTATTAGGAAACTTCAATTTTTTCTCAAAGCTCATTGAGTTTTCAAGGCTACTGTAACAAGAATCCTTTACTGAGGTACAAGCACTGTGGGAGCTCTGAGGACACTTAGACATTGTATGCAAGATATTGAATATATTTTTCTGGAGAGACTATCAGAAGGTTTTTGGAGGGATCCATAACCCTCAAATGGTTAAAAGTTAGAGTTCTGAGGCCTCTTTGAATCCTAACAGGCATCAACTATTGGGGTTTCAATAAGGTCTTACCCTTGATAGCCTCTCTAAACAGGTTGTTGCTAGGGAAGGTGGTTGGTTGTACAAAACTAAGCTATGTTTCCTGGTGGAATTGCGTTGTTAATGGAGCAAGAATCAGGTCCACGGGTGCAAAAGGTAAGCTAAGTGTGATAGTCAAGGGGGAGAAAAGGCCTTTGATGTAGAGAATATATTTTGGATATATTCTACTTCTAATCATTGACTGACTAAATATTAATTGCTAATTTAGGAATGTTATGAAAATTATCATATCATTATTGGCATAACCCATAGAAGAAAGATTTAATACAATTGAGATTTAACACATTAGAAAGTGTTTTAGGATACAAGAATAAGTAAGACATGGTTCCTGCCTTCAAGAAATTCATAGTCCAGCAAAGAAAGAAAAATAATCCTCAATTATGTTTTACAAAATTATTTTCACATGCAAGATTACCTTTAATAGGTAATATAGTCTATAGGAAGTTGTGTAGTATCAGTGCAGAAATAGAGTTACAAGGGAACCAAACTAGGAACTGTTGTTTTTTGAGGTCCTTCTAGATCCCAAGTGATACACTCAGCTTTTAAACTACAGTAGATTATTTAAATCCCAATACAGCCCTACAAAGTAAATGTTAGCATTTCTATTCTATAGATAAAGGAATTAAGGCTGGGAAAAGCCAAATCATCTAGCTGAGGTCATACAACTTTTTAAGCAGTAGGGCTGATTTGATTCTCTCTCTCTCTCTTTTTTTTTTTTAGCTGAAATATAATTGACATATAACCTTATGCTAATTTTAGGTGTACAACATAGTGATTCAATATTGTGAAATAATCACCACAACGAGTCTAACCCAGCTCCTAACTCCAGGGGGCAAACTCTGTTTACTATACCTTCTGTCTTTCATGGCACGCACCTATTATATATCCAACATTCTAATGGGAATTTATTATACATGATCTCACTCAGGGCTCACAATAACATGCAAGAGTAAGTGCTACTGTCCCCATTTCAGAGATGAAGAAACTGAAGCTAAAGAGGTTGGAGCTCTTCCCATCTCCATCCACTATTATTGATTGTCTTTATGAGCAAATCCTGTAAATAGGGGCCACAGGTATACCACCTACTCTTAACTTGTGCATTATGACTCTTCTCCCTAGCAAGGAGCAGGACCAACCACATGATTTTGTGGCACAGTGCAGAATGTAGGCCCCCATGTTAAAAAAAAATTATTAAGAATTTCAAGTTGGTGACAGCAGAATATCAAATCAAGCCTGGGGTCCTTTTAAGTGTGGGGCTCTGTGAGACTATATAGATCTCACACCCATGAGCTGGCCCTGGTAAGGAGAGAAGAATTAATAAAAAGACACATTTGCCAGGACTCACAGAGTGTGGGTGGAGCTTGCAATGAAGGTAAAAGAATGGTGAGAAGAGGGTTTCACCCAGGGAAGGGTTATCAGCCCCTCAAACAGGCAGTGGTCTGTATTCACAGATGAGCTGAGGATGTCACAAGTCTTCCAGATATCCAAGAGCCAGTCCTCCATGAAGTTTCTGGATGGACTCTCCATGGACATTTTTGTATATGTGGAATATACACAATATAGAAGCTACCTAATTCCAACATCACTGTTAGTAAATGTTTGGAAAAAGAAATCTAACTACAGAATTTTTTGTTGTTGTTGGTCAGAAACTCAGAGCACTTGAGGAATGTGTTATTCCAAACCTGTTGAGTGCCATCCACTTGAATATGTCCCTCAGCAGTTTAGGCTGAAGCAAGATATTTCCTGTTAGGCCCTTCAAAGGGACCGAAACAGTACTTCATTCCTACCAGAAGCTGACCGCCTTTCCTAAAAGCTCTTGGGTAATGAACAGGCTCTAGAGTGTTAGCTTTCTTGGAGCCAGGACCATGGAGTAGCTGATGAAGGGTCCCCACAAGCCCTAATGTAATCTGAATTCTTAAAGTTTGGAAATACATCTTGAAAATAACTAAGCTCTTAATAGATATTTATAGAATGAGGTAGCAGGGTATGGTCTAAGTTGGCATCAAAACTTGGCTCTGCAGCTTACTAGCTATGTGACCTCGGGCAAGTTACTTAATCTCTTTAATCCTTTGCTTCCTCCCCTGAAAATCTTACAAGGTTGCTGTAAGTATGTAATGAGATAATGTGTAAGCTCATGACACACAGTAGGTTCTCAATAAACATTTGTTGTTTAATATTGTTGAATGGCAAGCTTGAGGAAAGCATTGCCTTAAATTGCCAGTGAAGTATTGTCAATAAAAGGCTTTTCTGATGGGGTGGGATTCATTATCACAGGATCATTGCTGCATTGGCATGGCCCTCAAACTAAAACATTGAAGGACAACTGAAAGTTGGAGGAGACTCCAACTGTGATACATTGAATCTGTCAAAATCCTTCTCCGGGGGTTGGGAGGATGGCACCAATTAGCCAGCCAGGATTGGGTTGAATTCTATAGTGCTGATGCTGTAGAGAAAATCCCCTCCATGGGTGTCCAAGAGGCAGAATTGTGAATACCAGAGAGTTTAAATCCAAATGCCAAGGTAGGAGTCACAGACCCTAGATGACATGCTAACTGGAAGAACAGGGTGAGAGTGAGTAAAGGGTCGGAGTTGCATTAAAGGTGCCATGTGCTCCATGGATACTTAGGGCTTACCAGAAGTGCACAGTTACTGGGTAGGTGGGTGGTCCAGGGCAGTCAGACTCCTGACCTGTGACTACCCTTTCTTCATTAATGCTCACTGTCCCCCCCACCATCAAGCTCTTCTTTTCCCACTTTAGATGAACACAGAGATATCCTGTGGCAGGCAAGATGTCCTGTGGCAGGCAACAAAGCTCAAGCCATACAATTCTAGAAAAAAAGCACGGGGGTGGAGGGGAGCGCTCCTCTCTTGAATACAGTATGCTCTACAGTCACAAACATAAAGTGTATCACCATTTATATAAGGTTTTCTTTTTTATCTAAAAATGATACCATTATAAGTTATTCTTTTTAAAATATATATACATATTTTTGTTGATTTCAGAGAGAAAGGGAGAGAGAGATAGAAACATCAATAAGAGAGAACCATAGATTGGCTACCTCCTGCACGCCTCACAGTGGGGTTTGAGCCCACAACCTGGGCATGTGCCCTGACTGGGAATTAAACCATGACCTCCTTGTTCATAAATCGATGCTCAACTATTGAGCCATGCCAACTGGGCCATTCTAAGTTATGCTTCCCAGGAGCCCTGTGAGATAGCCCAATGTTACAGACCAGATATTTGACTTGCCCAAAGCAGGAAGTTACAAATGCGGCAGACATAGCAGGGTTAAAATCCTCGCTGTTGGAGTCTTTATCCTGTACCCTGAATTGGGCTTTCCTTCTCATCCGGTATTCAGCACCCACAAGAGACCAGCACTAGGTGCTCAGAGGTCCAAATTGTCTGCACTTTTTCCCTCTAAATAGCAAACTGTGTGTTTTTTTTTCAAATATTTTGGATTCAGAAAAGCCCCAAATGAAATTGATTGTGGCATTTTCTATTTCTATTCTTACACCTACAGTTATTTATAAAGGAAATGCAAACCTTATGCTGTGTTCAATGATCTTCGACTCTTCAAGTCAGTTCTGACAGAGCAACTTATTTACATGAGTGTTTATAGCCCACAAAAATGTTTTGTCTCCACCCTCCCAATCCCTCCTCAGAGAGATGAAGAATAAAATTAATTATATATGGGTTTGTATTTTTCTCACCAAACATTCATCATTATGCAATCGTAGAAGACCAGGGTGTTTTGTTTCACTTTTTGTTTGTTTGTTTGTTTGTTTGAGGGCTTTCTTATTCGTTTATAGTCATCCCTTTATTTTTTGAGGGATGACTTATAAATGAGGGGACAGCAACATGGATCATTTAAAACCATGGGTGGTCAACAATTTTAGGAAGCTGTTATTAGTATTTTTGTGCATCTCTCTGCCCTAAAGAGTCACAATATTTTAAATAATATGATGAAATAACATGGACTCTTAACATTTCCTTCATTTTACTCCTGGCTCACCCATCCATGTTGGAATGTACAGCACAACTTCTCATATTGGTACCCACAACCCACCTATGATATCTTAAGGTTCCCTATAAAGTTACAGGTTCACCAAAACAATTCCTTGCTGCAGCTTGCCAGACCTTTTCTTCTAACCCCTGCCAGGCTAGTAGAAGAAAAGTATGATTCATGTCAACAAAGAGTGGAATCAGTTTGTGATAAAAACAGAAGGAACTTGAAAACAAGCATGTTTTCAAATCTTTTAGGCCAGATAATCCAAAGTTATCAGTATTTGTGTATTGATTGAGCTCTAGAAATGTTTCCATCAAAGAGCTCAAGGTGTTGTATAGAATCAAGATCAGAAGAGTTAAGGTCAACATGATAACCTCAAGGAAAAAAATCAAAGTACACAAATTTAAAGTTAGGTAGGAGTTGGCCAGATTCTCAAATGTGTGTTGACAGTTTGGATGCTTTCCAGAAGGGAGAGGTTGATAAAGTCCTGGCACTTGAAACCATGTCCTATAAGGAAGGACTGAATTTGGGATTGTTTCACCCAAAGAAGAGAAGACTTAGGGAGAAGTGATTATTGGCCTCAGATATTTGTAAGTGTTTCTCATAAAGGAGAAATTAGGTTATTTTGTATGACTAGTCAATGTACCTAGATAGACCACTTTGAGCCTCAAATAAAGAAGATCAACATACCATATCTTCCAGTGCAGGGAGCACTGGAATTGGGGAGGGGTTCCACATACATGCTCAGGCAGATGCTGGACAATAATTTTGGGGCTCTAGTGGAGCCAAGTGCCCAAAAGTGCAGGTTCTATCATCAGACAGCTTGGATTCAATAGTTGGGATTGTCCTTAACCACTATGTGTGACCTTGACCAAATAACTTCGAAAACTCAGTCTTCTCACCTGTAAAATTGGGATATAATACTGTTTTAGTTTCCTACAGCCGTAACAAGTTAACACAAACTTCGTGGATTAAATACACATTTATTATATTATAGTTTTGCAGATCAGAAGTCTGAAATAGGTGTCAGTGGACTAAAATCAAGGTATCATCAGGATTGCATTTCTTTCTGGAGGCTCTCGGGGAAAATCCATTTCCTTGCCTTTTCCTACATCTAGAGGCTGCCCACATTCCTTGGCTTGTGGGCCCTTCCATCTTTAAAGCCAGCAATGGCCAGTCAAATATTTCTCACATTATATTCCTCTTCTATGCTTTTCTCTGCCTTCCTCCTCCACCAATAAGGACTCCTGTGTCGTGTTGGACCCACTGAAGTAATTCAGGATAACCTCTCCATCTCAAATTCAGCTGATGGCCAGTTGAGATTCCATCTGCAACCTTAATTGCCCTTTGCCATATAACCTAACAGATTCATATACACAGGTTTCAGGGATTAGAGCCTGGACACCTTCAGGACATTTTTTTGCTTACCATAAGAACCTTACCTCATAGAATTTTTTTTTAAGATCCTATGAAACAATTTAAGATGCTTATTACAGAGGCCTTGCATATCAATGCTAGCTATTATTATTAATATTATTATAAATAATAATCATGTTAGATGACTCAAGGGTGCTTAAAACTCTGGATTTGGTGATCCTCTAAGGGGGACAAATATATCTATAGGTGATAGGGTATGAGTCATCAATGTAGCAATATATAGCATTTTTTCTTCATTTATCTTGATAACATTTTTCAATAAAATACCATACATTAGATAATTTAAATAATATATCCTATAGTATGATCAGATAGTATATTGTAATATAATTTTAAATTGTGTAAAGTTCAGAAATGTTAAAGTAAGAAAAAAACAATAACTCATAACCCCATTGCTCAGAAACCCAATATTCCCATTTTGGTGCAGCTTACTTTATGTAAATGTTTGTAATAATATGTTTTCATAAATTTGTATTACTATTCTATAAACAACTTTCCTTCATATAAGTAATTATGGCTTACTGTGGAAAAACAAATCATATTTCCCTCCCCCAGGAAATAAACACTATTAGCATTATAACATATTTTTCTTCTGCACTTTCAGTGCACAATTTTATTTACTTGAGATCACATTGTATACGCTGGTTTAAACATGATTAACACAGTAGCACTTACAACTTATTAAAGGAAAGTAATATAAAGGAGCTGATTAGAGTGAGTTTATCTGCAGTGGGAGTTTTATTGGTGTTTTTCCAATTTAAAAAATCCCAGTGATTTTGTTTAGTCAATATGAGAGTTTAAAAATATCATTACTCAAGTCCCTTTGCAAGCAAAATAGCAATTTGATATGTTATGCAGCTTTACTTTTGTGGAGAATAAATTTAAAAAAAAAATTTTATTCTCTTAGCAGTTTCCAGTCCTGTACATAGTTTTGCTATATCTGAAAAAGACCTGTTTATGTTTATGCTGCCATCAAAGGCAGCAATAAATGCCATCTGAACTGTGCAGCTGTATAATTTTATAAGCACTCAGACTAACATTAGGAGCCGTTGTTAGTCGGAATGCCAATTTCATGAACATTCTTTTTAATTCACACAACTCTCCAAGTATGAAATAAAAATTATTGATCCATTTTACAGACGAGAAAATTGAGGCTCAGAGATTAGGCAACTTGCTCAAAACCATGTAACTAGTTAACAGGGGGGCTGTTATTCAAACCTTGGCCTTCCTGACTCCACAGCCTCCCTTCTTCTCACTACACTTCCCTGCCTCTCTTGATTGCCCTGTTTGAAACCCCACAACCAGAGAAACACCTGAGAAAAAGACTAGACAAGAACCACAAAGACAATTTAACAGAACCCATGAGAAAACTTTGAATAAATAAAACACCATTTTTCCAGGACAGGAGAAGCAGAGAATGTATTGGGAATGGGCCTCAAGTGTGTGAAGGATTCACGACAGGATAATGTGACCACAGCTCCTTACTCTTCATGTTGACTCAGGAAAATATGAGAGGGGAAAATGTGCTTCTAAAGTGAGAAGTTGTTGTCGGGGATGGGAAGATGTATTCAAGGCCAAAATGAGTTATGGAGAGAAGTTGTGGAATGTCTTTCAAACGTTTCTAAAAGCAGAAGACAGCCTCATTCAGCTGGAATGACACACACATCATCTTCCCTGAGCCCAGGAATGAGCTCATTGCACTCACAAATGGGAGCCCTCTGCCTCCCCCCTCCCCCCCGCCTGCCCCCCCCCCGCCCCCCGCAATCGTACAGGATGTTCCCTATGAAAACACTTACCTTTTTTGTTTCTCTGTTCCCAGTTGGTCCCTAAGATGCCCCTTCATCAGGATTTGCTCAGCAGCCCCCTGGCCCATCTTGATACTCTTCCCTCTCAAGCCCACCTTACCTGGAGCTGCTTGTGTTTTTGTCCACTTGTTTCCACACAAGAACCTGCTGCCCAACCCATGTCCCAATGTATAGAATTTAAACTCATTCAGAGCCGTTTAGAAAATTGTTCTCCTCAAATGCCAGTCCACTCTTATCATTTGCTTGCCTTCCCATGCATGTCCTTAACTCCTCAGACATCGCCTCCTGGGACCGAATCATCACCTATGACTTGTTTAAAAATGCAGTCCAAAGTATTCTGAATACTCCCTTCCTGACCAAGCCAGCCCTGGCTCCGCTTGCTCTTTTTTTAAATTTTTTTGTTTAAGGTATTACAAATAGCAGTACATATATGTCTCTTCCCCACTCCCCCCACAGACCTCCCCACCCCCGTCTTCCCCTACCCCCAGTACTTGACCTCATCCCCCAGACCCAGTGTCTTGCATTTGTTGGTTGTGCTTATAGCCACTTGTTCTTTGAATCTACCTACAAGATTTTTGATACATTTTCTCCCAATTTGATTTTTTCCCCCTCTTTGTCTTCTATAAGTCTCTCCACCTCCTTCATAAGCTTGCTCACTCAGAGAAAGGCCTGAACCCTTTTTATGGGAATCCATGGACCTAAACTCAGGAGGATGGTTCTGAGCACGTTCCCTCATTCAGCTAGAACGTCAGTGTGAAGCATCTGCTTTGCGTTAACATCATGTCAGGGCCGAGAGGAAATGGGGATTTACAACAGCCCCTATTTCCATGTGTCCAGCTGGGAAGATGAGCGTGTACAGAAGCTACTATCCTCTGTATCATTGCCTAGGGCTGCCATAACAAATTACCACAAACCGGATGTCTTAAAACAACAGAAATTTATTCGTTCACAGTTCTGGAGGCTAGAATTCTGAAATCAAGGTGTCAGCAGGGTTGGGTCCTTCCCAGACTCTGAGGAAGAATCTGTTTCATACTTCTCTTCTTGCCTCTGGTGGATGCCAGCAATTCTTGGCACTCCTTGACTTGTAGCTGCATCAATCCAGTCTCTGCCTCCTTCTTCACATGGCCGTCTCTTCCTGTGCCTCTGTGTCTCTCGGTCTAGATTTCCCTCTTCTTCTAAAGATACCAATCATTGGATTTGGCCCACCCTTACCTAGTACGATCTCATCGTAACTTGATTACATCTGAAAAGACCCTATTTCCAAATACAGTCACATTCATGGGTACTAGGGTTAGGACTTCAACGTGACATTTTGAAGGACACAATTCCAGCCCTCCCTCAAACCCTCACGAAAGAAGGAAATACAATATAGCATGGTGAACTTTGTTTTAACAAGAGGACGTGAATAATGAGTGTGTGGGGGAGCACCTGAGAAAGTGGGATTAGACTTCAGAAAGAGAGTTACATTTGAGTGTGAGCTTGAGAGAGAAGTGGGAATTCATTGAGGAAGGAAGATACCAGACACATGCTCAGAGGCAAGAGGCTTGGGGAAATGGCAGACGTGTATGGGGACACTGAACATGAGAAGAAGGGAGAATGGTTCCCAGGTGAGCTAAAAAGGCAGAGGCAGCTATGGCCAGATCCTGGTGCTCTGCCACAGTACAAATCTTGGCTCTGTGTTTTATCCCATAGTTGAGTGAATGAACGGTGAGGTAGTCAATAAATGTTTTCTGAATAGATCAGCGAAGGAATAAATTCTCCTTCAAAGTATTTCCAGAGTCCTGGCCAGTGTTTGTAAATGGTTAGAGCATCTGCCCACTCACCAAAGAATAGTGGGTTAGATTCCTAGTCAAGGGCATCTACCTGGGTTGTGGGTTCACTCTCCATCCCAGGTTGGAACAACTAGTCAGTATAACTCTCTCTCTCTCTCTCTCTCTCTCTCTCTCTCTCTCTCTCTCTCTCTCCCTAATCCCTATCCCTCTCTCTCTTCCCTCTCTCCCTCTCTCTCTCCCTCCCTCTGTTTCCTTTCCTTTTTCTCTTCCACTCTCTCTGAAAAAGCAATAGAAAAAAATATATCCTCAGTTGAGGATTTACAAAACAAAAAGTCTTTCCAGAACCAAAATTTCAGTTCCTAGGAATGTGGGTTGACACTTACTGAAGTGTTAGAATAGTAAAGGGTATTTGGTCAAACAGAGACCCAGGGAAAGAGGAGAAGAGGAACCTCCCTCTCCTTTCCCCAATTCTCTCCACTCCCCCCCCCCGCCCCCAGGAGGAAACAGAAAGAAGAGTTTGGCAGGATAAAGATAAAAGGAGCCAACTCTGCTAACCTGAGGAGTTGGTACATATCAGAGCCAGAAAAACTATGGAAACCAAACTCACAGCTTTCTTACAAACCATGAACTTTGCAGCATGCTGTTTGCTTGTGGAGGTAGAAGTCCACATTGAAGAAAACACACACACACACACACACACACACACACACACACACACACACATCATTCTCTCTTTCTCACCACTATAATTTCAAATTCTTTCATGAAGAATTTGACTTAGGTGGCTTTTAAACTTAGCTTAACATGGTTTTTAGCTCCAGAGAAAAGAATATCAGAGTTTATTAACACTCTGTTATATTTTACTAATTAACACTTTAGAAAGTATTATCCTTTGCTTTAGAGCATTTTTGGACACAACAAACTCCATCTTTATATTTAGAGCTGATGTGATCAGCATATTCATTTCAATGCATTTTCCTTACACAGTTCACATTTGCACATGTTTTGTTAAAAAGAACTTGAAAAACAAGGTGGAATAGTAATATATATATTCTCAACAAAGATTCAAAGGATAAATTTTAATTCTTTATTTAAAACAATATTTACTAAAGAAAAATTTAATGCACTTACTATTGGGCCAAAGGAAATTTTGAAAGCAGCCTTTTTCTGGACTTATCGGGAAACTCAGTCACTCTTCTTAGTGAAATAACTGAACTATCTCTCAGGAAACCCTGGGCAAATGGCTTCCAACTCCATCTGTCAGGCTGTGTCATTCTTGTGTGAAATAGAGATACTAATTCCCGGGTTTCACTGTGTTCAAAACCAGAACTGAGTTCCAGCTCCCACCCTGCCTCTTATTTAACTGATGCATTTGGGAAAGTTACTCACTTCACTGATTCTTCATTTTCTGTTGTGTAAAAATGGAAATTATAACTATCTCGCAAGATGCTTATGAGAATGAGAGTAGATAAATAAGTGGATTCTAATGTTTCAGGTGTTGGTATGATGCTATTGACTACTGCAGGGATTTGTGAGGAGAACGTGCAGCAGTACATTGTAGGATCTCCAAGTTAGATGCATTGCGATTCTTGGCTATAATAAGTTGTAGAACCACAGCTCTGGTCAGGACTTTAGGTTTGTGTCCCCTTCCCAGTATAAGTATCTTTTCTATAAAAACCACTCTGGGGTGTGGGGGGGGGGTGGTCATCAGATCTCTGCTTTGAAGATTGTAGGAGTGATTAGTTTTTTTTACCACTTCACGTTTTCCTAAGAGAGCACTTCCCTGATCTCCTAATGCTCTTCAATGAAAGAGGGGCTCTCCTCAGTCCAAGAATGTACTTATGCCCTCAAATTGCCAAAGCACCAGGGACTTACATAATTGTTGAATATTCATGTTTATTGAGTTTACCCTTAGATGGAAATTCCTCATTGTCCAGTAACAATATCTTTTCTATTCTGTTGAATGAAGGGTTCCTTTAATCTGGAAAGTGGCCTTTTTGGAGAGCATTCCAAAGTGCCAATCAAACCAAGTACTTCACCTTGCCTTTGAACTCAATGAGCTGAAAGTGTGTCTTTAATCTCCAGCTTTGAGTTCCTATAGGACAAGAGGTGTTAGAAGCATCATGGATAAATACAAACCCCAAACTGTTAGTCTTAGTAAAACTTTGACTGGAGCTGTCAGCACAAAGCATTCTACTTAATCAGGCTTTCCCTTTCCTCTTCTGCATCACCTTGTATCTGAGCCTGCACAGGGAGAGGAATGGAGGCTGCTCACAACCAGGGCTCTGCAGGCATGTGCAAGGGTTGGGGTGAAGATAACACAACAGGCTTCCCTCTAATTTGAGCTGATGGCCTGGTTTAATAATTTAAAGAAAAATGAAATGGTCAACAACAGTACATCAGAAGAAGAGATTTGAACACTGGATAATATGTCCTTTAATAATCAAGACTTTATGTTATCATATTAATATTCACAATAACCATCCAATTTTGCAAAGTGGAAATTTCAAAGGGAAGGTAAACATGAGCTCAAGCTGCTTCTCCAATAGTTAAAGGACAAGTTCATTACTCGCTGTCCCATGCTTGTTAAATAATTGAGAAAGCCAGGTTGGGCCTGACTTATAAATACAGAACTGAAAATATTTTTCCCAGAAAAGGTGGATTTGGGGATTATATTTTATTGCTGTACATGTAATCTTTGCAAATGCCAACAGCTTCAGCTCCTACCCTGCTGAAGCTGGTCAGACCTTGAAATCAAATACATATTAGGATTCATAACCAAAGGTACTAACAGCTCAGATGGAAAAGATCAGAATGGGAAAGGAGACATTTTTGAGGCGACTTCTAGGAAGATTTCTGGAGGAAACTACAAAGGTCTATATGCAAGTTCACAAATCCAAATGCCAGAAAAAGCCAGAGAGTTAATGTATATGGGGGAAGTAAGTGTATCTGAGGCTTTAAGAAGTGGTAAAGACTCTAGCAAAGTGGACAGCATGTGCCCTGTGTAATGGGAGCAGCCAGTACTCAGCTCCAGCCAATTATTTTCAAGCTGGAAAACAGCCAAGTATGAACAGATCTTATTTCTCAAGAGAAACTGGGCTCCAGGTGTGTATATAAACTCTTCCAATTTTAAAAACAAATGTGACCCTGGCCAGATGGCTCAGTTGGTTGGAGTGTAGTCTTGTATGCCAGAAGATGGCGGGTTCACTTCCTGGTCAGGGCATATACCTGGGTTGCTGGTTTGATCTTAGTTGTGGCACCTGCAGGAGTCAATCAAATGATGTTTCTCTCTCACCTCTCTCTCTTCCTCTCCTCTCCCCTCTCCTCTTCTCTCTCTCTCTCCCTCCCTCCCTCTCTCATATATATATATATATATATATATATATATATATATATATATATATCCTCCCTCCCTCCCTTCCACTCTCTCTAAAAATCAATGAAAAAAATATCTTCAAGTTAGTAACAACAAAAATTAAAAACAAAAATAAACATGTTTTTAAACCTCAAGAGATCCATGAACCTCCAAGGAACTATAACCTTAGTGATGTGACAGGGAACAATTATTTCTTTTCCTTGCTTTAACTTGGTCACAAATTATTGGTGATGCAAATGTAAACTGGTCTCACCAAAGAATAGAATGAATGGGCTTGAGGAAAACTTAAGAAGTCAGTGTATTCACACTGTTGTAGGGTTCCTAGGTGTCATAAAATAAATGAACCAGAAAGGAAATGGACTCAGAATGCCAAAGAGAACATAAAGCAAAGTCAGGGTCTGATTAAGAAACAGATTTAACATGGAAGTAAAGAGGAAATGCCCAACCCCTGTTTGGGGAATAAACAGAAGTACCCAAGGAGGATGGGTTTGGACCTTCTGGAGAAGGGAAAACAGAACAGTTAAGGAGATCATCATGGAGTTTGAAAATAACCTATGGAGGTAGCTACCCAAGTACTCTCCTTCAGGTGTGCATTAATGTAACATTGATTAAAGCAAATTTCACATGATGTTAAAAGGAAATTCATAGGAAGATAGAGGGCAGAGAAGTCAATCATTAAGTACACTGGGAAATTCCAAATTAAATATATTTCTCTTCTGTATGATATTGTAAAGCTTTAATCTAGATTCCAACCTATTGAGACCATGCAAAAACAGGCTCTAGTACCCAAATGTACTTGACTACAAAATCCTCCTATCCCAGAGCATCTAATGAGACCACTATTTTGTTGAATTCACAATGGAGAGAACCCTGTGTTAGAGATGAAAAGGAGTACAGGAAAACTTATAACCATAAACTGTCTCACTTCTGCCTGTGGGTGTGGGCTGAGAGAGACGTCCAGAAGAATTCTGGCCAGTATCTCAGTGACTCTGGTGTCTTGGATAGGAAACTAAGGTACGTGGGGCAGAGGCAATGTTTTAGTCTCTTCCTCCGCCATGAGTCCTACCAGGCACATAGGGCAGACACAGAGCTGCTCTGTAGCTGATTTGAGAACAGCTGTTCTCCTGGGCCATGGATTTCAATGCTGGAATGACAGGTCCCTCGCAAGGCATTGGGAGATTGTCACATAAACCAAAGGGAATATTTGTGGTCAGAAACTTGAAGACCAAGCAGGAGAGCTTTAAAATGAGACTTAAGGGGGATAAAGTAGAATGTCCAAATGAAACTCTAAAATCATAGCCCACAATTGGGCAGCAGGTGTGAACTAGAAGTAAGAGGCCCGACAGAAGAGATGCCAAGCAGTTCTCCCAAGGAACTGGAGAGAGGAGCAGCAGGCCACAGACATAGCAGGGCACACTTGTTCATCAGGAGAGATGAATGTGACCTCCTCTGAGACAGCAGAGAGAGAGTGGGGTAGAGCACAGAGCCAAAATGCCGAGCCAGGTTAGGGGGTAAGGGGGAGGGAGACAGGGGAACAAGTAAGCATGAGCTCAGTCATTGAAATGAGTGTTAGGAGTGTACACACAGTATAAGAAGTCACAAATGTCAGAGCAGAAGCAAAGCCGAAAGCATATGGATGAGATTTTTCAAAAGGGCGAAGCAGAAAGGATTTTGCTGGCAGTGTCTACTAGTCTTCTCAGGCAGCGCCAGGTTCTGGTGGATGCCTTCCCATTTAAGATTTTTTAAACTGGCAGAGGAAGAAGATGAAATAGGGACGGGAAGGGAGTACTTATCCACGCACCTCCCATCTAATGAATTGTTGACTTGCCTTGCTAACAATTTCATGACTGAAAAGTAAAGAAAGCAAGGAGGGAACTACTTAATTAAACTATTTAATTCTGACCTAGAGGCATCCACCTGGTGGATGGTGTAGAAGGCACAGGAAACTCAGGCAGTAACCAGATCATCTTATAGGTTTACCATAGCAGAAAGAAAAAATTGGATGCACCCTTATGTTCTTTACTCCCCTTGCTACTTCTCTCCTCACTCCATAAGAACTCCAGCCCAGACTTCAGGCTGGCCACGAGGGATTTTAGGGTTGGGAGAACTGTCCTGTGTTTTCACCCAGGAAATTGAGGGAAGCCAAGATTCTCCAATCCGAATCTAGTAGGAAAGACATGCCACTTATATTTCCATCTGGAACTAAGAATCCATGAGGCCACAAAGCTAGTTTTACACATAGCAGTGGAGTTCTAGTGCACCATTATTTGAGTGCATGCCATGTGGCCTATCTATACTTTCTCATTTAACAATCCTAACAATCCCTGCGAGGTAGGCAATACTATCCCAATTCAAAGATGAAGCAACTAAGGAACAAAGACTAAATGACTTGCCCACGGCCACAGAGCAAGTAAGTGACTGACCTGTGGCTTGAACCCAAGCCTTGCTGGCTTCTAACCAGAGCTTCTTCTGTTCCACCAAGCTGCCTCCAAACCAGACATTGGCTATGTAACAGGTTAATTGGCTTTTGTAGGTTAGCCTAGGAATCAACGTCAACATAACATTGTTTCTATGGGGAGATGTGCTCAGAGTGACAAACAAGTGGCTTAACCAAGGAACGTTTGTAACCTGACCTATCATAATTCGGGCACTGCCTCATGCCCAGAAAGGCTGGTTGTGGAAGGAAGCAAGGAGGTGCAGACTCATTCAGCTTGCATCTTCTCAGACACCATGACAGTCTACCCTTGCATTTGCCAAAGAACAACATTCTCAAACACATCTACAAAATAACCACCATAGTACCTACCACAGCAGGTAGATGTAATGACCACATGGGGGGAGCCTTTGGTTTATTTAGCACCTAGTGCAGGTTCAGAACACAGAGAACACTGGATGGGGGTGAGCTGGGGCCAGAGGGAGGAAGTGGGAGGCATAGCGTGGCTCTCTCTCAGGGCCCACCTGGGAATTACGGTAAGGTCAGGGTGCAATATGCTTCTGGGGTTTTCCTTGGCTCGCACAGACCATTGCTAGTTTCTAGACTAATTTGATTAGGCCCTGGAACTGGCCTTCCTCAGCAAGAGCTTAGTCCCAGCAAAGTGGCCTGTCCTCTCTGGACATTTAGGGCTTCCCTTCAATCAACTGTACTTGCTCACCTAGGCTTTCACTGTCCCACTTTCCTGGGCTGAAGAGTGTGTGAATGTTGGTAAAGGATAGTTCAGAATCAGAAAAAGCTATTGAGAACCTGTGAGGCACACATCTGCCTCTGTCCTTCCTCTCCGGGAGCAGGGTTTCATTTGTTCCCAGTGTTTGACTTTGTTCTCTGAGAACTATGAGAGCAAGCTTGTTCAGAGCCCTCTAGCCTCAGCCAAATCGTCCTAAAGGGGATTTTCATTCCACGAATAAAACTTCAAAGGAAGAAAGGATTGCTAAAAGCAGCCAAACACTGATATATTTTTTTTTGGATGGGGGAAGGGAACTATTTTCTCTTGGCAAGAACAGATACTAAGTGGAAAAACACTCCAGAGACTCAGTCCCTCGGGAGAGAAAACCCTAGCTGCCTCACCAGCTGTCTGTCCCGAGGGTCACCCAAAAGTGGCAGGGCCATGTGGCAGTTCTCAAGCCGGGCTGTGGGTCTCAGAGAGGCAGTGTCTGTGAGCAAGTATAGTAACCGTGGATGGAGTCTCAGAGAAACTCCCTGTTCTGGCCTGTGTGTGTTCTGACACGCGCACATGTGTGTGTCCCTGGGTGCCGCGTTGGGGAAGGATCTGATTTCAAACTTTGGCAGGCTTTGTGCTAGAGTACTGCCCTTAGGAGGAGATACTGTCAGGTGCCAGACAGAATTTGGGAGAGCCTAATGATGGAGAACATGTCCATAGTCCTTGGAAACAAACACAATCTGTCTTGTGTGGGAGAAAAGGGTCACTGTTCAGAGAGAAGACATTCTCTAGAGACCAGACTTACCCTTGAAGGTGTGGAGAGGTTGCTCTGGATGTGGGGCCAGCAGGTTTGACCCTTTATGACTTTGGGGCAAGAGTGGAGACCAGAGACCAATAGGGAAGCCCAGAACTCAGATTCTGTGGCAAAGAGTGCCAAGGGCTCTCCTGAGCAGCCAAAGCCAACCAACCTAGAATTGGGATCTCCTGACTGTGTCCATGGTAGGAGGAGTAGTTGTGAGCCAAACTGGCCCACAAGCAAGAATAAGAATTGCCCAGTTTCACAGTCACTAGCTGTGTGGCTCTGATTGACTTTTCCATTTCTCTCAGATGTCTCTGGGGCATAGAAACAGGAGCCGGGGTTTGAATTCCAGCCAGTGGCATCATCAAGACTGGTTTCAGGACTGGTTTTGATAGTCTGTACCATGAGAATGTTGTTATGGCTTAGAAGAGAGCCAATATCCAGAGGAGGGATGGAGTAACGGTTCTGCATGCACCCTTATACCATCAAAGAGTGCATTATTTTTATTCATTCCTGAACACCCCCAATGTGGGAACTACCTATCTAACAAAGAGGGAATGTGTTAATTGGCCTTCATATCTTTGCAAAGATGGTGGCACCCACAGCCAATTAGGAACGAATATGCTAATTGTACCACCCTCAAAGATGGTGATGACCACAGCTAATAAGGAGGAAATATGCTAATTGACTGCCCAGCCCTCAAAGATGGTGGCACCCACAGCCACAAGATGGAGGTGCCCAGTCCCCTCAGCCCTACCGGGGCAACAGGTGTGTGGCGATCAGTGCCTCCACACACCTACCTCAGGAGTCCCCCAGTCCTTTCAGCCCCCCAGCCACCCAGGGCCGCCCGAGGCTCAGGTAACCAGGACCGACCAAGGCTTGTACTGTTGACAGTGGCAGCAGCAGAGGTGTGATGGGATGTCGCCTTCCCCTGATTGCTGGGTTGCCTCCTGCCCCTGAGGGCTCCCGGACTGTGAGAGGGGCAGGCCAGGTTGAGGGACTCCCCCTCCAGTACATGAATTTTCATGCACTGGGCCTCTAGTATTGAATAAGATATCAATTAAACTGTTCTAGGTAGTAATTCACTTTCCCATTTTTATTACTCAACAATATCCATTTGCCATTCAATCAGTGCCTTTGGAGATAATTGAGTTAATTCCGTTCCACATAAAAAAATTAATCCACTAGTTAGCCTATGCATTATTTACAAAGAGAAAATGCACAAACACTATTCCACATTAAGAAATGTTGACTGCAACTCCTGGACTCTTCGAAAGAATCCTTGGAACTTGTGATTTCCTGGCTTGGAATCTCTGGACCCCAAAGGCCTCTTAAGTGCAAATGATCTCTCACCTGTGATTTTATAGGTAATTTTTCACACATTAAAATGACTTAAGTGTCTTCATAGGTTATTAAGAGGATTCCATAAAATACTATAAAATACATGCTTGGTGGGTCTTTTCCTCCTTTCTGTTCCTTTTTATTTTCTTTAGCCCCTCCTTGAGCTCTCCCATCTTTTTGTTCCCCATGTTTCTACCCACCCCCTTCTGATCTCTAGTGTTCAGTCCTCCCTTTTATTCACTCATAGATTTTTCTTAGTGACATGAGTAGCAGTCCTGTCCCCAGCATGAAAAAAAAAGCCAGGGAATACCTTGCCCCATGAAGCTGAAATACACTGAGCCAAGACAAATCTTTTGGCAGGAATAGCAGGCACAAAAGACATGCTCAGAGAACAAAAATAGCTATTTATTAAGTCTCCTTCCTGATTGCTGGGGCTCACTTTCCCTTGTACCAAAGGGCCACTGCCCACTCTTGGAAAAGATTCTTCCATCCATAGCTCCATGCCTGAGGGTCACCAAGTGCCCATTCCAAAGAGCAGTGAGAACAGGGGACAGCATGCAGGGTGGATTATATGTGGTGAAAAGCTTTCTGATGGGACAGGGCAGCTGGTTGTGAGGTGACACAGATGGCCTCTGCAGCACCTGTGAGGTGATAGCCATGGGCCCCTTACAGTACTTGATATCCTTGCCTTAGAACCAAGCCCAACTGCTTTCCCACCACCACCACCCTTTTTTTTTTAACCTTTGATCTAAACTTTCGTTAATGCAATTACTAAACTTCCAAAGGCACTTGGGATTTAAAAATGTAAAATGTAAACAGATAAAGTATTCTTAATATTCTTACCAATAGTCATCATCCTATCTAATAAAAGAGTAATATGCAAATTGACCATCACTCCAACACACAAGATTGCTGCCCCTTTGTGGTCAAAGATGGCTGCCACAAGATGACCATCAGGGAAGGGCAATTGGGAGGGACCAGGCCTGCAAGGGAGGGCAGTTGTGGGCAATCAGGCCAGCAGGGGAGGGCAATTGGGAGGAACCAGGCCTGCAGGGGAGGGCAGTTAGGGGTGACCAGGCTGGCAGAGGAGGGAAGTTGGGGACAACCAGGCCTGCAGGGAAGGACAGTTGGGGAGGACCAAGCCTGCAGGGAAGGGTAGTTAGGGGTGACCAGGCCTACAGGGGAGGGCAGTTCGGGGCAAACAGGCTGGCAGGGGAAGGGTTAGGGGGTGATCAGGCTGGCAGGCAGAAGCAGTTAGGGGCAATCAGGAAGGCAGGCAGGCGAGTAGTTGGGAACCAGCAATCCTGGATTGTGAAAGGAATGTCCAACTGCCCATTTAGGCTCAATCCTACTGGAATCGGGCCTAAATGGGCAGTCTGACATCCCTTGAGGGGTCCCAGATTGGATAAGGTGCAGACTGGACTGAGGGACACACACCCCCATGCACGAATTTCATGCACCAGGCCTCTAGTTCAATTATAATTCAATTCGGTTGGTATTGCCCTTTGTGTTATTATCATAGCTGCTTGATGTTGTTAGATTATTATTTACTTTAATAACCTAACACTAGTCTACTAGCCTCACTAGTAGGAACAATAACACCACCAATAACCCAGAAAACCCTCTAGAGTAATAAGTGAGATCATTTGTTTAGTTTTTTAATTAAGATGAACCTTATGAAAATTTATAATTAATGTAAGCTAGGCAAAATTTTCCCCGGATGTGTAGTTCTGGACCTATGCAGCATTCTTTTAAAAAGTTGAATTACTTGCCAACTCTAATAATCAAGAGATCCTACATAAAAACACATATTTCTTTCTCTTTTAAAAAATGGCAGCTATGGAAATAGTTGGGCCTTACGCTCCTTAGCGACGGCACTTGAGGAGCACATGGGCCCTTCTTCTCTAGCCTCTATTGTGTTATCATCTCAAGATGTCAGGAAGTTTGGAGAAACCTTAGAAGTCAGCTATTTAGAGTCTTCCATTGTAGGATGAGGGAACTGAGGCTGGGCAGACCCAACCAACTCTTGTGGTGTCACAGGCCAGTGTGTATGAGAACCAGGGCTGGGTGGCAGGTCTCCTGCCTGCGGGCTCAGCATAGTCTCTACCACTCCAACATAGCACACAACCCATCCTGTGGGTGGCATGCTTCACCTCGCCGACACAGAAGGCCTAACTGACTAAATCGTGGCCCACTCAAGGAGCCTGATTATCAAAGCCCAAACCACAAAGAGGAATACCTTCTCTTCAAGGGCTCCTATTTCTAGAAATAGCTGTAGTGTCCTCTTTGTACCCTTCTAAGCCCAAAGAAACATTTTCATGTTTTGATGTCTTCAAAAGTATGTTGCCCTTAAAAGTTCTTAGATTTTTCAGAAAGGGGCCACCAGAAGCTCATGGCCTTTGCTGGTGAAAATGCCTGGCAGCTAGCTCGGTTTCACTCGTGGCCATCCTTGAAAACAGGCTATTCCTAGGCTGTCAGGAGGACGATTGAATCCAGTCCCAAAATTGTTAACAAATATAAAAGAGTATTTTTAATTAGTCCAATTTTTTCTCTCATCTGTCAAATAAAAAGATTCAACTGACTAGTGTGCAATCAAATATATATATATATATATATATATATATATATATATATATATATATATAAAGCAAGGGGGTAAATTAGGAAAACCCAGAAATACAGTCAAGCCCCGGTGTCACCGCTGCTGTTTCCCACTCCTCCGTGTGACTGAGAGTGCCCTAGATGAGAGCCTTCTACCTCAAAGACCCTCCAGTTCACCTGGATAGTTCAGAGCCTGACAGGGAACCTAGGAGTTTCAGGGACCTGGAAACCGGCCTCAGGACAACTGGTTAAGGATTAGTCATCTCCAGCTGAAAGGTGATTATGAGAAGGAAAGAAATGATGGGCCAAAGAAAACGCAGGAAGACAGATGCAGAAAACACATTCCAGAAGTCATTAAAACATTGTGAGTTTCATTTTATTCAAAAAATATTGGCTGCCTGGGCTAGACCCCCACACTGCTTCCACTCCTGCAGCCGCTGGGGGATGAGTCTCCAGTGATTGTGTTTCCTAGCAACAAGGGAGAACAGTCAGTGAGCACTTACCATGCATTAAACACCTGCTTGGTGCTTTGCATTTGCCACATGAGCTTTACAACTGTTGGGCAGAGAATAATATTCCCATTTTGTAGAAGAAGAAACGAAGGTTTGAAGCACTTAAATAACTTGACTAGCCAGCGGGTGGCAAAGCTGGTCATGAGCCCTCGCCTCTCAGATTCCAAATGCCAGGTTCTTGTACTAGTGCAGATAAAACAGACAAAAACCAGCACCACATGCGGCAGCAGCAGACCTCCAACAAGAGCTAAGAGGAACATGGCTGGGAGACATCTGCAAAAGAGAAGAAGGGACATTGGCATGCAGGCTCTCTGATTGTCACACAGATGGGGCAGGGAAAGGAAGGGGCAGCATCCCCCTGAAATTGTGAGGTATCTGATGCCGATTGACTTTTACCAAAGGCTTTGGCAAGGTGCTGGTGCTGGAGTTGGTAAAGGAAAAGGAAGAAAGGGAAGATGAGGCAAAGGAGGATTCACTACAATCTGTGAATTTCTTTATTTTCAGCAACAGTACCTACTCAGAGGGTTCTTCTGATAATGGAAAGAAATAATATATGTAAAACGTCTGGCTGACTACAAAACCAAAAGGCCAAAGTCTCCCTGACAAGAGGCTTTCTCTACTTCCAGGCCAATAAACAACAAGCTGTCAGCACCCCTCACTATATGGATCTTCTCTGACAGTGTACACACAATACAATGTAGAAGAATCCAGATTACTGCTCCCTGGTGTCTTGGTATGCAATGACAGTAGGCTGGGAGTTTGGTTTCCTTCCTAATCTTCTAGCAGCTGGGAAAGGGGGCAGCCAGTAACCCACAGGGAACCCGCCTCAGATAAGCCTGCCAGTAAAGTCCTTGGCAACAACACCCCAACATACACAAAGAAAGGTTCCGTCATATCTTCTCTTATATCACTTGGCCTAAAACCTACCTCCACTTCAGGGCCCACCATTAATAGCTAATTCAGTCATGCAGGATTATGGGACCCACCTTACCTGATCAGCCTTTCTCCCAATAGGAGTCTCTTTTCTTCTCTGTTCCTACCCCCATAACTCCTGCCTTTGTATCGTCAACCATTTTGGTGGCTAGAACAGAGAAAACCTAAAATAATCCCCCTTTAGATCATTTCAAAAATAAGGCTAGTAGCTATTTTTCTCAGTCACCAGATAAGTGACCTTAATTAGAAAGAGTACTTTGATTATTGATAAGGCATTAGTAACATTGAATCAATGAACATATATTGTGTAGAGAGGATGTGGGCCTTCTGTAGACCAAGATCAATTTTAGATGGTTTTACAAGTCTCATTCAATATTTTTGACACTGTGTTAAGTATTAGCCCATTTTATGGGTAAACAAGCTCAGAAAAGAAAAAAAAAATTGCTCAAAGCTACATGACCCATGAAGGGCAGAGTCCAAATTTGAACCTAGGGATCCTTGATTCCATGCTGGGGGCTGTACCTCAGGCTGCACTGCACTCTGTTGTAATGGCTGGCTGAAAAAGGCCCATGTTAAACCTGCAGTGGTAGGTGCCTAAAGAGCAATTTAGGTATATCTCCCGCTTTCTCTTTTTCACTCTGTGTTTGGGCTGGTTCAAGGGCACACTGCCTCTGCCCATTTCTCACAGAAGGAAAGGTGCAGATGTACTGGGAGCATATGGCTTTGCCAGGGGTCAATTCTCATCCTGCTGACTCTCTCAGACTATGTAAATTCAAGATCAGGAGGGTCTTTGTGACCAGTGTGATTCCAACTCCTCTAGAGTCCTTGGATGCTGGGAGCTAGGAGGGCCTGACACTCTTCATCAGACAGCATTTCCTAGGGTGTGATGCAGCCACTGACACCCCAGTCCCCAGAAACATCCATTTAACAACCTGGTGAAGGAGAACCATAGCAGTCCAGTAAGTGCAATAGGAGCACACACCACTATACTACACAATATGCCAAAGCATGCTAAGATCAGGTTGCAGGGTAGCAAAGCACAACTGGGTTGGATGACTCCTCTGCCCTTACTTGCTTTGCTACCTTGGGCAAGTTACTTACCTCCTCAAGTCTTGCTTTCCTTATTTGAGGCAATAGCACCTATCTCATAGGGGTTTTCTAGGAATTGAGAGAGATTGTATATGTAAAATGTTCATCAGAGTGCAAAACCAAAGAGCCATGGGAATAAAATGCATTCACTTCTAACTAAAAGTTGCCTGAGTTAAAACAGGAGAAATAAAAGCTCTTAGATTTCAAACAGCTAGTCTGCTGTGGGTCAGAGGTCAAATGTTAGTGTCTTGGTGAAACTACTAAAAGTATGTAAGCTCTGTGAGGGCAGAGATCCTAGGCCCTACACAGTGCCTGGCTCACAGTAGGGCTCAATAGATATTTTACAGATGAATGGATAGAAGGATGGATGGATGGGTAGGTGAATGGGCCAAAACCCAAAAGTGCTTCTTTTCTATTATAAAGAGGGCTGCCACTGGAGAACTGATCTCCTGTGCCCCTCTCTCAGTGAATGGCACCTGCCATCTACCATGCTATATAAGACAAAAAGTTGGGTGTGCTACCTGGTACTCTTTCTCACTCACTCCTTAACCAACCAGTGCTGTGAATCCCACCTCCCAAATTTTAGCTTGTGGATTCATTCTCTTCTCCTGAACTCAATTGTCACTGCCTTTGTTCCAGGCCTTTCCCAATTGTCTCCTGAATTTCATTACCACCTCCAAACTATTCTCCAGGCTTCTAGTCTGTACCCATCCCCTTCCAATCCACTCTCCACATTGGTACCGAGTGATCTTTAAATAGCACAAACCTGATAAGGTCACGAGTGTCACCACTCTCACCACTACACCCTCTTAAGGATGATCCATGACAGACTATAGACTTTAAGATAAAGCCCTAACACTGGAAGCATGGCATCCCCAACCTGAATAATCTTGCTCCTGCCTGCCTCTCCAGCCTTACTGGCAAATGCTCCCTCTTGTCCTGTGCTATTATTGCCTTACCTTCTTCCTCTACCTGGAATGTTCTTCCTTCACCTTCTCTGTTCCCTTCTACATCCTTTAGAATTCAACTCCGGCATTGCCTGCCTAGGATTCTTTCTATAACTATCCCCGACCCCACTAAGAACTGGATGTCCCTCCTCTTAGCTACTCCCAGTACTAACTGCTTAGCTCACAACACTATGGTCTGTGTCCTCGCCTGTCCTTCCAGGTGCCTGGCTCATGGAGGGTTTTGTTTTGTTCTTCATTGTAGCATCAACAGACCCTCATCTAGTCCTGGTACAATGGGTGTTTCTTGAATTGCTAAATGATTTTTTTTCACACCAAACATGCACTTTCTCAGAAGCATAGTTTCAATCAACAGCTTTGGATAATCACGTGATCAGTCAAGATAATTAACCAAGGATTAGGGTGTGATCTATGACCCTGGAAAAATCTATTAGGTTAGACATGTGAAGAACATATGTTGTTACTCAAAAGTCAAGACACATGATCTGACAAATACAATCACATCTCTTTCTGTCCCAGAAAGATTTGAATGTATAATTATGTGACTACTCAACCTGATCTGTCATTTTTGCCTTACCATGTTATCTAAATGTGCCAATAGCTAAAAGTAGCTAGCATTCTTGCTAAGTTTACTATTCAGTATGTGAAGTTGCAATCATCTCATCTAATCTCAACTATGCTTTGAAGCAGATCTTTTTACTATCTCCATTTCACAGATGAGGAAACTGAGGCTTAAAAACTTGCCAAATGTCACTCAGCCAGCAATGAGCATCTAAGCAGCAATGGACGAGTAGTCAGTTTGATCCGTTCAGTCATCCTTCAATACTGACCTAACCATGACCTCTTAACCTTATTAGATCTTCAAAAGAGCCACTTTTAGACAAAAATAGCTTGTGGCTTCCGGAAATTTTTATTAAAACTCTAAATCTCCTGGCAATAACTTTCAAAAGTCATGATTCAGACCTGCAGTGATATTTGAAAATGGAATCACAAAGCAGGTCTCCTGGCTGCAGAGATGCTCTCTCTGCTGGAGAAGAATGGTCAACCTTGACATTTATGACAATCTGTGTTTTTCCTGTTATTGGGTCTTTTGCCATCATTTTCTATTGAAAGACACTGACCCTCATTCTATCCTCCCTGAGAAATCCTCTCTTTCAGATTTAATCAGAATGTTTTCTTCCTCGGTTGTCATTTTCATTGGGATCTACAGCAATGATGTTTCTGAAAGTCCAGACCACTGACCCCCCTGTATAACAATCTTTATTACCTCTCAAAATGCATAATCCTGGGCCCTCACAAAAATGCATATTCCTAGGCCCCATCCCACAATTATCACATAGAATCTCTGCATATAGCAGCCCAGGAAAACGCATTTTATTCATATCCCTCAGGTAATTTTTATGAATTCTAATGTTTCAGAATCACAAACGTAGTCTCCAGGTGCTCACAAGTCCAAGTGTGGTCCCTGGACCAGCATCAGCAGCTCATTTAAACATAGGAATTCTTAGGCCCCAATCCTGAACTACTGAATCACAACTTGCATTTTAGTGAAATTCCCATTTGACTCGTATTTGCATTGTTGTACATGCGGAGAACTGGCAATCTAGAACAGTGTTTCCCAACACTTTTTTTATAACATTACATGCACAGAAAACAAAAGCATTTGTTTGGCATAGAGGTGAGAATGCCTGCTGTGACATTGCCGGCCCAAGACCCCAGCCTGGCCACCCGAGGCTGAGGAGATTGATATCATGGGCATCTCATTGGGTGAGAAGCACTGGTCTACTTAAAGCGTACCCAGTTCTTCTAATTTTCTAACTCCCTAAATCTTGCTTATTCTATGTCCCTCATGACTTATCATTGCTTTTCCTGCAAGCTAAGAGTTAGAAAGACTACTTCCCAATCAACTAGGTCTTAGAAATCTTCAAGCAATGGAAGTGCACAGTCTCCATCTAAATTCTAGGTGGACTCTTTGAGAAATGCAGAGAGAAAACTTGTGTCTGTTTACTGAAGAATCATCTGCTCTGGCCTAAGAAATAGTGGGACAAAATAAGAGCCTTCTTGCCTTTGAAGAATGTTCCTTTCCCCTTACTTCACAAATCTGAGCATAAAGGATCAGCAACACTCAAGGTAGCTTCCTCTCTACTGAAGAATGTGCCAAGAAGAATGTGATTTTGTTTAATCTTTCCTTAGCAAAACCTCCCAGCATATAAACTGGACAGGTATCCCTTCTCTTAGCCAGCTCCTGATAGTGGGACAACAATTGGGATGGAAGGAATGGAATATCTTCTGAAACACTTTCTGGTGAGACCATCTGATCAAAACAACCAAGTTTCAGGACACACCTGACTTTGCAAAGCTCTCAGCTACATGGGAACCCCGTTGTTTATTCCCACTAAGGAAAATGTTTAAAGACGTCAAGTTCAAAATAATGAGCTCTTCCTTGGAAGCAAATATGACCAGGTCTACCCCTAAATAAAAGATGGTCATAGCCTAAGCAAATACAATTGAGGAGTGCGAAAAACAATTGCTACAAAACAATTCACTTTTTTATTTCATCTCTTTCCACCTTGCCTGCAAGTCTGTGTCTAATTCTCTTCACTCTGCTTCCTTCAGTCAGCGCATAGACAAAGTACCACACATTTTGGCTGGTTTATTGTGGGGCTACCTCTCCATTGTCCTGAGACTGTACATCTCTCAAGTCTCAAAAGGCTGCCATATCTTCCCTTTGTATCCCAACTATACCCAGGAGAGGGCTCTGACTGAAGTCCCTCTGCATTAATAGTGGAAAGGACAGTGATCAGAGCCCGCTGTCATTTGTCACCACTGGTTGATTTTCATGGAACAGAGGCCCACAGGTTTTCTCCGTCCTGCTCTAACCAGGAAGATCAGAGATCACTTGGCAGTTCACCCAGAGTAGCCATGATGTCTAAGACATAAAAGAGTTTTGGGTTTTTTCCCTCTAAGTTTGTAGCAAGAACTTTTGGGAAAATAGATTTTAAAAATTCACCCCTAATCATTTGATTAACAAGTGCTGAAAACAGAAGCTTGGGGAATGCTGGGGTGTTGGGCCTCCCAGCCCCGATTGTGTAGCTATTTGGCATAACCATTTCAGATACAGAATACTGAGCCATGTCTCTGCTTCATGGTCCAGGATGAAGAACAAGCTGTGGTACTTTGAATTTGGCACCTCGGAGACCTTCGCAGCCACCTGCAAGAAACTCCATGACCACATAGAGTTGGAGGTAAGGCCCCAAATGGGGAGAGAGCTTCCTGGACCTTGGTTCTGCTCCTGAACTGTCACACACACACCTTTGGACATGTCCCCATGGGTCCTTAATTGGTGACCCAGAGTGTACCTCCTGGGTCACTCTGAACGTTGTACCTCCATCCTCCATAGCCTCACTCAGAGGAGGCTCTAATTGCTGCACCAGCCTGTCTTGGCCTGTCCAGGGATCCTTGGAGTTCTGAGGCCTAATGGCCCAAAAGACCCAGGGCCACAGTCTATTCCTGCCCTCAGCCCTCTTCCCACTGTGGCCTTGCAATTCCCCCTTTTCAGAGAGGCGAAGACTTGGTTGCAGCAAGCACAGGGAGAAGAGCTGCTGCTAAGGTAGGGGCAATGTCCTAAGCCCATTAAAAGCCTGGAAACTGGGGGCCACGGGGCAGCAGGGGTGAGAGGAAGTAAGGCCAGACGTGACCAGACATCCCCCAGCTCACCTGCTTCAGCTTTGATAGCTGCTTCAAGGAGATGACTTATAGGTACTCATTGTTGGCTCTGTGGGTGTGCAACCTGTGTGGTCGCTCAGAAGGGCCCTTCATCGAATGCTCTTCTCTCACCATCTTGAAATTCTTGATAATCTTAACAAAGGGCCCTGCATTTTCATTTTGAACTGGGCCCTTCAAATTATGTAGCTGATCCTGTTGGTGCACTCGTGATTTACTGACTCTTCCGGCACTTGTAGCAGCCTGCCTGCCTCAGACAGTTTGCCTGTCGGCTTCCCTTCCTGGGTTGATAAGCTGCCCACCCACCCCACTTCTGCTGGATTGCTCTGGTGAAGCCCTCTCCCTTCTCTGTCCCGGACCACCTAAAAGTCCAAACTTCTAGGCACACCAACCCGTGGGATTCAAGCCTGTGGTCTTATTCCGCTTGTGAATGGCAAAGCCAGAGAGTTCAGCCAAGATGGGCTCCCCCTGGCCCACCGGCTTTGTCCCTAAGTCTGCGTTAGCTGGCGAGTGGGGCCTGGGCATTCTTATAGGAGGGAGCATTTGGCCTGAAGCAGTGTGGGAAAGCCCCACCACTCCCAGTCGGAAGGGAAGGGAGTCTGCGTTCACAGGGAGTGTTCACAAACAGAACACAAAGCCAGAGATTCTGGGCTTGCATTTGACTCATCTGTCTGTCTCTCTCCCGTTGGTTGCTGGGTTACCAACCACAGGGTGGGAGGAGCCAATCCGGCTCATCCCCGGAATTTTTGGCAACTCAAGTTAGAGGGCAGAGACCTTGGAGCCCAGGTTGTGTCCCCAGGGGGTACCACCCAGCACCTGGAGAGGCTGAGAGCCAGCCATCCTCCTATGATACACACATTCACACACATTCATTGCCTGGAGGCTGCAGCAAAAGAGGAGTGCCGAGCATGGCTACCAGAGAGTGTGCATTTTTCCTGTTGGCAGGACCATGTAGTGGGCACTCTTTAAATATACCCTAAGTGAGGGACAGCCCTGGCCTCGCCGCTGCCAGCTGCAGGCACACAGCGACTGCTTGTTCTCCCTGCAGCTGGCCTTGAAACTGAACTCAGAATAGAGCAGCTCTGTCCCCCTGCCTCTGCGGCCCGCCCTCCCTACCCCCACCTCCATGCCAGCCTTGCCTAAGGTCCCCTCTGGATCCAAAATGCAAGAACTCTTCCTCAAGTGCACAGCAGACCGGTCGCCTGGGTGCTGAAGATGCTGGTGGCCTCTGGTGGAGGGGGAGGGTGGCTTTTAGGGGCACTTCCTGTTTTCCTTATCTCCTTATAATGAGTCCTTTTACTATTTATTCATGAGGCTAAGGAGTGGGGTGTCATGTGACAGCAGCTCCTGACAGTCAGCAAGATTGGGACAGGCACCATTTTTGCATCTAGAGAGCAGTGCAGGAATGGTCCTGTGCCTTGTGAGAGGGAGACAGAGGGACAGAGAGACAGGAGAACAAGGCAAGTGAGTGGCAGGTGTGAGGAGGCTGCCCAACACCACAGGTAGCTAGCGGAGAGAGCACAGGGCCCTCCGGGAGAGCAGGAGGAGAAGCTATGCTAAGTGACCTTCTACATGTGGCCACTGCACACATCAGCTCAAGCCTGTGAGGACCAACACACCCATCAGTTCAAGGCCAGCTACCCCAAGAATAAACCCAGGCAGGTAAATACCACACGTCACCATTTCAAAGCCCCACTGTAGCTTTTATTCCATAGTCACACAGCAACCTGGTGAGCTACGCAGGCCAGGCATTATTATCCCCATTTCATGGAAAAACAAGAGGAGGCACAGAGGTTTTTGAAAGGTAAACAGAAGGGAAACAAAAATAAATTTTAAAAAGCCGCATGCTTTGACTGCCCTGTCATCATGTGTCCTCATTTGACACAATAACCCAATGAAGCAAGGGCTACCACATTTTTTAAATGAAGAAACTGAGTCTCAGATACACTGAGTAACTTGACCGAGATTTCGTTGCTAAAACCTGGTAGGAGAGAGGTTCTAGATCTCCTGGAATGAGTGTAGCTTAGAAACCATAAACAGAGTTCTATCTCCCTAGTGCTAGAGACTCAGTGAGCTCAGCACTGATGCAGTTTCTTCTTCCTTTACTGAGTGTGGGACCATTCAGTTCCCTCTCCACTGAGGCTGCTGAGAAGTACTTTCCGAACAGAAGACATAGTCCTCCTGCTCACTTGAGAAAGGAACAGGTTCAGGCTGGATGGCAGGTGAGAGTCAGAGAGGAAAACTGCATCCAAATTTACCAAAGTTTTCCTACGTAGCATCTCATTTTGACCCGCAGAACTTGCAGGGCAAATATTAATGTCCTCACTTCATGGGTGAGGAAACTGAGGCTGAGAGGTTCGGCAACTTGAGAAAGGGTACAGAGGTAAAGGGTAGGGGGGAACAGATAAGAATACCTATTTAGATTCTCTGTGTGTGTGTCACTGATATTATAAAAAAAAAGAGTTGGATGGTGAAACGGAGCTAAAATGAGATGATGCAGGGAGGGTCTCCATTAAAAGCCTCTCACACGGAATTCAACCTCTGGGGTCAGTGGCTTGTTGAGAAAGACTACGAAACTTGGTCTTCTCTGAGGTGAAGCTTACAGCCCAGCTGACATAAGAGGGAATATAGGATTCACTTAATGAGTGCTAAACAGATTGGATCCAGAGGTCCTGAGGGGCCACATGAGCCAGATCATCCAGGTCAAGGGGGGAGAGCAGGAGCCTTGAGATCTAGTGCTCACATGCACACACTGGGCCAGGGCTGGCACACAAGACCGGGGCTTAGCCCTGTTCTGCCATTCGGTGAAGTAACTTGCTAGACTGTGTGTCTGAGCCTCAGTAGTCTCATCTATAAAATGGGGCAAAAGGCGTTAACCTACTTCCCAAGGCTATAGTTCAGAATAAAGTTTTCAGGGTTGTTTTTTAAGTAACTGGCAAGGGTGCTAAGTGCCTCACAGAATCTGCAAAGCAGCCTCAAGTGGCAGGTGTCAACATCACCTTTCCAAAGAAGGGGATAGAGGCTGAGAGAAGGCAAGAAGCTCACCTGAAGTCCACAGCCTATGAGTGGTCAGGTCATGCTTCAAATACAGGTTTGACCAAAACCAGGACTTTCAGGGCAGTGCTGGCACTTTAGTCAGGAGCAGAGATTCTCAACCAGGTGTGAGGCATATCTGATCTGCGTGTATTCACATATTTTTATTTAACATTCCAGATAGCATTAAAACTAGGCATGAGATTTTTACATTTACCATAAAGAGAGCACAGCCCTGACTGGTGTGCTCAGTGGTTAAGCATTGTCCCTTATACCAAAGGACTGAGGGTTGGATTCCTGGTCAAGAGCAGGTACCTGGATGCAGGTTGGTGTGGGAGGCAACTTATCAATGCTCCTCCTCCCCTCTCTACCTCTCTCTCTCTCTGCCCCTCCCTCCCTTTCTTCCACTCTCTCTAAAAATCAATGAGAAAAATATCCTTGGGCAAAGATTAACCAAAGAGAGAGAGAGAGAGAGAGAGAGAGAGAGAGAGAGAGAGAGAGCATTAAAAATATTCCAAATGCTCACCCTAAATGCTCCTTCACAGGAACACACAGGAAGGCCTGTGAAAACTCGTCTGTTCCTGGGAAGTGAGTGCTCAGTACATTGTGGTTGACCCTAATTAAGAAGCCAGCATGTCACCCTCGTGACTCTCATCACCTTCTAGGGCCATCCCTCAGGGTCTGTCAGAGTCTCCGGCTTCTCTTCCTTCCCAAAGCTGCCCTTGATGTTCATTTTAATCTGATTTCACCTGAATAAACAGGTGGGGGATGGGGCGAGGGAGGGACTCGGTGAGTCATCTCCGCACCCCAGGCCCAGAATAGCCTTGCAAAAGTTTTTGATGTGATCATAGTTAGGTGGAGCAAACTAGGCAGGCTTCGACTGGAGCACTTATTTTACATGCTGTGGAAATTTTTTATTTTACTGGCTAAAAATAAGAACTTCCAAAATTCCTTGATATTTCACCTACTTTAAAACAATGTTCACAAGTGAAGGCGAGCCAGCCAGCTCCAGTAACATGAACCTCTGCATGGGGAGAGTGAGTCCCAATTTGGAAGCTGCTCAAAAATAATTTGTTATCCAGTATGTTTTGGAAATCTCTGTACATCAGTTCCCCCTCCTCTTTCAACTGAGGTTTTTTTTTATAAAAAAAACAACAACAACATATTATAAAGTCCTGAGAACAGTATGTCAAACACTCCCATTGCCCAAGTACTTAGAATTGGTATTTGTCAATATTTTGTTTAATTCCCTTCAAGTATATTTTAACCAAAGAAATAAGGTCCCCCCCCAGTCCTTTTCACTCTGCAACTTGCATTTTTCACTCATCATTATGTTCTTGAGATCTCTCCATGTCAATGTTGATAGAGCGTAGTTCATGATGTGTAGCTGCTCTGTAGTGCTCGGGAATACCCAACCATAGCAGTGAGGAGGGGCAGAAATGGGAACTCTCAGACACCGCCAGTGGGAACCTAAGTGGTGGGCCACTTTGTCTGGCAGTCTATGCTGAACTGAAAATCATTTTGAGGACCATATGACCCAGCCAGTTCCTCACAACCTAGACCTAGGGAATTTGCTGCATGTGAGCTCACAAGAGGATAAGCAAGGAAGCACATTTTTTATTACAACAAAATGGAACCAACCCAAATGATTGTGTTATATTAACACTTTTAAAAGACAGTGTGAGTGAAAGTCCTAAATGCCAATGAAATACAACTTTGAAGTGGTTATATTGTATTATGTGAATTTCATCTCAATTTTTTAAAAATTTAATTTCACAAAAGGGAGTACACTGGGCACAATGCTGGGGATATTTAATCCATATCATGATATTGGCCCTGTCTATGAGAACCATAAATTCTAAAACTTACATTTAGCACAGCCATGTGCATGAAAAGAATCTGAATAAACAATGAATCTGATTACTTTCAGGTTGGGCAGATACCTTTAGCAATTTCAATACAACCAAGTGCCATTGTTTCTTTAAAAAAAGAGAAATCAAGAATTTTACAGGTCGGCCAGTAAGTGGTAGAAGAGAATCCATGGCTGTCCAGCTCCAACTGGGGACATTCTCTTATTCTGCCTCAGTACCCACCTGCAATATTGCACACTTTTAAGTTAGAGGGGAAAGATCTTCAATCATTTTGGCCTCTTCTGGCATCATCAAAACCTTCTCAGCAAAGGCAGATGGGGCCTTACAGAGCTTGGAGTAATGAAGGTGGGAACTGGCCAGATGCTCAGCCCATCTACCTAGCCATAGTGATCCCAAGGGAGATGAAATGAAAACACATTCATGGGGAAGGGAAAGCTGAGAAAAGCGTTGGAAGGAATTTTGAGTTCATAGAAAATGAAAGGCAACAACCTGATTATGCATCAAACCCTAAAGTCAAAAGGAAGGCTGGAATGGGCCTTGGAGAGATAGCCACTTCTGGCCTTTTCCTTCCTCAGCCAAATGCATTGGCTCCATCATTCCAGCACCATCTTCAAGAGTACCCAAGGCAGCACTTTCCACTTCAGATTTCCTCTTCTTGCTCATCCTACAGTTCTCTCTGGTCCAGATGTCCCTATGTCTGTTTCTTCCTGCTCCCTCCTGTTATGTCCACTGAAGTCTTTTCCTGATTATAAAAGTAATCCAAATTCATGGTAGAACATTTTAAACTATGGAGGGACAGAAAAAAGTAACCCACAATATCACCACCAGGGATCAGCACTTTTATATTGGCCTTGCTTCAACCCCATATTACCTTTTGTTTCTCTAAATGCAGGTCTCTAGAGGACCTCTGTGATTCTTTGAGTTCTTACATCCTTACCCATTTTTAAACACAGTTTCATCCTCCCTATTTCTCTCTCTCATTTAGCCATGCACTGACTATAAGTTTTTTTCACTGATCCTTAAAGTCTTTGAGCCCGCTAAGAAGAAATTATTTCTGTCAATCTTCTCTATAAAATTCCATTGTTTGTTGCAGTTTCTGACACATAACTTTTTCTCTCTCTTAAATGACCAGCTTTTTTATTTTTTTTTCAAATGTATACCCCATATTTCACTTCAAGCCTCCATTCACCATATGCTTTTTGTTGTTGTTCCTTTTCATTTCCTTTGTTCTTTGTGAATTGCTTTGATTTTCTTTGTCTTCAGACTCCTGGCTACCCATACTTTGTGTCTTCCAAGGACTTTGGAATAACTTTTAAGGATGAATTCTCATGCCTACATTTCACAAAGCATGAGAATTCAGCCCAGGCCCAAGCAGGTATCAGAAAAACAAGGTCGGGGTCACATGACTCAACAGGTTAGATTAAAAGGTTCCTGGAAGATCTCCAGGCTAACCTCTGCCCCAGCAAGCTTAACTTTTCTACTGCCGAGGTCCCTTAGTGAAACAATAACTTTCCCCAAGCAAATGGGTCTTTTAAGTAATAATGAAATTGGGGCTGTCAGTGGCAAATATATTATTTCTCTTAGACTTTTTAGAATATTGAAAATAATTTATGACCTTCATTTCTACACTCAGGAGACTCAGAGATTTCAGGGAACAGAATTATTTTAACCTTTTTCTGCTTCTACAATAGAAACAGAGAGAAAATATTATGGACAATACATCCCATAGGCTTTTATTTATCTACGTTGGTCAGTGAGGTCATAAACTTGTTGTTCCTAAGAGGAATTAAGAAGGTAGAAGAACTGACTATTTTAGGAAGAGCACATAATCTAACAAAAGATCAGATAAGTACTGCTGTGCACATATACATGCTATATCTCAAGTTCTTAGGATCCACAAATTAACAGCAGCCACTTAGGGAACACTGACCTTGCAACAAGTTCTATCCCAGCGCTTGCATACATCACCTTATTTAATCTTCATAACAACTCTGCATGGCGTGTATTATTCCCGTCATTTACACAAGAAAACTGAGTTCCTGAAAGATAAGAAGTACTTCACGCTCAGCCGAATTTCAAGCGCACATGCCCCCATAATGCTATAGCACTACCCTTCTACGGTCCACCTAGTTCATGGGTGTGCCTACTGAGCTAGTAGTGGGGTTCCCACTGGGACATGGCCATCAGCTCTCTGAAGTGAGGACTCTATCTTATTCCTTCTGTATCCCCAGGCCCAGCACAAGGCCTGAAATGAAGTAATTGTGCTCTATTGATTGTAAAATTGAATCAACGTGTGAAAAATCTCATAATTAGTGTGAACACTAATAGAAATTACCACTTGAGGCATTTTTTTGTTGGAGGCCACCAATATAAAAGGGACCCACCTGGCTGCATTTGTAACACAAAAGGGGAGATGGCTGAGCCTGCAGTCTGGCACTCCAACCTCCCACACCCATCTCAGAGCTGTTGCTGGGACCTTTGAAAGTAGCAGAGGGTGTGGGACAACTGTGAACCCAGGACAGGAAATGCCAGAGTTCTCCCACCTCTTTCCCACCAAAAGGAGTTAAGACAGTGAGTGGGCAGAGCCCATATGGCACCAAGGGTGCCAGGCAGCTAAGGGGCAGGGGAAGTAATCCTGAAAGGCAGAAGAATGGGATCTCCATTCTGAGCCCTGTCTAATGGCCTGGAAGTCTACGGCCTCTGAGCCCTGCCAGTCCCTATGGCCATTAGCCTGCTCTGTCTGCTGGAAAGTCTGATCCCTCAGAGAGCCCCATCCACCCCAAGTTAGCCTGAGCTCCCCAGATGACTAAAAAGCCTATTAATCTGCATCCAGAGCAAGAATGCCTCAATACACCAGGTTTCTCTAACTTGGGAGGGTGGAAGAGTGGATAGGAAATGGCTTTGCCCTCTGTCCAACTCTGAGACAACCCACCACCATGAGCTCTCAGAAATAGCAGTTTTGTTTTGGAAACTGGCACCCAGTGCAGGTTTGCTCCTGGAAATGAATCTGGTTCCCCCCAGCTGCAATGTTCTACTTCCAGCCTCCCTGCCAACACCCCCTTCCAGCTGCCCCTCTGAAAGGCACCATTGTGCCCTCCTGGCACAGCAACAGAGGAGGGCTGAAGAGGAAGAAAACATTTTCTGCCCATGGGATGTTCTTAAGCAGGTTGTGTGTACATGGCTTCAATGCTGCATTCCTTGAACCCACACAAACCCGCCAAAACTCCATCATCCCTGTCACGGATGGCAGCCACCTTCCAGTCTCACTGGCCCACCAGAGAGCTCACTGTCAGAGAAAGCAGAGTGCGCAGCTGGGTGGGAAAGGCTGGTGGGAAGGGGGGGAGGGAGGAAATCAGATGACACTTTTTTCAGAGCAGCACTCTAGCCTGCCAAGGCAAAGCTGAACACAGACACTGAATCTCTGATCTGGAAGGGGATTTAGTCCCACTTACCACTCAATAAACTCATTTTGGCACATTCTGCTAAGTGCACATCCAGCCTCCTCCTGATTACTACAAGGATAGGCAGCTCACTACTTTTCCAGATGCCTGTTCCATTGCTGGACAGCTCAGAATTTTAGAAAGTTCTTCCCAATGTTGAACAAGGATGTGTGACCCATTCATTCATCACCATATCCTTCCCTTGTTGGCACTTAGCACAATGTTTGAAACAAGTGCATAATAAGTGTTTGCGGGATATATCACTGAATTCCCCACCTATGTCTACTCTCTGGTGGCACACAGAACATGCCTTCTTGCTCCTCCACATGACTTCCCTTCATTGGTCTAATATTGATCTTCTGAACGCATCATCCCCAGTCCTTTATATGACTACATGAACAGACCCATGACTATCCTCACCACTCTTCTCTTGATAGATTCCATATTTCTCCAGTGTCCTCTTTAAAATGAAGAAGCAAATCCCTTGTATCTAGAATATTCAAAAAGTGACTTCTTAGGTAGGAAGGAAGACACAGATACTCTATAAGTTGAGCTGTCTTCTTGTTCTTGTCATTTGCATTTCATGTAGGAAACCTGCAGATTCAAGAAGCCTACTACGAACCTAGATAAATTTGGAAAAGAAGGACCTTCCTTAGTTTCATTGAGTCAATATTTCTTCATCTGTAAAAATAAGGCCATAAATACTAATAATGTAGGGTTGAACGGATTGGTATATGAAGTGCCTAGTTTATAATGTTACTCAATAAATGATATATATTAATGTAATCATATAATACATGTGCGTATTAGTATTAGTATCTAACTTCCCTCAACAGACATTAGCTCCTAAAATGATATAAAACAGCCCCTCTGAATGTAAGGAAGCCACTATCCTATAAGGTTCACCTATATACCAGGCCAATTTTTAAAATTGTACTAGATTTCTTTCCAATAATGCTATCATCACTCACCAACATCACTCAATTTATCGTCTTTTCTTCCCTCAGGAGACACATATTATTGACAATAAAAACATTCACTCCAGTGTTTCTCGAGGGAAAATAGACATCATTGTTTGCCCTGGCTGCTTTTCTTTCACTCCCAATAAATTTCTTTATCCTGGCCATAAGCCCTGCAGATATGCAGACATCTACTTCCTTCCCCTGGTGTGCTAAAGCCGGCTTGCTTGATAGCACATCTCTTCCCAGCACTGGTTTCATGTAGGTAGCTTGAAACTGGCCATAGTGAGAGCATTTACAGCAGGGAACACCACAGTCAGAGCTGCTGCTTGTTCTTCTTCTCCTTTTTTCCTGGAGATCCTGATGTGAAGCATTTAGCAGCACACCACTGCCTCTAGCATTGACCTGCTGGGAGCACCTTGAACACAGGAATTGTGTCCCATTTCTGTTCCATCCCCAGGGTCTAGCACAGAGCACGTAGGTTCTCACCATCCTTGATGGATACATGGGTGCTTTTGTCTTCTGTCTCTTAATGTCTCTCATGTGCCCTATTATTGTAACTAATTGTTCAGATGTAGATTTCTCTTAGCTGTGATCAGAGGATCAACCCTTTCAGACTTGGCTTAACCTTCCATATCTTTCCCTAACCTGGACACTCAGTCCACTTTATACTGTCAATATATTTATCCTGGGAAGTTTTGGGTATTCATCTGGAAGGAACAAAAACTTATCAGGTCCTTTAAGGAACAGCTTTGTTTCCATTTTGGGATTTCTCCACCTGTTTTTTCTTTTAATTAACAAATAGTTATATTGGACATGTGATATGGGTAAGACATGCCAGAAACTATGGAGAATGCAGAACAGTGTAATTAACATATGGGCTCTACCCTCTGAGAGCTTACTGTCTCCTGGGAACAGGCAAATATGCATAAGACATGTCAGAATATGCATTCCCAATGAGACAAAAAAAAAAAAAAAAGCAAAGAAAAGTCAGAGAAGGAGCTGGAAGGGTAGGATTTAATAGGCCTAAGAGAGTTGATGAGCAATTTAGGCAGCAAATACAGCAGAAACAAAAGCAAGTAGGCCCAATTATGTGGCCTATAAGCAAATCCGTGTCAGGTACTATGTCTGGCCTTTGCTAGAACCCAGCTAACACTCTTCTTCCTCAACTACTTTCCTCTTTCCAAACCAAATGGGACCTTGCTCTAATATACCCAGGCTTCCCAGAATCTAACTTACATTCCAGTCTGGCCGACCAATTCACAGAGAGAACATCCTCCGCACCTTTCAAAGCAGAAATGTCCCCACTGTAAATGAGCACTACCAGCCCATCCTTGCCAGAATCCTACTGGACCCTGGGGCTATACAGAGTGGTATATGGGTGCTTTCCCTTCGCCTAATGGCTATCAGCATCCTGATCTCTCAAAAAAGGTGGGAGCAGTGATCTTGGCTAGGTCTTTATGTCAACCGCCTCTGCCAAGCATCAAGGGAAGCCACTCTATCCTGCTGCCCATCCCCTCTCAGCCCATCAGAACACATATTCAAGTGTGTCCAGATGTCATCCACCTCTTCCTCAGTCTTTTCCCTTCCTCCCAACTGTAATTGAAACATTATTTTCCCTAAACCATGCCTAGTACTTTCTAACATCCCTCTCCAAAAGGTGCCCCACCCCATTTCTCAGTCACTTGGGAAAGGACTCCATTATCATCCCCAGATCACTGGCCTGCCACTTTGTTCAGCATCTTCTCCTCCACTCCATCATCTACTTCCCATCCTAGGCATTCCCAATTTCCTTCTCTCTATAGGCATTTATCCCACCCGTAGTCCCTGAGAATCTTCTCTGCCTCAATCATCCATGAAAAACCTTTTCCTCAATCATATTAACCTTTTAGATCAAATCTTCTCTCTCTCTCTCTCTCTCTCTCTCTCTCTCTCTCTCTCTCTCTCTCTCTCTTTCTCCCCATTTGTCACCCAACCACATGGTGATTCTGACTCTGTTCCCTCACTACCACTCCTACTCATCTGGAGTCCCTAGTTAAACCCTGACTCTTTGAAGAGATAGCTGTGCAATCTGGAAAGGTCAGTTACCAACTTTAGGTCTCATTGTTCTCATTTTGGTAATTAGAGATTACCAAATCTAATGTTCCATCTGGTGTTCTGTGCTTTGGCCCTCATCCAGCTGCCAAAAAAATTCCTCTTTACAAAATCACTCAGGACCTTTTGGTTGCCAATCCAAATGAACAAAGGTCTAATTCTAGATATTCTGACTCTAATTACCTGAGTGGCTGGGGCCATTTCTTTCATCTCTTTAACTTTCATTTTTCTCAGCTACAAAATGAGGTGACTGCACTGAATGACCTTTCAAGACTCTTCAGGTCTTTGGTCCATGAGAACATATATACAGAGAAGAGAGGAGGAGAGAGATCCTTTCTTGGAGAGTGGACAGGGAATAATTCATGGGGAAGATGACATTTGTAGAGATTTGGAAGAAAGGCAGAGAAAGGGTGCTAGGGTGTCCTCAAGGGAACTTTGGTAATGGATCTAGGCAGGGATCATCCACCCCTGATTACGATCTCCATAATGGAAGATTCAGGATGACAACACCTGAATTTACTAACCAATCTAACATTCAAAAAATGAGACAGGCAAACTGTATGACTCCTAATGAGATGCAAAGGGAAATATACAGCCCCACTGATAAAGTATTCTTGCCAAAAGGATTCAAACCCTGAATCTGATCAGGCCTCTGGTTCTAAGAGTATCAATTTAGTGAAAACAGAGTAGACAGAGAGAGAATATGTTTAAAAGACACTTCAGATGCAATCAGAAAAGTCCAGAATCTGGGGAACACTACAGCCTACTTCTCAAAGTCCATCCCGCACACAGCATCAGTATTACCTGGGAGTATGAAGAAATGCAGAGTCTCAGGCCCTACCTCAGACTGCCTGAATCAGAATATGTACTTTAATAATCCTGCAGTGATTTGTACCCACATTAAAATCTTGGAAGCAGAGTTGTATAAGACAAATGACCCATTTCCTTCAATAAATATTAAAAGACAAGGGGAAGAAAACATGGGGAACTTATAGATAAAAAAATAAAAACAAAAAAAATGAAAAGACATGTCAACCAAATTTAATTTATAGACCTTTCAGACCAACCAATTATTTTTTTAAATGAGACTACGGAGGAAATTTGAACAATTACTGGATAGTTAATGATATTAGGGAATTATTGTTACTTTCTAATAGTAATAATGGTATTGGGATAATTCTTTTTTTAGTAAGAGTATTATTTAAAGATACTTACAGAAGTATTTATAGATTAAATGCCATAGTATCAGGGCTTTGCTATAAAATAGTTTGGTATAGATGGGGGGAAATGAACTGGGGTAGAGTTTAAACAACATTTAAAAAGAAAGAATCAAATATGGGAAGGACCAATTACATAACGCAGGAAACCTAAGAAAGAAAATTTCAAGCTAAAAGGGGAAAGTACTCCCAGAGCCATGGTGGACTGGGTTAGTCTGGGCTGGGAGAGGTCATTCCAGACAGCAGACATAACCCTATGGCAGGAGTATGAAAAAAAATAAAAATCTGCACTCTAAACCAGAGAAAATCCCTATGATGGTGGCACCGTGAATCGAGGTTAGAAGAAGGGAGAATTTCCTAGCTGCTAAAAACTGAAACAGGTCATCAAACAAATTATGGGATCTCCTTCTCTGAGGACCTTCAGAAATAGGATCCACGGGGCTGAAATGGAGGCGGCCTCGCTCAGGGGAGAGAAAGTTTAGATGAGCAGCCTTTTCAGGTCACTGAGAAGGGAAGGGGCGGGGGAGAGGGGTTTGGGACGCCGAGAGAAGGGAGTGGGGTGGAAAAGCCCGCAGCCTGGCAGGGAAGCATCAGTGCCCTCCCCCTCGCACACCCTCTGTTTTCTGGCCCTTTCAGAGAGCACAGATAACTTGGCGGACCCTAGTTCTGCCCAGAATGATAAGGATTTTAGGATTCGGAATGGGGCAGGTCGGGGAGGGGGGGCGGGGGGGAAAGAGACAGTGGACTGGGAGGGAGAAGATACATACGAATTCCTAGTGCATTTAGTGTGCACATAACTCCGCCTTGGCTTCGTAACCAAGTTTCCGGTTACCTATGCACCGGCCCTCCACCAAACAAACAAACCATCCTTGGCTCAGAAAGAAACCAGAAGTGTGGGTATCGTCTGCGCAAAAGGAACCCATGTAGAACGTGGCCGACAGCTGCGGGCGCAGCCAGGCCTGGGAGGAGGCGGGCGGGCGCCGGCCGCTCGGCTCGCTCGGGGAGTGTTTGGGCAGATTCCTGAACCGCTTCCAAGGGGGCTGGAGCGGGGCTGGCCTCGGTGCACCCCGCCCCACCCCAGCCTGCAGCGCCTCCATGGACCCAGCACCGGGGCCCTGCACCTTGCCTCCCACGCTCCTTGGGAGCAGGGTTGCAGGCGTGTGCGCGCTCACCGTCCGGGACAAGAGCTTTTCTGTTTCCGCTCCACACTGATCTATAAATACCTGAGTTCGCTGCAGCGCAGCCCGGCCTTCGAGGGGAATCGACTGGCACCATTCCAAATTAAGGGATGGCTGACGGTGCCCGCTGGGACCGCCGCCTTCCTTGCGCTCTCCTCGGAAGCCCCCAGAGTGGGAGCAGCGGGAGGGGGATAGATGACGTCATGGAACTGTTGGAGGATTTAGCTCAGAAACCCGCCTGGGAGGGCCCGAGGGCCCGTGTTCCATTTAAGCCGACAATGTACCGCCGTTGGCTCACTTTCCTGAATGCTTTCCACCTTTCCAGGGACCTAGGCGGGCCTGGGGCTCTGAAAGAAATCAGTATGTGGTGTCTAGTTCACGAACTCTGAAGACTGGGCCTGCAGTTGTGGATGTCAATGCTTTGACTGGCTTAAGTCCGGCCACACAGTCCTTAGGATGCTACCAGCAAGGTTTCAGGTAGTGGGGGAATGATTTCAGGCCGAAATATGCTTCATGGCACAGGCAATACTAAAAACTATAATAATAATGCAAAGGATATGGAACGGTACTGCCTTCCAGAGACTAATCAACCTCTGAAGAATTGTTTATTCCCCCATCCCACCGCCCTCTTACAAATGACAAAACCCAAAGAGTGTAAGGAACCAATGCAGCTGGCAAGTTGAAGGAACCACGATTTACTAGTCCCCTCATGTCTTTCAACCTCCAAGCCCAGGCAACCTCTTTCCAACATGGCATTGCCTCTTGGCTTCCAAATAGGTACATTCCAAGGGTGGGGGCATCTACTGTCCAATAGTCTCCAGGCTCCTCCCACCTCTTCTATTTTCAAGGAGATAATGGGGGAAAGGGCCGGCTTTTCAGAGTGAGGACTGTTGGCTCTTCCAGAGAGAGGTTGATTTAACCAAATTAAAGCTAACACTCCTAGCTCGTTATGACTGGAGATGGAAGGGGCAGGGTACACTTAAAACTGCAATAGGGAGGAAAGGTGATTTGTGGAGTCTATGTCCCAAGAACTGTGCTGTGCTAATGGTATTTTTTTTTTTTACAAAACTGGCACAGAGGCAAGATATAATAATACTTATCTTCAGCAATGATGTGCCATGACTGCTCTAAGTACTCTACAAGACAGAATGGTGGTGGGAAATGTCAGTTATTTAAACAACAGCTGGCAGTTTAATTTTGCTATAAGTCCAGCATCAGCAAAAAGTCTCGATTTGCATCATTGACTTTCATCTCCGAGGTAGGATCTGGCACCTGACTACTGGGGTCTGCATTCTAGCTCTGGCAGCTTGTACAGCGGAATTTGAGTGGTCACGAGTAAGCCCTTTACCCCTGCGAGACCTTGTCAGTTGTGGGTAGTAATTATGCCTCCTTCGTTGCACTCATGTGAGAATCCCAGGAGAGAATGTAGGTAGAGAACAAGCACAAGCACAAGCTTGAGCTGCAAATAATTTTACTATTTCCTCTCAGGAGGGAGGAGGCATTTTGGCCAGCAATGAAGAAACTGAGGTGAAGTGGAAGTAACAACAACCAACAGGGAAAGCGATGGTGTTGTGTAGGATACAAGAAGACAGTGCTGGGCAAAGACCTGAGCAAAGCTCATTTCAGAGAGTTTGGAGAAAAGTAAAGTCTGGCTCAGTGAAGATTCTAGTCTACATACCTAAATAAGAATATCTGCATAAAGGATGAAATGATGGAAGACATTTCAAAACAAACTACTAACAATTCATTAATTCTGTTGAGAGGAAAAAGGAAAAAAAGTGTAAAAAAGAATTATACCCAACAGCAACAGGGAGGTCTGGATTGAGCCCGTGCTTTCAGGGGACAGTGCACATACACACAAAGGCAAGGGATGGGCATGTAACCAGGTCTGAATGCACAAAAGCCAGCTGAAGGTCAAGCACAGTGATAGATGATGTTTGAAGCAAACGAAGAACATGGAAAATATATTAGTTCTCTTATTCTTTTCTGATAGGGATTGTAGAGTGGTCAGTTAGTAAATACTAATTGATCTTAGCACAACATCTTAGGTTTTAGTGGAAAGAACACAGAATTGAGGCCTGGAGACCAGGATACTAGTCTAGCTCCACCGCTAGTAATTTGGGTGACCACAGGCCAAGTCCCTTAACTGTGCTGGGCCTTATTTATGAAAGATGGAGTATGTTCTCTTGGGTCCCTCTCATATCAAAGTTCCATGATTCCAGACTGAAATTAAAAGTGGGCTGTTGACAGTCCAGTCCAGAGGATGCAGCCCCAATAGGACAGCCACAACCGCAGGGCTATTTGGTGTACAATGTATGATGTGCACCATAACTGACCAAAGAGAGAATGTAGTCCCTGTTGTTTTGCCCCTTATATACATGTATTAATGACTTAATCCCAAAATGATAGGGAGGCTATGGCAAAAGATCATAGAATGAAGATTTAAAATAAATTAAATGGACTAGACTAGGCCTGGGCTGAAAGCCAGATGAAATTAATTGACATAAATGTAAAGCCCTATGTCTAAGTTATTTTTTTTTCAATACCTTTATAAGTTCAGGATAGGGAAGAGCTGGCTGAGAAATAGGTGATGGGATCAGGGTGTGGGTGACGTAGATGACTACCCACTCCAACTAAACTGATGCAGCTGCTAACAAAAGAGCTAGCACAAGTTTGACCATATGTACAAATCGGGATAATGATAATGGGAGACACGTCTTGAGCCCCTGCATAGGCTTCCCACATTATCTCACTTCTGGGTTATCATAGTGTCACAAGATCCCAGCCCAACTAGTGTTCCTGCCATTGCCACTTGTGCCATTGGATCCTATCATTGGTGTTGCTTTTTAAAATATATATATATTTTATTGATATTTTACAGAGAGGAAGGGAGAGAGAGAGAGCTAGAAATGTCGATGAGAGAGAAACATCGACCAGCTTCCCCCTGCACACCCCCTACCGGGGATGTGCCCGCAACCAATGTACATACCCTTGACCGGAATCGAACCCGGGACCTTTCAGTCCTCAGACCGATGCTCTACCACTGAGCCAAACTGGTTTCGGCAATTGGTGTTGCTTTTAATGCTGGGGGCCTTACAGAGCAGGAGAGTAACAAACTGTAGTTGTGTGCAAATCAGGGTGAAGAGGATGGGGGGGGGGGGGTTGAAAACCAAGTCCTACAGGAGGGGACTGAGAGAGTTGGCAGTGCTCACCCCAGAAAAGGCACAACCAAAATGGTGCAAGAGGAAGGACAAGTACAGGAGTGGTTAAGACGTGGGCCCCTACTATCCGCCAACAAATTCGTGTACTTCCATTTGTAAGTTCTATTACTTTAAGCAAGTTATTTAACTGCTGCCTCAGTTTAACCAAATGTAAAAAGGGAGTAGTTACAGTAACTAATGTATAAGATTATTATAAAGGTAATAAATAAGATGTATATAAAAGCTCACCTGGCAGGTGTCTATGCTTAATACATACTCGAAATGGTGATGATTGTATCATGCATCTGGTGAGCTGTCCCCATGGAGGAGCAACAAGGGTCATTTGATCTAGCTTCAGAAGGAAGAATAGGGCTACTGGGAAGAAGCCAAGAATAAAGAGAATGTAGTTCAACATAAAGAGACCTTTCAAATAATCAGAATTTCACAATGAAGCAATGAGTTCATACTTACCAGAGTAACTCTCTCTATTCCATTTTATAATTGGTAAAACAATTCTTGGGGATAAGGAACAATAAAGAGCATCAAAGAAATCAGAATGTAAACAAATATGAATGGCAATAAGCCATACCTTTCTATTTCTCCTCTGTTGAGAGATCTCTAGAAGTTTAGATTTGTAGATAGCCTTGAAGACCATGGGTTTTAGTTGCATGCTGTTGATTTTTCTTGACTCATAATAAGCAAGATGAAAAGCTTGGGATTTGTAGTGAAATTACCAAACTTAGAGCCTCTGCTCTGTTATTTATTGGCTGTGCAACATTAGCTCACTTCTCTGGGTCCAGTTTTTGCTTCTGTAAATGAAGCAAACTACCCACAATCCTGATGAACAAGGATCAAAGCTAATACAGTTCTTACTGCACTGGTAAACATTATGGCAAAGTGATCTGACTTTATCTGTATATGAGACAGGCAAATTCAAGCCTTCTGGCCTTTTGTATCTGGAGGGTAATTCAAGTGGTGGAGATTGGATAAAAAAAATAAAAATAAAAACTGTGCTACATCAGCAAGCACATATGCCAAAATTGCACTTATGATACAGATGCAGAGACAAGCAAATTCTGAAAGTCATCCAAGTCTTAAAGTCTACTTTCACCAGAGGAATAAAATAAGAGGTGGTAAAGGAAACTTTTCCGTCGTTGTTGAGAATCTCTGTGTTCTGGACTCAGTGTACTGTCAAATATTCACAATGTTTAGGGAAGGTCAGAATTGCTGATAATTAGGCTGGGCTGGAGAGCAGGTTTGCAATTAATTGTCTTGTGAACCATCCCTAAAGCCTATAGAACATCACTGGAGCCATGTGTTGTCTTCCCCAAAGCTGACCAAGGCTGGATCTCCCTCATCTCACTACAGTGGCCAAAAGTATTAGGGCCTGAACAACTTTGCCCAGGATTCAGCTTCGTACAAAAGTAGGCTGGTGGCTGCAGGCCAGTCACATCTTTCATGAGAGACCACACACACACACACACACACACACACACACACACACAGCCTTATATTGGAGTGTGCTGAGTATACTAACAGATGACCCTTTCTCTCTGCCCCTCCCCTCAGTGTGACGGGGTTGGGGTGGACCTGAGCAACATCTTCCTTGAAGGCATTGCCATTCTCAACATTCCAAGCATGTATGGTGGCACCAATCTCTGGGGAGAAACCAAGAAGAATCGGGCAGTGATCCAGGAAAGCAGAAAGGTTGTCACTGACCCCAAGGAACTGAAATTCTGCATCCAAGGTAAGTCAGGCATGAGGAAACCTGTTCTAGGTCAGTTCCCCGATGAGAGAGTATGCCAGTGGGTGGTATTCATGCTCTGGGGATACGCTGACTCATTCTCCCTGAGGTTGCAAAGTTTACAACCTAATTGAGAAGAGAAAATTAACAATAAGGAGCTCTTACTGGCAGTAGTCAAGTTGTGGGACTCCATGGGGTCAGGAGTCAAATGCTGCTCCTATCAAGGTTACAAGTGTCCTCCAATATTTATATCCAATAGTCATTCTCAATCTTGATCTCTCTTCACCTGCCAGTGGCACTTGACCCAACTGATCACTCCCTTTTCCTGAAAATATGTGGCTTCTATGACTCCACACATGGTTTTCCTCCTAACCCACCCACCGGTTACTCTTTCTCACTCTCTTTTGTTAACTCCTCATCTTCTCTCTAACCTCTTGATGCTGGAGGGTCACCAGCCCTCTTTTCTTTGCTGTCTATACTCACTCCCTTGATGACCTCATCCAGTGGTGAGACTTTATTTAAATACCACATGAGTGCCAATGACTCAGCTCGTCCAAAACAGAACTCCTGATGTCCCTCCCCCAACCTTCTCCACCCACAGCCTTCCCCTTCTCAGTTGATGATGATAATTGCAACCTGCCTGTTGCTGGAACTAACATACTTTGCATCATCCTTGACTCCCATTTTTATTGCACATCTCACATCCAATTGATCAGAAAATCTGTTAGCTTTACTTTTAAAAGTAAAGGATCCACCTACTTTTCACCACTGCATTCCTACCACCTTGGTGTGAGCCACCATCCTTTGTCCCTGAGATTACTGCGAATTCTCCTAACTGAATTTCCTGCATGTGCCCCTGCCCTGTAGAGTATGTCCCACCACTGAAAAAATATGTCAGATTAGGCGACCCTCGTGCTCCAAGTCCTGCAGTGACTCAGAGTAAAAGCCAAAGATCTTCATATGGCCTGGAGGACCCCAGATAGTCTGGCCTCCCATCACCTCTGAGACTTTATCTTCTGCTACTCCCCCTAACCCCCCTCACTCCCTCTGGCTTCTCAAGCACTGCAGGCTGCTTCCATGAACAAACTATTCTTTCTGTCTCGAACAACCAGTTAGTGTGCCTTAGAAGCCATCAGTTGTGCCTTTTCTTTTCAACCCATCAGGCTTCTGAGAGCACCCTTAAAACTACCTTTACCTCTACCTCTTCCCAGCCATTTCTACCAAAGAACCAAGTGGAGACTTAACAGAGCTCCTGGCAGCTCTGACTCCTCTGTGGATTGGAGGAAAGGACCCCACTGATCCTCAGTAGTTCTCAATGGACTGGTGAGCTGGGGAGGCATTGGTAAAGACATCACACCAGGAGGCAAGAGAGTGGGTTCGAGTCCAAACGCTGCCAATAGTCCACTTTTGACATCTCTGTTTTCTTTGTTGTAAAACCTGTATCATATGTAAAATTTTTTTAAATATACTTTATTGATATTTTACAGAGAGGAAGGGAGAGAGATAGAGAGCTAGAAACGTCGATGAGAGAGAAACATCGACCAGCTGCCTCTTGCACACCCCCTACCAGGGATGTGCCCGCAACCAAGGTACATGCCCTTGACCGGAATCGAACCTGGGACCTTTCAGTCCACAGACCGACGCTCTACCACTGAGCCAAACCGGTTTCGGCTCATATGTAAAATTTGATAGCTGAATGGATAGAGGTTGAACCAGGTCATTAGTTCTTAAACCAGGCCTGCTTGTTATAAATGAAGATTCCTGAGCCCTAGCCCAGATCTACCTAATTAATCTCTGGTCCTGGTAATGAGCTCCCCAGAGGATTCTGATGAACTGCCAGGTTTAAGAACCACTGACATAGACAAGTGTCCATGAGTCCAAGTCTGTCCCAAGCTATTAGTGCTAAGATTGAATGCAATCCCACCAGTAGAAGGAGACAGAGCTCGGCTGACCATCAAAGGGAAAGGTTTACTTGCTTGTTTTGAACCCATCTATTAATTAGACAACCAAATTGTTATATCCCAAGGCGAGATCATCACCACACCTCCATCCTATAAGAGAGGACTTGGGAATTTTTTGTCTATTGCCTTCTTAAGTCCCCTTTATTTCACACAGTAAACTTCCCAATTTGTGTCAATTATTAAACTGAATAATATGTTCCTCCTTCCTCCCTTGGCAAGGGAAGTTGTGGGTGCTAGCAGTGGGTGGGGGGAGCACTGGAAAGTGTACGAAGTTCCTGAAAATTTTCCTGCCCTAGTGCTCCTACCCTACCCCCACCCCCCACATAGGCATCCAGCCCCATCAGAACAGAATCAGGAAAGACTCCTCCTCTCCCCCAACCAAGGGCTTGGAAAAGCTCTTGCTGAACACATGGTTGTGTTAAGACTCAAGGAACATCTTCCCCTTACATATCTGTCTATGTATCTTCCCCTTCACGCAATAGTAATGTGTCTGCTGATCTCTCTTGACCATCATGTACAGGAACTGTCTTCCCCAAATCCCCCCTTTCCCAGAATGTGCTTTCAGAGCTAAAAATGAAGCTACTTCCTGTTCTTTGGAGGAGGTCATGAGCTAAGCAGAGTAGAGGCTGAGTAGGGGCCCTGGCTTCTGGGCTTTGCAAAGACACTGACATTGAGCTTTCTTTTTGAAAGGGTCATGATCTCATGTAAGTTGAGATGTTAATGGAGAAAAGCTAAAGAGACAACCTATTTAGTGGAAAAACATTGGCCTAGGAGTCAAGAGACCAGGGTTCTGGTTCATATTGCTTCTCATGAGTGTGTGATATTGGGCAAGTCCTTTCACATTCTTGGATTTCAATTTTCATTATTTGTAAAGCAGATGAGGCTGCATTCAAATAAGTTTCTATAGGTTATATGTTCTTTATGGCTCCACAAAATTAAGACATGGACAGATTTGGTCTTGTGGACTTCTTGAACAGAATTGTATGGCCATCTCTTCCTTCTTTTTGTGTGTTTGTCCTACAGTTTATAGGCCAGCTGCTGAGAAGGCAAGGATCTCTCTCTCTCTCTCTCTCTCTCTCTCTCTCTCTCTCTCTCTCCCTCTTTCTCTCTCTTTCTCTCTGCAAGCTGTTCATTTTGGAGGACTCTTTACTCCTTAATAATTTCACTAGGATTGGAGATGAGGGAGAAGTCAGAAGCGACTAGTAGGAGGGAAGGAATTTATCATAGAAAGTGTAAGAGGAAATGGGATGCCATCCAGCCATCTGAGAGTCACACTCCCAGGGGGGGAGCTAGAGCTTAGAGGAGACAACAAAATAATTGCAAGCACGTGAGTTCATTGTTTCTCGGGCTTTCTTTTCACTTGTGTGAAACCATACAAGAAAGTGGCCTGTTGGGTTCAGGAGCTGTCCAGGGTTGTAGGCTCCCAATTTCTACACTCAATACAGATTTGACCAGAAAGACTATCATAATGAGCAGAGTTGGCCACTCACTGCTCATTTGGGTTGAGAGGAAATAGAATTGTTCCTAGAAAGTATACATTTCACAGAGATCTCTCTGGCCAAGGTCTTTTTGGGGGCTGAGATAGGGTAATATGAATAACCCCTAAAGAACCTGGGGGGGGGGGTGTATATTTTGAGGGAGACTGTGTACACTGGGACTTGCCTCAGCTTTGGGAAGTAACCATGGCAACAGATACATCATTGCTGTTAAATGCATGCAGGCCTACTGAGAGACTTTGCTTTATTTATTTTTTTATAAGAAATCACAACTTTTTCATTCAGTGCTTCAAGTACCCATGTTGGAATCAACATGCCCCAAACTAGGCATTATCTTTCCCCTTTTAACACAGCCTACCCACCTCCTACAACCCATTGCCCCTCCCTACATTCCCTGCCTTAATGACATCACCTGTTGCCCAAGCTAGAGACCCAGAGTCATGCATTTGCCCTGGAAGCTGGCCCAGAAGGTCCACCTTCCCTCTGCCTCCTGTCCTCAGTCTCCTAAGCCCCTATCTCTTCCCAGCTGACTCAACACCAGACAGTCATTCTTGTGGCATCTGGCAGGGGCTCTGCCATTTAGATCAGGCATGCTCTTGCAGCTTCCAAATGAAGTCCATACAACCTGTTCTCAGATGCCTGTTTTTACAGCAATTATGATGTTTTCTAGGTAGTACTGAAATCCTGATATATCAGATGCCTCTTAGAAATGTAGAGATCATTTTATCCTCTAGATAAAGTAAGTGAGAACCAGCAAGGTGAAGTGGCTTGCCTTTGGCCAAAACCGGACTGAAATGCAAATCTTTCAGATCACACAGGCCAGCCCTAGGTCCAGTAGGCAGGGGTTGGAAAACTTTTTCTGTGAAGGACCACATAGTAACTATTAAAATAAGGTCCATATAGTCGGCAGGCCATATAGTCTCTGATGCAACTACTCAACTCTGTCCATTCACGCAAAAGCACTGTGGACAATACATAAACAAGTGGGCATGGCTGTGTCCCAACTCGTTTACTGACACAAACAAGCAGCAGGCTGAATTTGTCTCTTGAGCTGTGGTTTGCCAATCCCTGCACTAGAACCTCTTGTGGTCCACACCCAGCAGCACTGGCATTGCCAGAGTATAAAAAAAAAATGCAGACTCTCAAGTCCCAGGCCAGACCTCCTGCAGCAGAATCTGTGTTTCAACAAGATTGCCTGTGACACTAAAGTTTGACAAGCAGCCCTGGTAGGCTGGCTAATCCCCTAATAATGCCAGAAAAAAACTTTATGTATTAGAAAAAGGAGCCCGGGTGAGGTTAATTGACCTATCCAAGGTCACATGAATAATGGGTCTGACTAGAGGCTATGTCCCAGGAGGGTTTCAAACACGGAGTTCTTTTCTACACACACCAGAATGTCCACCCCAGCCTCCCATTTATGGCTGGCCACAACCCAATTGGAATTCACTGGAAATTCAAAGAAAAGCAATCATTCATTCTTCTTCAGCTGACTTCTAAATCAAGAGGACTCACACTCACACTGCCCCCCTCACCCAAAGACCTGGAGGGGCTGTCAAGGTTGAAGTGTGCCTCCAGGCTGCTCAGCATCTGCAGAGGGGAAACTTGTTCACACAGGTCCAACCTGGAGTTCAACTCCAACTTCATTCCTGCCTTAGGAGGTTTGCTTCTCAAAATAGAACTACAGAGCCAAGGAACCTTTCATTTTTCATATGCAGAAGAGACTTCTAGACTAGCTCTTTGGCAGGCCTAGACACTTTACAGTTTTCCCTCCTGTGCTTGCCTAATCTTGGCCCGTGCACCAGCCCCTGTTCCCGCAGCTCTTCAGCTATGTTATATGGGGCACCTCCTAAGACCCAGCCCACAGCAAAACTCCACACTGGCCACATCGTCTGCACAGCAAGAACATTAGTGTTCTTCTTGATCGGTTTCTAATGTGTGCAAGAAATGTTTCATCTTCTCAATTAATCAATAAGTATATATTGGACTGTTGTTTGCTGAGCACTTACTTATGGGCCAAGCCTGTTGCATATTTCATAATTTAATTCATTTTATGGCTGAGGACACTGAGGCTAATGGGGTAGAGAACACACAAGCAATACACAATAGAGCCTAGATTCAAGCTTGCCTTCAAGAACCTACAGCAGCACTCCAGATGCTGTAGAGAATGCAAGCAAGAGTGCCACACGGTCTAGCCCTTCAGTAGTTCACAGTATACACGGAGGAAATACATGTGGAACGAGCATGTTAGCACTGGTATTAGAGGCAAGCACCATGGAGCAGCAGAAACAGAGTATCATAAGAGTATGGGAGGTAAGAAAAAAAGGGAACTCTATCCCCAGCTGCCCAGCAGTGTGCCATGCACCTAGGAGTGATCAATGAATATTTAATGAATGAACAAAATGTGCTGTGTGTGCAAATACTTGAAGCTGGGAAGGATTTGAAAAAACAATGAATGAGAGAAGGGGAAGATGAGCCAGGGAACTAGCACACAAAAGTAGCAAAAAACAAGGCCATGGAATTTGTTGTCCATGATTCTTTGACTAACAGGAAGAGATGATAAAGTGTTCAGTTTGGATTAAAGAAAAAGTAAAGGAACGGGTAGCAACGAGACCAGTTACGAGGCTGATGCAAAAGTCAGACTTACAACTCTAAGGCCTTGAACTGGGAGTCAATGGCCCAAAAAGGAAGAATGGACAAAGTCAACAGGAAGTGGGAGATATTCAAAGGGAACACTGCCATGTGGGAGATTCCTCTCTCCCCCACAAAACAGCCAATCTCTACCTGCAAGCTCAGCCTTCTCTTGTCTGCCTCTACACCCACCCCCCTCCCTAATACTAGCAGCTCCTGTTCACAGAATGAATGCTCTTAAACAGAGGCCTGCATCTTTTCCATCTCAAGCACGCTGCCAACACCCATCTCTTCCCATTTTCAGGCCAATTCATTCACCATTTGTTAAGCACCTACTTGAATTTAGCACTATATGCTAGAAACATTTCACATTCATCATCTTATTTTAGTCCCCGACAGAGAGACTTTATAATTAGAAAAATGAGGCCCAGGGAGGTTAATTGACTTGTCCAGGGCCACACTAATTGGTGGATCTGGGACTAGAGCCAAGTGCTAGAATTCCAAACACGGCATTCTTCCCATACACATCACAGTACTCTCCCCCCGCCCCCTATTTCTGGCTGATCCTGACCCCACAACCAGAAAACACCCTTCCTGATTGCAACTCTCCTCTGAGGCAGGTGGGTGGGGTGCACATCTCTCCCAGCTGGGATGTGCATGGTCAGTTTAGATCTCTGCTGTGTGCCTTATGTTCCTCATGCCTAAGAGTCTGTTTCAAGCTGAGCTACAAAACCTCACCCCAGATTGATTTTATTACATACACTATGCCTGAAGTTGAAGTTTCTTGAGCTCAGTGAGCAAAGGAATGCCTGATAAGACCCCAAATTCCACTTAATAGGATTGTGTTACCAAGAATCCTGAGGTTCACCCCACACCAAACTCACCAGACACCCTATCACTTGAAGAGAGTTTGTCTCTGCCTTAAGTCCTTCATTCTGAGATTATTTTTGGAGTCAGAGAGGTTAGAACTCCAGCTTACCCACTTGCCAGCTTTGTGACATTAGGCAAGTTCCTCCACCTCTCTGAGCTTCAAGGAGGTTGTTGCTGCTGTTTTTATTTTTTAATATTGGGATAATAGTTTCTACCTGGGACAGAATTGCCAAAGGATTAAAAGCCACAACCTTTGTAAAGCTCCAGGCCTGGCCTAGAGTCTGTGCCCAGTAATAGTCATTCTCTTCACTCCTTATTAGAATCACCAGGTCAAGATTCCCTGTAGTTCTACTGTCCCCCAGGCCATACAAGACATTCTCACCCTTGGTTTTTTATTAGAGACATGATAATATCAAACCTTGACTTCAGAGCCATTTCCAGGGGATCCTGTCATCCTGAGAAATTCCCTACCACACAACTCCCTGCACACTGCTTCTCCCCTGACCTTAGCATAGAGAGGTTTAGGAGCCTCCTCTCCAATGTACAGAGCCTTCACCAGAACCCTGCCTCACCTGGGAAGAGAAAACCATGCAAAATGGAGGATCCCTGCCCCTCCACTAAAGTTGGCTTTCAGGAACCAATCCAATGGTCATTGCGAACTAGCCCTCTCTCAGTGTAGGGTTGTACTGAACGTTCTGTCTTCTGAGTATTGTGAGGAACGGCGAGGACTGCTGCCAACTTGCTCTTGACCCAGACACTCAGGAAATCCAGCCTACACTGCCCTTGTTGGAGGAGCTCAGACAGACCTCAAGGATAGCATGCTCCCATCCCAATATGGGAAAATGGAGGCCCTGAAGGGGGAAGCGACTTGTTTAAGATCACAAAACTAAATAGCCAGAACAGAGACCGAAATCCTTGCCCCTGCCTGCTGGGCTGACACATTCCCTCTCCCTTGACCCTGCATCCTCTCTCCTCTTCAAAAAGCAGAAGCTCTTGATAGTTCTCCTTTCTGCCCACTTCCATCTGGATTATCCAGAGTCCAAGACTATTTCTATGTCCTGATGTCACTTCACAGACCTCTGGGAGCAGAAGAAACTTGAAAGCCAGGGTAAGGAGAGGAGGGCACGAAAGCAACCCCCCTCAGAGGGGGTGCCCACTTGGACCAAGGCTGTCAAATCCATGCCTAAGAGAGCTTCAGATCCTGCTCTGCTCCCTCCGTGCTCAGCCCAGGAACAAAAAAAGGCCTGATCCTTGTGGGATTGTTTTGCACACACAAGAGAAGAAAAGGAACTCGTTTCCAAATAAAAAGCTGAGTATCCTCCCTGCTTTTGAGTAAAGTAAGTAGAACTATGGATATTTTACTCACCAGGAGGGGCAGTCACCCTAAAATCTCAAGGTTACAGTATCTCTGCCCTTCAATGGAATCCCTGCCCCTCTTTTCCATGGCACTCTATTCTTCCCCCTCCCTCTCTTCCCTCTTCCCCTAGCCATCATCCTCTGTCATCTCCTACAACTCCACTTCCTCCTCCTGCACTAACTTCTCTGAGTGACATTAATAACCAACTGCAGAAGGCGATGCACTTACTGTGTAGCAAAATCAGAATTTCCTGAGGATGTCCCTTCCTAAGAAAACACACATCACAATAACAGCAACTGTTTCTTGAGGGCCTGTGTGTGCTCTCTGTGCCGGGCAGTTGATGGCATCACTTTTGAGCCTCACAACAACCCTGCCAGTGAGCTTTTATACCCATATTTTCCAGATAAAAGAGAGACTCGGAGAAATTAAATAACTTCTTCCAAGGTATTAGGACTAGTAAGTGCCAAGCAATAGGATTCAGACCTAAGTCGGTCCCAAGCCCACAGTCTAAACTCACAGCCTGTCTCAGGAGCACGTTCTTTATGTTGTGTTTACAGAAAGCCAGGGAGTGAGCCCTCTTGCCTGTGTAGCTGGCTGGCCAGTCTGCCTCTATCCTGTGTCTGAGTTAAGCTTTCTAGGGAAAGCATTGGTCAGAGACTGTTCTTCAGGTTAGTTATGGGGGGAGGGGGAGAGATACCTGAGGGCCTTTGAGAGGCCAGGTGGGAACATGGGGGTTGGGGATGCTGTTTGGCCAGTTATAGCCTTCCTTTCTTGCTCACCCCTTATGCCCAAGGAAACTGCAAAGACCTCTCCCCTTCAGAAGATCAGGAAACAGCCTTTTGGGGTTCTTTCCATCTCCCTACCCTCAGGCTATTTTCAGGCTACCATGCTTCTAAGCCAGCTTTGAAGCTCTTTAGCTGGGAGCAGCAGCCTTTCATCTACACAATCCAGACCCAGTGGGAAGCTCAGACGGGCTGATCAGTGCATGGCTTTGTTGGGCTTTGGGTGCTGAGCCGCCTGCCAAGGGCACGTGGCCCATCTCCATGGAAATTAGGAGTCAGGGGATGAGGCTGAGGTGACGCCTGCCGCAATCTTGGCAGGCCAAGTCGGAGAGAGGCCTGCCAGCTACACTCACCTGTCTAGACTGTGGGGACTGAACCTGGCCCCGCCACAAGGCAGAGCTGGGCTTGCATCCTTCCTTTCTGAGGAGAGTAAGAAAGTCCCACACAACCCCGGTGCATGTCAGCTTCTAAGTAAGCAGTTATAAGGCCATTACTATTGCTATTTACCAAACACCCTCACATTCTGTAACTCTTTTTGTCCTCAAAATAATCCACAAAGTAAGTTTTATTATTGTCCCCATCATGGGGGAAATTTTGCTCCCCCAAAAAATTTATTCAGGGGTAGGCAAAAGTAGGTTTTCAGTTGTGAGTTCACAAAAACAGTTTATTCTTGTATTATATATTTTTTCCACACAAACATCTCTCTGATCATCAGAAAGATGCAAATTAAAACCACAAGAAGATATTATCTAACACCTATCACAATGGCTATCATCAATAAATCAATAAACAAGTGCTGGCAAGGATGTGGAGAAAAGGAAACCTTCGTATACTATTGGTAGGAGTGCAGACTGGTGTAGCTACTGTGAGAAACAGTATGAAATTTCCTCAAAAATTAAAAATGAGGCTGCCTTATGACCCAGCGATTCCACTTCTCAGAATATAGCTGAAGAAACCCAATTAGAAACACTGATTAGAAAGAATATATGCACCTGTATGTTCATAACAGCATTGTTTACAATAGCCACAATTTGGAAGCACCTAAGTGCCCATCCGTAGATGAGTGGATACAAAAGCTCTGGTAACACACTGGAATACTACTTGGCTGTTAAAAAAAAAAAAAGGAAAAGAAAGAAAGAAGGAAATCTTACCTTTTGCAACAACATGGATGGACCTGAAGAATACTAAACTAAGTGAACTAAGCCAGTCAGAGAAAGATATGATTTCATGTATATGTGGAATCTAATGAACAAAATAAGCAAACAAACAAAATAGAAACAAAGTCAGATACAGAGAACAGACTGACAGATGTCAGAGGGGAAGGGAGTGTAGGGCTGGGTAAAACAGGGATTGAACAAAACAAAAAATAAGAAGAGGAAATTTGGACACATTGACACACCAGGAATTTGCAAATTTACATTCACAGAGGAAAGACCATATGAAGAGGCAGCAAGGTGTGGCCACTGCAAACCAAGGAGAGAGGCCTCAGAGAAATGTAATCCTGCCTGCACCGTTTTCTTGGCCTTCCAGCCTGCAGAACTGGGAGAGTATAAACCTGTGTTTTTTAAGCCACCCAGCCTATGGGATTTTGTTATGGCAGGTCTATGGATAGACTGAGAGAAAGCAATCTACCCTATATGGACACAGTGATTAAGCTGTTAGCCCCAAACTGAAGAAAATGTACAGAGTTTCTCAGCATTTTCCTTTAGCCATATGATTCCATATTTGTCTATCAGAGGCCATTTATCAAGTAGTGATAAATTTTATTTTGATTTTCTAATTAATCAGGCACATACCTCTACAAGTAAGAGCTCCAGATCAGCATTAGCTAATCAGTGTTATCCACTGAGTTGATATGATTCCAGCCTAAAGAAATGACACCTTACATCTCAGTTCACCTGTGCTGCTGTAACCCATGTAAAGTGACAGTGCCCACAGGTTTTAATATATGACACAACTACCTGAGGGTAGATGGCAGTCTTCCTCAACACTATGGTGGGATGGTTTAGAAACTCTCTGGTGCCATCAGATAGTCAGAGTTTCAATATCTCCACTGAGGGTTGCTAGATTTCCTGGGTGGCCCATTGCATGCCTTAGACCTAAAATTCTGGAGTGCATAGAGGGGGGAAACAGGTGGAAGTGAGATTGAAGATAGCAAGGCATCCGGTTAGGCTAAGAGTCTCCCGCATTTCCTGAAGTCACCACAAATGAGGAGCCCAGATCATGACACCCATATATCTTGTGTTTCCTTTGCATCTTAAATGACTGAATTTTCATTAACGTGATCCAGCAGCCAAGATAAGAATGATCATAAGCATCATGCATTAAAGGAGGCAAAACCAGACTGGGTAATCATCATGTTATATGCAAATTAAACAAGCTAATTCATGGAAAGCCCATTACCCAGTTCAGTCAAGGCAAGTAGTTATCATCATCATCATCATCATCATCATTGACTATTAACCATTACCTTTTTCCTCTTTCAGGCCAAATCTATCAAGCTCTTTGGCACTAAATTTATTTGGTTTATTCAACAAGAATATATTGGGAGTCTTTTATATGCCAAGGGCTGAGCTACTTGCTATGGATGCAAAGAAATAAAATAAGAGAACAGCCCTGCCTGCAGCTCTCAGTGGATTTGGGAGAATGAGATGACCAGAAACAATTGTCATGGGTGAGACCCACCATCTGAGCACAGGAAAAGGAAGAAGCATATTGCCTGGTGTATCCCAGGAGAGAAAAGGGGAATTTTCCAGACAGAGGGACAGCTGTGCATGGCACAGGGCTAAATAGCTAATGATCTTGCACTCTTAGCTAAGAAACTAAGACATTGTCCCTTGGACTTCCAGAGCCACCTAAGAGTCTTAAGAGGGGGAATAGACAGGTCAGATGTGTCCCTTAAATTGAGAGCTCTACCAGCTTTACCTGTCAGTTTTGAGATCCAACCCCTCCTCCTGACAATGGGAAGAACTAAAAATATAAAAGCAAAATGGGGTTGCTGAGATCAAAGAAGTAGGCAAATGAACAGAACCTGGAAAGAGATTAAAGGAGGAAAAAAACCAGACTGAGCAGGATGCCCACTTAATCTAAAGCTCACCTGGATTTACAACCTTTCCATGGATGTAAGAAAGTATGAGGAACATGGAAGATTTTCTTTTTGTATGTTTAAGCCCAAATATGTTTGTTTGGGGACTCTTGTATACAGTTCTAAGAAGGGAGATAGACAATTAGTTGTTGTTGACAGTTGTCAAGATGAATGTGGCAGGAAAGGAAAGTGAAACTAATATATTTTTTTAATATATATTTTTATTGATATTTTACAGAGAGGAAGGGAGAGAGATAGAGAGCTAGAAACGTCAATGAGAGAGAAACATCGACCAGCTGCCTCTTGCACACCCCCTACCGGGGATGTGCCCGCAACCAATGTACATGCCCTTGGCCGGAATCGAACCTGGGACCTTTCAGTCCGCAGACCGACGCTCTACCACTGAGCCAAACCAGTTTCGGCGAAACTAATATATTTTTAATGTTCACTCATATACAAGTCTGATATTTGATCTTATAACCATACTTTGATATCAATATCATTATTCCTAATTCTGAATTTTCAAGTGAAGAAGCTCCAGATGAAAACAATAGGAATTAACTTGTTGATATTCCTTTTCACTCCAACTTTTTTGGGGCAGTTTTATTGCCTAGGGCTCAAGTTATCAAACTTGAGTGTGCCCGAGAATCTTCTAAAGATTCTAAAGGGCTTGTTAGAACACAGAGTATGGGCACAACCAAGAGTTTCTGACTCGGTGGTTCTGGGGTGGGGCCAGGGGGTTTGTTTCTAACAACTTCCCAGGTAACGCTGATGCTGCTGCTCTGAGACCACACTGTGGAAACCACTCGCCTATGGGAATGACCCATCCAAAAACCTAGCCCAGTGGTTCCCAAACAGGGCTCCGTTCTGAAATCTTAAAAAACAAACAGTGATACCCAGCTCATTCTGATTTAACTGGTGCAACCTAGGCATTATTATTTGTAAAAGCTCTCCAGGTACAGTAAGTCCTCACTTAATATATTCGCTAGGTTCTGCCACTTTAAGCAAAATGACATTCAATGAAACCAGTTTTACCATAGGCAAATTGATATAAATAAGAGTTAAGTTCCTGTAGCATTTCATCAACATTACAATGAAGTGAGGTTGACCAAAACAACATTATGTGAGTACCTGCTGTCACTCTGACAAGGCAGCAAAGTTTAGGAACCACCAAACTTGCCTCACTTCTCCTTGACTCCAATCCTCATCACCACCCTCTACTTAGGTTGCCCACTACTGGGGCCACAGGCGGAACTTGTCACGCACTGGAGCTGCTTTGCTCACAACACCTCTTTCCAACCCTCTTTCTCCCACTGTCTCAGAATACCTGGTCCTTGAACTCATCAAGTGTCTTACTGGCCTTCTCCCTTTCCACCCAGCCCTTCACCTCTTTCCCTATTCAAACCAGACCCAGTAATTCCTGCAGCAATACATTCAGCCCCTTGTTCTTTCTTTGGCCATATCTGCCTGGGCAAGTTTGAGGAGTACCTAAATGCAGGCATGGAAGTCCAGGGAGGTTTCTGGAAGTTGATGGCACTTGAACTGAGTTTTGATGGACAGTAAAAAGTGGAAGAGGGCATTTCAAGCAGGGGAACAGCGTGTGTCGTGGCACAAAGGAGGGAGACGGAAGGGTTTACCTGGGGAATTCCATCCTGTTGTGTATGTCTGGAGCTGGTATCTGGCCCTACAATGTCAGGAAATAAACTGCACAGGCAGCCTCTTGCCAGATGGGAATGGGTCTTGGGCATCAAGCCAGGAATTTATATCATATTTACAAGTATGAAGAGCGGTTGATAGGTTTTCTTTTAAGGACTTTTAAATTGTAGCATTGATCATACTTATAGAAAATATGAAACACCTAGAAAAGCATAAAGCAGAAAATAACAAGCACCTTTAATCTAATTACCCAGAACTCACAACTGTTAGAATTTTAGGGTAATTTGTCCTTTTCTTCTATGCATATTCTTGCATAGTTGAAATCAGTCTCTATAAGTAAGTTTATATTCCTCCTTCACACTTAACATTATAACATCTACATGTTTAATGTTTTTGAAACTTTGTAAATATTTTAATGGCAGCATAAAATCCTATCATATGGATACCGTATAATTGATTGAACTATTTTCATACAGATAGGAATAAGAGAGAGATTTCACTACAGGCATACCTTGGAGATATTGTGGGTTAAGTTCCAGACAACCAAAGTAAAGCAAGTATTGCAATAAAGCAAGTGCAATCTTTTTGTTGGTGGAGGATCTTGCCTTCAATTTGTAAAAAAAAAAAAAAGGCAAGAAAGCAAAGCACAATAAAACAAGGTATGTCTGTATTACAGTTGATGCTACAGTGTTCACATTTGTACGAACTTAGATTCTAGCAATGATTTCTTGTGATCGGTATCAAGAGCAAAATGAATGAATCAGCTGTATGAAAGTTTCTTCCCAGCAAGTTTTCTGCCAGCTTCCACTCATCACAGGTGTGAAAGACTGCATATTTCATCTTCTCTTCACAGCACTTGTGGTTATGACTGAAGGATTTGGGGTGTGAGCACGACACAAGCAGATTTCATTTATAAAGTTGTATACTGGAGACTGAATCAAATGGGCCAAATCAGAAATGCTGTTGTCCTGACTGACCCTCCTTTGCGTCCACATTTTCCCCCTTTCCATTTCCCTTTTCACCTTTTATTCTTTCTTGGAGAGTACATGTTAAGTGTTCATTGCACTCAAGCACTACATAAGGTTTTGTAACCAATAACAGTGTTGAGGGGCCTCATTCTATGGTCACTGCAAACTTGAGCCCAGCCCACAGACCCTCTTTTTGTAGTTTTGTCAAAAAAAATTTTTTTCCTGGTCAGTGTGGCTCAGTGTTTAAGAGTCGACCTGTGATCGTGAGGAAGAGAGGTTCATTTCCATGTGTGGGTTGAGGGTTCGATTCCTAGGGGGTGTGCAGGAGGCAGTTGATCAATGATTCTCATCATTAATGTTTATATCTCTCTCTCCCTCTTCTTTCCTCCCTGACATCAATAAATATATATATATATATATTTTTTATATCTCTGGAAAGTACTTCTCCTTAGGTAAAAATATTTATATATACAAAAGCCTAAGCGACTGAATGACCAGAACAACCAGTCAACCAGTTGCTATGATGTGCACTGACCACCAGGGGGAAGATGTTCAACATAGGAGCTGCCCCCCAGTGATCAGGGAGCTCCCACAGGAGGTGCACTGCTCAGCCAGAAGCCAGACGCATGGCTGGCAAGCAGGGGGAGCCTCTCCCAACCCCACAGCAGTGCTGAGATGAGCACAAGCAGCGCCTGGCCCCAGGTTGGGCTCCTCCCTGGCCTCCTTAAGGCTTGTGTACTGCTACATCCTCCAAGGGGTCCTGGGTTGCAAGAGGGCGCAGGCCAGGCTGTGTAACCCTACCCTCCTGCCCCTGCATAAATCCGTGCACTGGGCCTCTAGTTTTTTATATTCTCCAGTAAAATTGCCAAGTGGGTTTTTGCTAAATGAATTTTTCTCTTCATCCTGTGACTGTCCAATACTACATATGATCATCCTTGTCCCTGGAATGTTCTTCCTCTTTCTTAACCCAGCAAATTGCCTCAGTAGTCATCCTTCAAGACCTTCATTAAATGCCACTGGCACCTTCCTTCCAACCTTGACCAGTAAGAATCAGTTACTCAAGCTTCCTATTCCTATAGTTCAAGTACAGCAGCATTTTCTATACCTGACACTTTTCTCCCTCTTGGGAAAAAAAAAACCCACACCTCCCAAACTAAAATATTTTGTGCCCCACTTCTGAACATAGTGCCTGGCACTTGCTACTCAGTAGCTGTTGAAGGGATAAATGAGAAAGTAAGTTAATTCCTGTTTTACCTTAAATACTTACAATTGATAAGTGTAAAGACAATATGGAGATGAAATGAATTTCCAAAAACACACTCTGAATCATAGGTACCTAAGGTAAAACAGACATCTGGTATACCAGATGTCCTGATCCTGGGTTCTAAGTTCTAAACATTTCATTGTTCTGTGTGCCTGGACATTGATTTACATTCTATTCTGTTTCATTTTAAAAGCAGATCTAATTTGTGCGTTAAGTATCTCTGTGCTAGAAAACAGTAAAAGGAATTCAGTGATGCCAGTATTTCCAAAGTGTGTCCCTAAGAAAACTTCCTAAGCATCACACAAAAGAATAGCCTTGTGGTCCCATATGTTTTGGGAAACAGAGATAAATAGGTTTCTTTACCTCAGGGCTTCCTGATAGCCATTCTAGGAAGTTGAAAGAAAAATCAGTTTAGAAATGGTAAAGAGATAGAAGAGCGGTCAGTCTTCCTTCAGTGGTAGACAGGAGTCATCCTAGCCCCTTTATGCCAGGGGAGATTCAGAATACAAAGTCAAAGGCAGAATGGCAAACAGTGTGCTGAGAGCCTGGCTCCTACATTTATCTCAGCTCCACATTTGTGCGAGCCCCTGCCCCCCACACACCCACCATGCTGATGAGATCAGCCTTCATTACTTCTCTTCTAGAGCCAAGAAGCAAGGTAATGTGTGGGAAGTGATAACTGTAAGGTAATGTGTGGGAAGTGATAACAACGTTAGAGTTAAAGCCATTCAACCGGAAAATTTGTTAAAAGATCAAGACATTGTAAAAACTGAAACACTTGAGTCCATTAAGTCCTCTGCTTCTTAGAACATCTTGTTACCAGGGAATGTTTCAAGGAGGGAAAAACATTGAACTATGCCACAGCTCTGTCAGCTACCAAAGCCTGGTACAAAGAGCAACATTTAATAAGACATCTGTCCCTCTGCCACTAGAGAAACTTTTAAAAAGTTCTGCTTCTCTTCCTTTCTTCTACCCCAATATAACTCTTCCACCTTCTTCACACTATATATATTCTCTCCTCCGCCTCCTCCGCCTCCTCTGCCTCCTCCGCCTCTTCCTCCTTCTCCTCCTCCTCCTTCTCCTTCTTCTTCGTCTTTCTCTCTCTCTCTCTCTCTCTCTCTCTCTCTCTCTCTCTCTCTCTCTTTCTCTCTCTCTCTCTCTCTCCCTCCCTCTCTCTCTCTCTCCCTCCCTCCCTCTCTCCCCATGTTGATTCCACTGACACTGTTAAAATGGCACAGTAAGCTAAGATTACCAATGGTTATTTTTTAAAATATATTTTATTGATATTTTACAGAGAGGAAGGGAGAGAGATAGAGAGCTAGAAACGTCGATGAGAGAGAAACATCGACCAGCTGCCTCTTGCACACCCCCTACCGGGGATGTGCCCGCAACCAATGTACATGCCCTTGACCGGAATCAAACCTGGGACCTTTCAGTCCGCAGACCGATGCTCTACCACTGAGCCAAACCGGTTTCGGCGGATTACCAATGGTTATTTAATGCTCTTTGGTAAGAAGGGAATTAATTAAGTAACTAGAGGTTTAGACATGTGTTGTTTATTGGAAGTAAACTCCTTAAGAGAGCCTGGAGCGTTTGCCTAAGCAAACATTGCCCTTCATGACTTCTTGTTCCAAGTCCAAATTAGATGGAGCCTTTAAGGAGATAGTATGTTTTCAGAGACAGGGCATCAGAGAAAGAGAATGGGAGTGCCAATGGATATAGAGGGTGGGAAGCTATAGCTATATACCTGTTACAGAAAGACTAAAGCAATTTGTGTGTCTGTTGGCAGTTGATGTTCACCAGTAGGTTAGACATTAGAGATGTTGACACATTTGTGGTCAGCGCAATGGTTTGTTTAACTGTCTTCACTACAAATACATCCATCAAGAGAATGTTTTTTAAACAATAGTCTTTTAAACAAAATAAAAAAAAAGTAAGAACAAACCCAAATATCTGCTTGCCAATGCTAATAAACATTATTGCAATATATCAGGAGGTTCCTTAGAAGACAGAAGCCATCTGTTAAGTAGACAAACAAACAAACAAAAAATAACATAGACACCATTTTTTAGTTTGTGAATATTAACAGGATGTTAGTGATTAGCTACAGCCTATGAAAAAAGTGCCTTTGCTGGAGTAGGCAAAAGAATGGAAGCTTTTAAAGAGTCGGCCTTTTTATTTTGTTTCTGTTTTAAATAAATAAAAGTTGTGTTGTAAAAGTGAGACTTGGGCCCAACATCAAATCTTAAGTCTTCCAATGCTTTCACAATAAGTTGGGCAGGCACAATCTAAGCCTCAGGAACTTGAAAAAAGGACCTCTTCCAAGTGTCAAATCAGAAGTTACTGCCACTGTGGGAGGTCGTCGACACTATGCGACTCTGAGCCTGAGACTAATATTTTCTGTCCCCCTTTTTCTACTGTGGACCCAGAATAATCTGGTGTAGGTAAAATATTCTTTTCCTTGGCTCAGATTAGGCACCTGGTGTCCAGAAAGAGGTCACTGATTTCCCCAAGGAGGCCCAAGGAGGCCCAAGGAGGTTGGCTCACAGCTGGCTTTCCATAGGCCAAAATTGAGTTTAATTAACCATCAGTCATCATCAGTAGGGCCAAGATGTCATTCAGACATTTAGAGAAGAGAAACTTGATCCGGCTATGAATAATGATATTCATCAACATTCCTTCCTATATCAATCCCAATCCAATGCCTTTTTAGGTTGAAAATAATTTCAGAAATAGCTTGGTTCATCTTTAATGTTACTCCACATTTGAAGAGGCTTCTATCTTGCTATGCCACCCTATTCATTGGGTGCATAGTAATGTTCTAAATCAACACCTTTTTTCACTAGAACTGGGTTTCTGTTCATGAAAAGGTACATTTAATGGCCTTTGAAGAAATTCCCTTTTCAGAATGAATATGAAAATGCTGTTAGGTAGGAGATGAAGAGATATTGACAGATCTGGATTGGCCATCTAGGGACTAGACCTTCTGGCCAAAATCCACCCGAGGAACACAGAGATGTATATGTACTGCTTTTGCTTGTCTCACTCTGCAGACCTCAGTGACCAGCTTCTTGAAGTTGTGGGACTAGAGGGAGCCATGGAAATGGGGCAGATCTACACTGGCCTGAAGAGTGCGGGCAGGAGGCTGGCCCAGTGCTCCTCTGTCACCATCAGGTATGCTTCCACATTACCCAGCATCCTCCAAGTCATCCTCTAAGAATTTGTTCCTAGATTTAAATGCAGGAAGCATGGGGGCAGAAGCTTGCTGACATTTCTAAAGAATGTCTTTCTTTGGAGACCATTTCCCAAAGTGGATATAATGCAGTCACCCAGGACATGAACTAGAGGGTCCACCACAACCAGTTTGCTGTTGTCTTAGAATGAATTGGAGAAATTCTCTAAGCAGGAGTATAATATTCCTTGCCTTTTTGTATTTACAAATAAAAATGTTAGCTGTATGCTAGAGGGCACACTCTGACAGAAAGCAGGCTTTCTGCTCTGCTCTTTCTTGGACAGTGGGCTTAGAAACACTGTTTTCTATATGCCTTTGTAGAGCTAAACCATCATCAGGAAACCCATTGTAATTGACTAAGAGGGTGATAGTTCTTCAGGGTATGGACCATCAGGTCAGCCACTACAGGCGCCTAGAAAAGAAGTCTAAAGAAGGGGATCCTGTGATTTGGACTGCTTCTGTTTAATCAGTGCAACTAATCAGCTTCTTCTCCACCTGATCATTTCAGCAATCTTTGTTCCTTTCTTTTTTCCATTCAATCTCTGCCTAGGGGACCTCCTACAGGGGACCACAGCATGCAGGTTTCCCAAAGGAATTTGACCACAGAATCCTTTTCTCCCAAGAACCTCTTGGGCAAGTGTCCTCAGAGCACATGTATGGAAACCCTGCTCTTGACACTTCCTGCATCCTCCGAATGGTCCCCTGAAATTGTTTCTTGATATCTCTTAGCTGAAGGTTTATCCCACGAACCCCTTTTCATCATTCTGTCCCTGTCTCTTCTCCGTCTTTTCTGTTATTTCCCCAAAGCTTTGCTCCTCTTTCTCTCTGGACTGTTGCTGTGCTGGGTCTTCTGCTTTCCAGATAAATCTCTTTCCTGTCCAGACACCATGACTCTAATATTGGGTAGGTCAAATCAGCACATCTAAGCTATAGCTTATATAGACCATAAAGAATGTAATATCTTAATCCTGGAATAATTTTTTTTAAATCCATGTAAAAGAAGGAGGGATTTCTCTTTATATTCATTAGACTATTTCCAGATAGAAACAGAATGGGTGAGCCAGTAGCTCCATCCTCCTGGGCATTTTCCAGATTCTCTCTTCAATCCCCAAAACAAAAATCCACTCTCTCCTTTTATTACTTGCTTGACTTGTTGTTGTCGTTGTTTTAAATATCCCCAGGATCAGTCAGAGAATCATCCACATTAAAACACAACTTGCCTCCCACATTTTATAGTTTCAAGAACAGGGCAGTTGTCAGGTGAGGACTTCCTGTTCAGTGGGTAGCAACTGTTCCCTATTCACCCAGACCAGAGTCCTCCGGGAGGACCTGCCTTTCCTCCCAAAGGTGAGCTAGTATGAATTCTCAACTCTTCAACAGAAGAAAGATCGAAGACCTCATCTCTCTCCTTTTGACAATCTACTTGCCAGAGAAGCTTTGTCCCAAACAAAAAAGCAACTTTGTCTCCTCTCCTCTCCTCCCTACCAATGGGGACAATATTCCCAATGACCCCATTTCCCAGCTAAGCCTGGTCCATGGTTCATGCAACTGCAAAGTGTAGTGTTATGCAACAGATAAAAGAGAGGATCAGAGTCAAGGCAAGACATTCATATCTGAACTGTACCTTGTACAAGTTGAAGACATTATATCATTGACATATGCAACTTCTCACTCAACATAGAAACCAGGCCTTTTCCCATTTCATATCCTTTCCCATTTCATTGAAGTTTTGGGCACCACCTGCAGGCCCGCTGGCTAATTGTTTGAGGGTCTGGTCCACAGTTATGCTGCTCTACTTGTTAGCCACTGTTTCCCAGGCTTCTGTGGACTTCACTGCTCCCCCAGGGCAGTGATTCTCAAAGTAGGATCTGAAGACCAAAACCACAAAATCACCCATAGTACTTATCAAAATCCTGGACGTGGCAAGTCAATATCATTGATGTGGGCCTGGGAATATTTTTAATAACCCCTCCCTCCCAAGACAGTCTTAGAGAGCCACTCCTATATGGGCAGATAAGGTCTTCCCACTCAGTTTCCCTGGTTCTCTGACTTTAAGAAGCTCACTGTGTTATCTTGATTCTCTGGGGTTCCAGGACAAACAAGTTGCTGCCGATGCAAGTGGATGGAGAACCCTGGATGCAGCCACCCTGCATGGTAAGTTTTCCCAGTCTTTGAGGTGAGGATGAGAAGCTTTATTTTGGGTCCTTTTGGAGCCCTGACCTAATGTGAAATCACTGAATCTCAGAGTTGCACAGGCTTTGAGAAATCATCCTCTCTTTCACTTCATTCACCCATCCATTCATTTACCGGCCAAGCTTTCATTGAATACCTGCTATGTTTCAGGCACTTGTGAGGCATCAGTTCCAAAACTGAATGAAAGTTCGCAATTCTTCTGAGACTTCATTTATACTATCCTTGAGAGCCTCAACTTGAATCATTCCAGTGGCAGGGAATTTACCACACCAAAAGAAAGACTGTTCTGCTGATGAACAAGTCTGATTGTTAGAAAGTACTTCTTTATGTTGAAATCAAATCTGCACACTTAACCTAGAACTTCCAACCAGTCACCCACGGGAGCTCCTGGGGTGGGTGGGGGATTCCCACAGTGCATGGACACACTCATCATGAGTTCACCGCAGCCCTGAGGACCTATCTGAGAACTCCACTGAAAGAGTAACCACATAAGTTATCTGTTTATGGTGTTCACCCAGCACCTAACACTGTGCCTGGTTTTCTAATAGTTGTGCAACAATGTTTATTGAACAGTGAACAAAGGAATGAACAACTGAACAGACAAAAACAAAGGGGACATCCTCATTCCCTTTATACTACGTTAGCTCTCCCCTTAGCAATAATATAGGAGCCAGGCAGCCTTCTTAGTGTCTTCTCTGCTGAAACTCAGCCAGAAACTCTGTGGTAAAGAGACCCAGGGTCTTCATGAGAGGTTTACATTAGTAATATTCTCTATACTATCATGAGACAAATCTCAAAAGACAAAAGTAATATTTCTGCGTTTTCTCACTCTGATAAATATTCAGATGCCTCAATAACCTGCTGTTTTGAGTCCTTCAGAACATCAAGTGGTCTTCACTAGAAAAAGAGTTTTCATAAGATTGTTTCACTAGGACATCTCAGGAAAAATAACTTTTGATAAAAACTGAAGCCAGTTAAATTAAAATGAAGTTTTTTAAAAAAAAAACTGTTAAATACAGTCATACAAATAAATGCAAATGGATCATTCTTGATCCATTGAGACCCATATATACCTATCATTCAAAAGAGGGGGGAAAATAGTGAATAATTCCAAAATTAGAAGAATAAGAATAAAACAAAATAGGAGAGGCAGAAGGAAGAAAATAATAAAAACAAAGTAGAAATTAAATAATTTAAAGATAGGAAAATCTAAAACTAGTTCTTTAAACATGTCAAATATTTGAAAGCCTAATTTTAAAAGAGAGAAAACCAATGATCATAGTTATTAAAATGTAAAAATATATAATAATTGCAATAAAAATATAAATGCGGTAATGGTTTTATTTAATTATTAAGGGCCCGATTTACAAAATTCGTGCAAGGGGCTCGGCCCTCACAGCCCCAGCCTCTGGTTTTACTGCTCAACTGTCTGGTCTAATTAGCATATTATACTTTTATTATTATAGATAACACATTACATAATATGAGAGATAAAAAAATAGATGAAGACAAAGATTTTTAACAAGCATTTTTTAAAAGATTAAACCTGTTTCTAAATAGAGATTCCAAACAAAATCTTATTGCAATTGTTTTTTCACTTATAAAAAGAAAAACTAATGCAATAGTGAAGGCATTTAATGAAAGAACTATGAGGAAGGGCTTCCCACAAGATATTAAAACAGCTATAAAGCCACAGTAGTTGGCACAATATTGTATAGATAAATCAACTGCACAGAAGAGGCCCTAAGAAACCCTAGTACATAAAAACTAATGAAGAAGAAAAAAAAAAAGGAAGATCATAAACTAATTTAAAGGCAATGGACTGTTTAACATATACTAGCCAAAAAATTACCTGACTGGGAAATGTCATTATATATCAATTTCTCAATTCTATACCCCAGAAACAAAACATAAAAACTCTAATTCTATTAAAGAAATAAATGTTACTAGCTAGGGGGGAAATATAGGTGACTGTCATCATACTGTGAGCAAGGACTTTTTCAAGAGGAAAACGTGACACTTTGGACTATTAACAAGTTTAAGACTCTACAAGCCAAGAATCAACATAGATCTTTAAAAGGTTAAGGATAAGACATTTGCAACAGCTATCTCAATGAGCAGGTTAATTCTCATAATGTATAATCATCTCTTAGCAACCAGCAGGAGAAAATACTAGGAATGCAGTTGTGAACAGACAAATTTACAGAAGAAATGCCACGGGCTAATAAACCCATGAAACAATATTTAATATAACAAATTAAGAAAAAAGAGGAGAAAGAATTTCAAATTAAAATAGTGAGAAAGCCCTGACAGGGTTCATTTAACAAATTAAACAAATTTACCTAATTTGTTTTTCTTTTAAAAATAATATTCATTGTTATCAAGGGTGTGATGAGTTAGGCACATTCAACCAGTGAGGCCAGAGTAGAAACTGGTACAGCTGCACTGGGAAGCATTAGAAGCCATGTGTCAAGAAGATCCTTGCAAATATTAATATACATTGACCCAGTTCATTTACTCTGACCCTTAAAATTGTTCATATACTTCTAGGTATTTATTCTAAGTAAAATACCAGTTTCCAGAAATATAGAAACCAGTGTTTAAAAATGCCAATGGCTATATTATTCATAATAGGAAAAAAATTGGAAATTACCTAAAGCCCAACATTTAGGTATATGGTTAGATAAGCTATGTGAAAGTCATCAAATTGAATAATTTTCAGCCACTGGAAATTGGCTGACTATATAATGAATTATATAATGAATTATATATAATGAATTATATATAATGAATTATATATAAATTATATAATGAATTTTTAATGATATCAGAAATACTTTCAGAATAATGTTAACTGAAAATAACTGATTTCAATTTTATTAAAAATATATAAGCACAGAAATAAACCAGAAAAATTTGAAAAAATATATCAAAAAGTTAATAGCAATTACTTCGAGGTGATTTTTAAATTTTTTACATAATTTCTAAATTCTCAAAAGTAGGAATGTATTTGTTTATATGTAAAGATATTTGTATATAAAACAGTCAGAATTTAAAGACTTGTCTTGTGTTTATAGCACTGTAAGATGGCCTCTCATGCTTTATCACCAGTTAGGCAGCATCATTTGAGCTTTGAAATTAAGAACCTCCTCTCAGAGTTAGATAATAGTACCAATAGGATCTCAAAGTTGAAAGGGATTCTACTAGTCCAGTGATTCCCAAACTTGAGTATAAATTCCAATAACCTGGGGGGCTTTCAAAACACAGATTGCTGGATTTCTTATTCGGTAGGTCTGGATGCCTTACGAATTTGCATTTCTGACAAGTTTTCAGGAAATGCAGATGTTGCAAGTCTAGGGACCACACTTTGAAAACCAATAATCTACTCGAACTTCCTGACCTATCAATAAACCCCATACTTCTCCACCCCTTGTAAAACCCGATCATCTAGCTACATTTGAAAGGAAACACTCTTATGAAGCTGGGCCACCTAAGATCTTGGAGAACCCAGAAATAGCTAAGATCTGAAAAACTTTGCAAACCCCCTCTCTCCTCCTCAAGGCTCACTTTAAGCAGGAATATTTCCTTGACTTTTTAAAAAGTCAAGTTGAGACCTTTCAAGTTTGCTCCTTTCTATTTATCTCCAACTGAAATTAGGGCAGACTTGGATACTTCCCAAATGATTGGGGAAGGATCCCCTCTTAAAGTTATTGGCCATTTTGCTGGGCATGATTCGAATTATTTGCCCTGAGAGGGCAACGATGAGGAATAAGTCTCCCAGTTTATTGCTTCTCTTAAAGTAATAAAAATGTGTTGATTTCCAGAAGATGGTCCCCAAAACAAAGTCAACTCCCAGCACTGGTAAAATTTTAAAATTTACTCTTTTCAAAGGGGAATTAAATGCTGCAGTGGTTTTGTGAATTTCAAGCTATCACAAGAGCCCACTGTAACACTTATCTCTATAATACAGCAGAGAACTAGGCACATGGGGCTGCTGTCCCTAATGCTTGTCAGATGTTGTAAATATTATGAAAGGTGTTTAAGAAATCATAATTGCCCAACCTACCCAATTACCAGATAAATTTGAGTTCTAACTATAGAAACATGAATGCTCTCATTCCATCAGGGGTCAAAAAGTCAGGTGTAGCCACATCCAACTACCTTCTAAAATGAAATCTTCCCTATTTAATTTCACCAACCCCCTCCTAATTTGGGCATAAAGGGATAAGAGACCGGCATCTCTTTGACTCCAAAAGAGGATATGAACTCATATTTCTTGTTTTTAGTGAGTATACATACAGACAAACTCTCAGTTGCCTAAAGTACTAGAATCCACAAACCACATCAAAATCTCATGTTACTCAGGGTCTCCAAACTCCTACCCAATCAAGACCTTCATCAAAACTGCTGAAAATCCAAATGAGTTTCACTTCCTCCTCTTTGCCCTGGAAATGCTAACAAGCAAGCAAATAGCTTAGCTAGAGAGAGGGGGGAAAAAGGAGAAGTCAGGGTCTTCAGTCATCTGGGGAAAAAATGGGCTCCATCAATGGGAAATGTAGGCAGTGCCAGTTGCTACTCTGCCTTAAGCATAGCCACCCCCCCCCACTCCCATGGTGTTCTCTCTTCTTGGTGTTCTAATCCATCAGTACTTCCACAGCATGTCCTCTGAATAGGCACTACACTTGCTCCTGGAATACCAAGGTGAGTAAGATGAAGTTCTTCCCCTTGGGGGACTTGTGTGCTCAGGAAGTAAGAGAAGGTTTACCACAAGGAAATGTGCCACAAATTGCTGTCATCAGAGAGAGCAAAATTGCATGCCCCAGAGAAGTGCTGTCAGAGCCGCCAGTCTATCCCTCACTTCCATAAATCCTGGAATAACCATAATGCCCATAATAAGGCACATCACACAAAATGTTGCTTGAAATGTTCTTGGTTTGTTCCTCTGGTGACTACCACAGAACAGAAAGATGGACTCCCCTTCCAGATCTCCAGACTCTAGACCAACATGAGAGTCATTTTCAGCTTCGGTTACTCAGGAAGTGTTCACAACAGCTTTTAGTCCCACCTTTTCCCTTCCATTTCGTAGGACCTTATAAGTTTAAACCTGGCTTCCATAGTACCCTCTTAGTCAGACTCTTCCTTCATTCCATCTCACTTTGACAACTGTTGAATAATTTTCCCAAAACTCTTTTTTATCGTGTTATTCTCCAACTTAATAAGTTATCATAGTTTCCTATTATCTCACATTAAACCCCTTAAAGCCATATCTCATCTGTATTCCCAACCTCATGTCTCATCCTTTGCCCCCCATTCAACCAGTTTATATGTAGCCCCTCTACCCAGTATCTTCCCTTTCTCTTTTCAGCAGCATATTTCTTTCCCTTCCTTTAAGATATTAAAATTATTTTTCAAATATTCCATTCAGACTCTTCTCATTACTTACCTAATTTCTTTTTTGGCACCACTTGATTAAGGCTCCATTCATTTAAGCATGTTTCTCTGTTGCTTTTTGTGGTCACATTGTCATTTCTAATAATATGATAAAAACCATGAAAATGGGTTCCTAGATTCTGTTGCTTTTGATATATATCTTTTTCTTCTCCTCTGAAGTAAGCTAACAATTATTTAATAGTTGCTTACCGTTTTATACTTTATGGTGGGCTTTCATTGATAGTCTACCAGTTGACCTTAACAACTTTGTGAGAAAAATAAGACAAATATCCTCATTTTACAGTTGGCCAGATGGGTTTTTAAAGGCTAAGGAATTTTTCCAAAGGCTCACAGAAAGAGGTGGGAATTCTGGGACACAAACCATGGCCTTTGAATCCTAAATTTCTCTTGTGCCCACATCATCTTCCTACTCTGAATACATCAAACTTGGTAAGTGTTGTTGGTAGACTAGTAATGCAGATTATTGAAGTGGCAGTGTCACTAGGCCACATGTAAATAGGGATTAAGCATTTTGAAGCTATGCCCTGAGGACAATGAGCATTCACCAATGTCTTCTACTTCAAATTGACTTAAAGTTTACAGGAGAAAATACTCATAAAACCTAAAATTAAAAAAAATAAATATAAAAACCACCACATGCTTTTAAAATAAAGTTAGATCTTTCCTAGAAGGTGAAAAAAAAAAAAGAGGAAAGACATAAGAGACACACTTAAGAATTCTCCAGATCATGTTGCTTAAGTCAGGGGTTCAACAGAAGGTCAACTTTGAGTTACTGGTAGACATCTCAGCACTGCCTAAGCAGGAATGGCTAGGAATGGAGGCTGGGAAATTGAGAAGTGGGCTCTGGATGTTCTGTCCCATTCTGTGTAACCTTAGGCCTTTATCCTCCAGAGGGGTTGAATGAGATGGTCCCTAAGGTATCCTCCGGCTGTGACATTCTGAAAGTCTATGAATAGCAAGGACACAAGACAGGTGCGAGCTGATTACCACGTGGGAAGCTCACACTTGTCTGTCCCCAATGCTTCCGCCCCTCACTTCCAGCAGTGCCAAACTCCAGGCCTGGTCAGGGTCCAGTTGCCAATCCTGAAGTTGTTCAAGGACAGTCGTCCTTCTGCATGGGGCTCCTTCCAACCTGAAGCTGGCCTTCCTTCCTCTCTCTGAGACTCACTCCCCCATAGGCTTCTGGGATTCCATGCCACTAATTCAGTTCTGCCTCTTTGCCTTTAGATCAAAATTATTCACAAGAACCAAGCACCCATGATGATGGGACCTCCCCAGAAGAGCAGCTTCTTTTCGCTGAGAAGGAAGAGCCGTTCAAAAGACTAAACAATGTGCCAATTGCCAGTTAAACCAAGAAAGAAAACAAGGAACTGTAACACACATACACATACACACACACACACACACATGAACACACACATGAACACATACACACTCTCCTCTCAAGCCAGCAGAAGCAAAGCCACCCTTCAGGAGGAAACCTTCACCCTGCCATACATTCTCTTTATTTCAACAATGGACACACCCTAACAGAGCCAGTGACAACAGAACATTTTGAATGGACTTGGGGCCCACCAGGGTATGGTTGGCTCATGCAGCAATTTCCACAATCCCAGAAGGCTTTTCCCAATTGAAAAAGAACTCTCCCTTCCTTCCCACCAGTCCTGTAAGTTTCCTCATGGACACTCGCAAGGAACAGGCTGCAGGTTTCCTGCCTATGATGAGATGGGCTGTGGCCAAGGGAAAGAGCTCCCAATCCAGAGAGCCTACACAAAGGTCCCTCTGTAAAGAGACAAATGGCCTCCGACGCTCAGAGCATAACCCTTGGCAGGGCTCAGCAAGCGCACACGTTGATTTCTTGGTCGTCCCGACAGCGACAGCGACAGCTTTTCCCTGAACCTGCTGAGGAGGCAGAAAGGCTGTGCAAAGCTGTGTTTCCATTCTTGGTTCTCTCTGCTGTCAGTGGGCACTTGTTATTTCCCGAAGCCTTCTCCTGGTGGCTGTGTTTGTTTAGAGACGGATCCAGGAGCCCCCAGAGCTGCCTGCACAGCATACCTTAGATGTGGTATTTATTTTCTTAGTTCTGTGAACACCTGGGAGGAAAAGCAGAGAAACTGGGATTTATTTTTCAAATTGGTGTCATAATATTGTATAAAAAGGGAAGGAAAAAAAAAAAACACCCCCAGCTTCTTTCTTTTTCAAGCCAGAGTGTGTTTCCTGTTTGAGTTCCAAGCCCTGGTGGCAGTCTATTCCTGAAGGCAGAGAAGTTGGGCGAGAAGGCCGTTTGCTGAGGAGACCAGGAGACAAACCATCAGATGGTGGTTCCTCCGGCCTATTTGCACCTGGTACTCCCAGAGTATGACCTGAAGGCCCTTTTGATGGTCTTATTTGTAAATATGTGTTGCATATATATTTATAAATATAAATATTTATTTACTGATGGACTTTTCCTGATTTAAAAAATATATATTTAGCACAGGAACAGAAAATAGAAAAGATAAAGAAGGTTTTTACTCCTCTATTCCACCATTTCCTTATCAAGACACTTTGCCCTGTGGTGACTGTGAGATTTAAGGGAAATGAAAGTAGATTCTTATCATAGAGAAACTAAGAATTCCTATTCTGGATCATTAAGACAACCATGAGATATAGACTGGGCAGAATTTATTTTTCCATTTACCAGGAATGTTAAGAGACTTGTCCATGATATCTTAGCTAATGTGGCTTGGAATAGGTGCCACTTAAGAAGATACTTAAAAAAAAGAGAAAGAGAGAGACACTCAATAGAGAAAATAACCACACATCTTGGGACAGGGTCAATTCTGGTCACTGAGAAATGATTTCATTTGGATCCAGGTTGCCAGAGAAAAATGAATGTGCAGCATATGTGGGCATAGGGCAAGCCCCACGTGAAAAAACGAGGCCTCATCCTGCTTCTCAATGATTCTCTTTGGCCTGAACTGATGAGAAGTCAGTCTGAGTTGAAGGCACTGAACAAATCATCAAACTCTCCACATAACACCTCATCACGGTTATCATAGTCTCTCAGCATGGAAACAACCTGACTGCAGGAATAACCTCAGTGAAAAGTCACAGGAGAGCTGAGGTATCTTCTGCAAGGTACTACCAGCCAGTACCCAGAGGGGTCTCAACAAAGCTCAGTGGGCTTCCTTCAGCTGGTGCTGGCATTACCCTCCTTTCCTGAGGGTCTGTGGAGCTTCTTCGGTAGAAGAAACATTTGCCTTGTTCCCTCATGCCTCCATCCCCTCTGAGATTCCTCAAGAGGAAACCTGGGCTCACTGGACATTGCTCCACTGAGCTTCCTCTAATCTCCTGGCACTGAGTCAGGAGCTTTGTACAAGGAAAGGATATTACGATTGTATGTACAAACTGATTCTAACTCTGAAGGAAGCAGTCATCAAGGACCATGAGGACTAGACATCTAGAACCATCCCGCTCAACCTAACAGTGAAGAGCACCTGGCAAGGGGAAAACCAGGCCACCCGAAGAATCTCCTGAGGAGTTGGATCAATGGTGATGGGATCAACAAGCTCCAGAATGACAGCAGGTACCATCTTAGAAGCCAATTGATTCTGAAACATACACAGGTTTGGGTTTGGGGTCGCCAAGGCTAAGGCATTTTCAGAAGTGTTTGCATGTGTTTCAGCCGTGATCCCCCAACACTGAGGCTGTTGACACATGGCACTATGAACACATGAAACTGGTTCTCAAAGATTCACAAGTCAGAGACTGGCCCTCTGCTCACTCTAGTGCATAGGACTTACAATGTTGCTTGAGAGACAAGTCTTCCTTAGAGCCAGAGTATAACAAACTTGGGGATAATTCAGTTCTGATTCCTCACCTTAGTCTGGCCATGCCACGGACATGTTCTCACCTGCCCCCACACTTCTACCCCACTAGCAATACAAAGAATAAAACAGGAAATCTTTGACACCTTGTGTTGTCCCTGGACTAACGAGCTAGGAGTCGCTATGGCTTGGTCTTTGTGGGTTTCCTCCAGTGTGTTGAGACTTGAGATAGACTTAATAAGATGATTATATTTCAGGTCAGAGACCAGCTCCTCTCAAGAGAGTTCTTTCCAGATGGAAAAGATATGTTAAAATTGCCAAATAAATTAGGAAATACTTGGCAGAACCTGGAAGAGCCTCCAGACTGGCGTTACATAACATGTATATACATTATACATATGCACATTATATAAGGTAACATAGTACTTAATGTGCTGCATATATTATGTAAATTACATATTTGTGAGTAATCATGATAAATATAGAGACCCACTAATCACTTTTTTACACATACTCAGTGACAGATTAGGAAGTTTCTTTGCCAGAGAGTCTTAAAACTTACTCTCTCCTGCTGCCTTAGTTCCAACTCCTGCCAAAAATAATTGCATCAACTTTTCCCATATCCATCCCCCTTTCCTGCTGGCCAAAATTCTCAGTTACCTCCTGTCCCAGCTAGTACCTTCTATGGACTACTATCACAATTGGGATCACAAAAATAGAATCATGTGGATAGGAAGGATCTAGACTCCAAGATTCCCTATGTCACAGGCTTACCCCTCCCTCAAAACTCCCAGGCAGGTGGGTGCCTAATGCTAGTGTTAAAGGAAGAGAGAAAGGGAGATGGGGAGGGAGAAGAAGAGTCTACCACCTCTCCAAGCAAGGAAACGTCCCAGTGTTTCTTAGCCACCAGTTCCCAGATCCAGCAATAATCAATCAAGAAGTTATTTCAAGCAGAATATCTGAAACCATAATTACCTAAAATGTGTTTCACAAAATACTAGTATCCATAAAATGCTCCATGAAAAAGAAGTTCTGTGATCAAGTACTAGATCCCCTTCTAAGAGATGCATACAGGGGCTTACCTCTAAGAACCCACAGTAAAGAAACATAGGGACCTTTATTTATCTACCAACATCTATAGATTAGAAACACTGCCTTAAGCCCACCATTTCTTCTTTTTGTCCTCAGGGAAGATGGGAACATGAAAGTAAACATCTTCTGCAATAATCTTCCAAAAAGTAATTTTCTCAGATAACAAGTGTCCATTTTTAAGACACTCTTTCTTGTTCCTTCTATGTGATTGTTTAACTAGTTTTATTGTTCCCATTGTTCTTCACATCTTCAAGCAAGAACCAAGGATCTGGACTCCGTCCTCTGAGTGGGGAGGGGTTGGGAGGAAATTAAGGAGAAAACATGATAGCTGACATGGGGTCAGACTTCATCTGTGTAACTCCAGAGAACAGAACTGGGTTTAAACAGCACAGTTGTAAAGAAGTCTATTTTTACTCAATTTAATAACTGCTCTTAGAGCTTACCTAATAAGGCAAGTGCTACCTTGTGAGGGAATGAATAGCCACCAGCTCTGAATGGGAAAGCCTTGACCCAGTTGGGTAGGGAAACAAGCAGTGGTTGTTCTACCTTGTTCAAAAAACTGTTGAAATGTTTCTGCAGGCATTAACGTTAAATCAATAGCTCTATTACTTCTTTTTGAACAGCATACCATGGAGTCTCTTGTTTTTTGAAAGAATGAAAAATGACTCCCAGAGAGATGTCTGGATAAGTGGATAGTGACCAGTTGGACCACACTTACACATAGGAGGACTAATCTGACTCATTGTACCCTCAAGGGAAGCCAGTGGCCGTGATCTCCCCTTGGTAGCTGTGATAATTAAAGGAATGAGTTAAAGTATTAAGACAAAAAGAAGTTTTGCATTTCTATTGAGATCCATATTAGTGGTTCAGAATTCTTCTCCTAGTCACAAATACCAGACCTGCATTTGACTTGCAATAAAAATGAAAAAGAAACTATCCCACATCTCAAATATCAATCAAATTTTAGGAAGAAAAGAAGATCAAAATTGTACGAATTGCACATGGGGCCCTCCAATATAATCCAGCATATTGGAGTGCATCGAGTAACTTTCTACTACAGAGAGGAAACAGAAAAGGGAATTTCCACGTATTGCTTACTGAGAGCAAAGCACTGCATCAAGGTCTTTTCGTGTGTTATCCTATTTAAACCCTAGAGTAGCCTACGATATGGGCATTGTTGGTACTTATTCCACAGGTAAGGAACTATATATAGAAAGGTGAAGTACTTATCTAAGATCAGATAGATAGCAAGTGATAGATCTGGGATTTGACATGGTTCTTTCTCACTAAAAATAATAGGAAAAAATGTATGCTTTTCTACTATATTTTAGTGTCTTTAACATTCTTTTTTCCCACCCTGCTATCATCCTGGGTGAGATTACATGACATTGTAATCTACTATCTGGTCAACCTCTGTATATTCACCTAATCATATTCCTATTTAAAAACTTCCAGTGCTTGCCCACATTTAAAGTCAACAACCTCCATGGACAGCTAAAACCCACTACCTCATTCTTGCAATCAAGTTGGCAGTCATCCATTAGGCATCAATGTTTTAAATGCTAATGGGATGGGACTCATTTCCCAAGGCCTACATAATAAATTTTCTATTCATCTCTGTGAGTACGAGAGCCCCAAGCACCCTTCTCAGACTGAAATGCCATGGTCAGCAGTGACTGGCCTGTTTGGGGAAGGAGAGCTAGGCTTGTGGAAAGGAACCCCCAGCAAGAAGACTTTGCATGTGATCCTCATTAGTGAGAGGCGTGGGTTGGGCCATCTGTGTTCCACAGGAGAACAGAATGGCAGGCTGCCTTTCAGATGCCAAGAGATGCAATCTAATGGGAAGATCCAGAAAGCTCAAAAAACAGAGAGGAATTTTTCTTTATGGGCATCTCTGTGGGAAACCAGGGACATAGCAAACCAAAGGTTTTTGGAAATTAGCTGCTTGACTTGCTGGGCATTCCACCCTTGCTACCACTTTATTTTTCATGTCCGTGGTGCAGGATGGCGAGCAGTGCCCTGCAGCCTCACCTGCTAACCAAACTCCCTTAGATGGAGCCAATGATTAACCTATGCTTTCCTGAAATTTGTGGAGGCAAGGGCAGGTACATTGTAGCAAGGCATCAGAGTTTGCAATTAAGCCTCCAAGTCTCCCAGGGGTCAGGAAACACTGCAAATAGAAGGGACCATTTAATTTGGATGCGCAATGCAGATTCTAGGGAAGAAATTGGGAAACCTGGAGGACTAGTCTAAATGCAATTTGGAAGCAAAGAGGATAACATCTAACCCAGTATTTAATGTGTAGTAGCTAATGAGTAAATATTTGTTAAATGAATTAATAGGTACAGTAAGTAAAGTAAGTATCTGTCCTTCTACCCTGGAATAGATAGGGAGGGAGGTGGGGGAGTGGGGATGAAAGCTTTTTAACTAACAACTCAGGAACTTGAAACCACAGGATGTAGAGGGAGCTCATGGGGGCCTCTAACTACCCAGACATCTGTTGACTGATGGATACAGCTAAATATGGATCATCAAAGGGCTTTCTAGGTCACACGGAGGGCAGCTTCATGATTCAGAAAATATGAAATTCAACTTGGACAGAAAGACAGAAATATTTGCATTGTACTTCTTAGCGATCAGGTCAGAATTGACAAAGAATAAAAAAAAAAAACAGCACACAAGTGGAGTACAACACAGTAAGAGACCCACATAATAAGATACAGATTCATGAGATGAAAAGAGATAGAGGACTGAAATTTTTTTAGCAGATTTATTTGGGCAAAGGATATGAGCGTGAACACTATGGTCCAAAAATGGATAAAAGGACTGAGAAATCTTTTATTTTTAAAGAACAAAGTTGAGTTAATGGTAAAATAGAAATTTCCAGGCATTGATGAAATTGTTCCTAAATAGAAACTATTGTTTATTGTCCAGCCCAAAGCCTATTAACTTTTTAAATATATTTTATTGATTTCAGAGAGGGAGAGAGAGATATAAATATTAATGATTAGAGAGAATCATTGATTAGCTGCCTCCTGCGTGCCCTCCCCACACAACCTGTACATGTGCCCTAGCCGAGAATTGAAACGTGACATCCTGGTTCATAGGTCCAATGCTCAACCACTGAGCCTTGCCAGCCAGGCCAAAGCCAATTACTTTTAGACTACTTTTAAACTTCACAAGAACCTAATGAAGTTGGTGCTATGTGGTTTCCCCATTTGACAAATGAGGAAACCGAGAAACAAATGAGAGCAAAACTCATGGGGGCATATCCAGGATTCAGATCTGTCAGTATCTGCATTCAAAGTCCATGTTCACACCTGTGGTGCTCTCACTGGTTCCTCTGAGCTTCAAGCATGGTGACAGGGATTTGCTGCCCCCAAGCCAATCCCCTGTACATGACTTCCTTCCTTCTCAAACTGAAAATCCAAGTCTCTCTCCTCCCTCTTCCACAGAGCAGAGGTGGCAAGTACCATTCATTTGGGCATGGAGGCACACTGAGGAGAAGGGGCAGATGTGGGCAGCAGAAGGTCCATGAACACCTTACTCACCTTCCTTTTTCTTAGGTTCACTCTCCAAGGCACCATCTTGGCCATATCCTAAAACACTACTCAGAGAATAGGCAGTCAACAATGAATGCCCAATCTATGAGATTAGAACATTCACATAATATGAAAGGTCATATTAAAAAACTCACAGAGACCATATTGAAGATCAAGAACAGTGAGCCCTAGCTGGTTTGGCTTAGTGGATATAGTGTCAGCCTACAGACTGAAGGGTCCCGGGTTTTATTCCAATCAAGGGTACATGCCCAGGTTGCAGGCCCCATCACCAATATGAAGCGTGCAGGAGACAGCCAATCAATGCTTCTCTCTCATCATTGATGATTCTATCTCTCTCTCCCTCTCCCTTCCTCTCTGAAATAATTTTTTTTTAAAAATTTTTTTAAAGATCAGTGAAATGAGGTCAGGTAGACAAACATCTGACTTAGTAACTGATCGTGAAAGGTAGAATGGGAGTTTGAAGTGATCTTTTAAAAATTTCTTAGATGAATTAGAATTTGGGGTAAAAGAATGCTTCTAAAATGATTCCCCCCCCCAAAAAAAATGAATTTTTTTCCTTTTCAAAAAAAAATATTTTTAAAACAGAACCTAACATAATTACAAAGTGAGGGATAATAAAATGGTTATTTCTTTTTACCTTAGACAGTACAAAAGAAAAAGAATTTATAAACCCCACAGTGTAAGTCTCAATCCAGAAGGAGACTCCAGAAAGTCGGCATTTTCTGTTGAAGGACTAGACAACAGTAATTAATGAATTTATGTGTTTATCTTTTTTATTTTTTTAAGAGAACTGGTACCTATTGGTTACCAGAAAATGGCATGATTTTCAAAAAAAGAAAAAGAAAAAGAAAAAAATCCTGATGAATACTTCCTCTCTCCCCAACACTATTGAGTTAAAAGGATTGAGAACTAAATCTTTTCACTTAGAGAACCACATATGCATGGAGGGTGTTAATAATAGAGGATGTCAGTGAATTGTTGTTTGGAGATTCTATCATCATACTCCGCAACCACCAGGCATTAAGGAAATGATAATAAACCTAAGAAGATGAAGCAATTTCCACTTCCATCCCCTCGCTATCAGCCTCCGGAAGCTCCCCCATTCCCTATTAAATACACTTCTTCGAATTAGAACATCTGGTAATCATTTCTTTTTATTATGAAATTTTTCAAACATATGGGAAAGCAGAGCCATGCGTATAATGAGAACCCACATACCTGTCACTTAGAGTCAACAGTTCTTATCATTTTGCCACATTTGTTTTATCTTTTCTTTCATCAAAATATTTTAAGTGAATTATAGATGTCATAACATCTCACACCAAAATATTGCACATACATCATTATGGGAGATCCTTTCTTAAGTGTTAGAGTTTGTGTGTGTCCTCCACGCTGCTGGAGAAAGATGTCAGAGTGTTGAGTATATGAGCTCAGTCATTTCCCAACTGACTGACTCCAGTTGTCACAAATACAAGTTAATCAGGCGTTACTCTAAGGAAGGGTTTGACTGTATTCAAAATGTTCCTGATTGATCTGAAAAGGCAGTGGTTAACTAAATTCTCAGAAGACACTAAATTGGAAGGGTTATAAGCACAAATGATGCCAGAGTTAGAAATTTATCTGAATACTGTGTGTTCTTATTTTTTTTAATAAAAATTGTTTAAAAAATTAGTAGTTATAGAAAGATAGGGCACAGCATTATTTTGGACAGATGAAACAACATATCTGCAAATTCACTTAATCAGATTTAAAACATATTATTATCATTGCCTCCATAAGTGAAGAATATGGAGCCAGACTGGGGGAGGGGTAAGCAGCTGAGATGTACAGACAGATCTTCCACTGGGGCACAACTGAACTGGAAGTGTATCCACCCCCAAGAGAATGTCTGGGAAACCTAGGTGAGAGACGTTGGCTCCCTTATGCAGGATGAGATTTTACTTTCAGTAGGCAAAGTGTAAGGGAAGTAGGTATCATTACACTTGCTCTGTGCTTAGCCACTGGGGTAAGGGCAAGCAGACTACCGGTGATCTGGACAAGATATAGGCAAGATGTTGGTTAGTTTACTTGCAAAAGTCTGCTGGCTCAGTGATTCTGCAAAACAAAAGGGAAACAGGTAAAATGAGACAGCAGGTTCCAGAATATTCATCTTGTCTCAGTCAATAAATGAAATGAGTTTCCTATTCAAGAACCATCTAGCTGGTGGCAACAACTGGAAATCAAGACCTGATACTCAACCATGGCCTGATTCCCAGCTGTGGCTGGCAAACCTAACCCACCATGTATCTGGCTTCCCACACATAAGTAGAAAAAGCTTTCTTTATCTATCTGCATACCTTTGACTCATTAAACACCCCACACACACACCCTTCCTTCCCCAATACCATGGCGTTCATAGACCAAGTATCACCTTCTCATTGCCTAACGCTGCTGCCTTGAGCAATGAACATCCATGTTAGTCCAGTGAAAATTATTTTAACCATCTTGAGTGTAGGAACTTGTTTTCTTACAAGAGCACCCCTTCTTTGAAAGAGCACAGTCTCTTCTGAGCTCCTTCCTTCAGCCTAACCCCTGGCCCTGATGGCCAGGATCTGCGGATGGGTGTGAAAACACATGAGCTCATTGGAGCTTATGTAAGAGCTATTGGCAGGCCTTCCCAGGAGAGGATGGTGGCTGGGTCTCTGCACCCTCTCGTTGCCTTCTTTTCCCTTTTTCCTTGAAACGTGATTTTTCTTTTCCCTTTCTCCTTGAAACAGAGAGGCTTACTTGTACTGCTGTGACTTAGCCATTTGTAGCAGTAGTCAAGGAAGCTCAGTGTTCCCTCCTACATCCCAGTGATTAAAACTGGCACAGCTTCCTGATGGGAGGAAATCAGTATTCAAAAGACCAAGTTCACTTGCATGTGTTGAGCCCCTTTTGTGGTGGTACGGCTCCTTTTCTCAGCTCTTTGGATCACCAGAGGAGCAATAAAATAAATAAAATGGGATCTGAGGACAGAAGCCTCCTTGACATCTCAGAGGGCTCCAATTTCAATGTCCCTTCTGAGATGTTTGTGCACAGGGTCTAGGGCAGAGAGAGAGATGAAATAAATGGGAATTCCCATCTCCCCACAAAGGAAAAAGAAAGGACATTTATGGAAATCTGTTGGATGTTCTCTAATGCAGGTCATCTACAAGAAATTGATCCTGCCTCCAATTGAGTTGGAGAGAACTCCTTTCCTTTCTCAGACTCCATTTTCTGGAGTCCAAGAAGAAACTTTGGGAACTGTACTCAGGAACAAAGAGAAGCGAAGAGACCCAACCTCCAAATTCAGTGGGTGTTTTACATGGCTTCCCAGAGGCGAAGGGAAGGTTAAGGTTAGGACTTGGCTTTTCTCCAGCCATTGAGGAAATGGGAGGACCCATTGAGGCCCTTTGCTGTGATGCTCTGCTCTGCTGCCTCAGTTGCCCCAGGCCCAGGTGCTAGAGGCAATGGCAGAGAAGATTGGGGTCTTAGGCTGTGCCTATTCTCAGTCTCCTTACTGAGCTCATAGACCACGACCCAAGGCACTTCCTGCCCTCACAGCATCAAATCGGGAAGTGCATTCCTCAACCTCTGCTCAACACATCACTGCTTCTCACATGGGACCAACTCCACTTCCTGCGGTGACAGGGACCTGGGCAAGTCCTATGATATCTCAGTTTTCCTACATGTACAATGGGGCTGGAGAGGAGGACTAATACAATTAATTATTTACAAGAGGCCCAGTGCATGAAAATTCATGCACTGGAGCAGGGGTTCCCTCAGTCTGACCTGCCCCCCTCACAGTACAAGAGCCCTCAGGGGTGGGAGGCAATCCCGTGATCAGAGAAAAGCGACCCCCCATCACACCTCTGCTGCTGGCAGTGGTAAGTCTCAGCCAGCCCTGGTTACTTAAGACTTGGGCAGCCCTGGGTGGCTGGCAGCCACCATCTGAGGCTTGCCTGCACCTCAGGCTGGACCTGGGCAGCTGCCATCAGAGGCTTGCTTGTGCCTCGGACCAGCCCTGGGCAGCTGGGGGGCAAAGGGGACTGGGCACCACCATCTTGTGCTATGGGTACTGCCATCTTAGAGGGTGTGGCAGTCAATTAGCATATTCCATCCTTATTGGCTGTGGGTGCTGCCATCTTTGTGAGGGCACAACAGTCGATTAGCATATTCCCTCTTTATTAGATAGGATTCATTAATACATATTTTGTTATTTAACAATATTTATTTGCCAGGCACTGCCCCCTAACTTACCATAGCTGAATGCAGTCCTCTTACCTCTCATCTTTTCCCATCACATTCTGCTTTTCACAACCTCCACCCACCCCAGTTCCTGCTTCTTTCACTTTTTCTTCTTTTATTTTCATTATATTTTTCTTCTTTTCCCCCCATGATTCTATTTTTAGAATGTCCATGTATAAAATCAGAATATCTGCCCACTTTGTTAACTCCAGGCAAGTCTGTGTTTAAAGGGCCCAAGAAAAATCAGAGGATAGTGTCCAGAGCCCAATATCAGGATGTATTCAAGTGTCTCACAAGTTCTCCCTCCTACAAATTGTCCTTAATGTCTAACTCAAACCCCTCTGTTTATTACTACTCTACTTTTTCTCATTAACTTTTGAGTCACATTTCAGGCATAAAGTATCTTTATGGGTATAGAACTGATAGGAGGTTTATCCCAAAGTGACATAGTTGAACATCCAGATCATAAGGATATCAGTTTCCATGTAACAACAGAATCAGGAACCAAGAGGGGACTAGAGGCCATGGAAGTTAAGAGGGTTTAGTTTCTGTAAAAGCAACAAAAACAGAACACGTAGTCAAAAAACCATAAGTATAGCCCTAACTGGTTTGGCTCAGTGGATAGAGCATTGGCCTGCAGACTGAAGGGTCCCAGGTTTGATTCTGGTTAAGGGCATATACCTTGGTTGTGGGCACATTCCCAGTAGGTGGCATGTAGGAGGCAGCTGATTGATGGTTCTCTCTCATCAATGTTTCTAACTCTCTATCCTTTTCCCTTCCTCTCTGCAAAAAAAAAATAAATCAGTAAAATATTTTTTTAAAAACCCATAAGTATAACCCAATTGGAGTCACAATTTCTGATGGACTATTTCAATAAACATAAAAAGTCCATGGAGCAGGGATCATAGGCCCCTCCTGTTGGAAAATCCCTTTTTTAGATGTCAGTGAATCCAAACTTGATTACAGAGTTGGTAGCCAGCATAGTATAATGTCTGTACTCTGACAGTGGTAATTGAATAAAGAATGGTGGCCATTCGGCATTGGTTCCTATGTCACCACATGCATAACTCCTCTCCAAAGCCATCCTCCAAGACACCTGGGTAGGAGCAAGCCATGTCTACACTTGGGCAGTGCCTAGTGCTCCAGATATTGCCCTTTTTGATCTGTGGAGACCTACCAAGGTAGCTTACAGTCTTTTTTTTAACCTCTTACCCTACACACACACACACACACACACACACACACACACACACACACACCCTCCTTCCCTTGGCTTACAGTCTTGATAGAGACAGTGTGTCTAGTGACTAGGTCACCTGAAAACCAGGTGATTTCCAAAAAAATGCGACTTTTTTTTATTATTTACTTATTTCTTCTCTAGATAGCAAGAGGCAGGAGAATGAACTGAAAAGAAGAGGATCCTACAGCAACTTGCTGACCCAGCTCACAGCACAGCTGCCCTCCTTCATAAAAGGGGAAGAATCTTTTGTGCCTCTCTGTACCATCGTCCTCAACGCTTGGTGGCTATCACAGAGAAGTTGTTATTGTTAGCAAGTAGTCATAATACCAGTTCAGGGGGTTCTGATGGATGCTTTTCTCTCTCTTCATAAAACAAGTAAGGGCCCTCTATCTTGGAAAAGTCTGACAAATGTTCCCAAGAGGCTGCTGAGGAAGGGAGCCATCCACATCCCATGATGGTATGAGGGATGAAGAAACCTGCCTAGGAAACAAGAGCTACAGTCCAGTCTCAGCCACATGGCCTTGGACAGACATGTCCTTTAGCCTTCTGGGTCCTCTCTTTCTCCATCTACCAAACAAGGAGGCTCTAACAACCTTCCCACTTCAACGACCTTGCCTTCACCTGGGGCAAATGCTATGGCCATCACAGAGAGGGCAGAGTTCTCATTCTCCTGGGTCTTCCCTGGCCCTGCTGACCCAGGAAGGCTACTGCCATCCCTCCGCCAAGATCTACCTTCCCTCTTGAGGACTGGTCATGCTCAGAAATCAACTGATTCCGGGGACCAACATGAAACAAAACACACTACAAGGAAACTCTTTGATAAGCCCTCCACCTAGGTTTATACACACACACACACACACACACACACACACACACACACACACACACATCTACAGACACACTCAATCCCTAAAGTGTAAATATCTTCCCTTCTGTGTATCTAACCTATTTTACCCTTTCTCACTGCCAGTGTGTTAGGAGAGAATTCAATCCCACTAATGGAAAACACTGCTTCCTTTTAGGGAGCTTAGCTAAACCTCAGTGTTTGGGGGCGATCCTGGGCACAAGTTGAAGCTACAGGTCCCAACACACCTTAACTGCAGCCCAGAAATGTAGGCTCTACCAATCGAGACTGAGGCAGCAAATAGTTAGCACAGTGCCAGGGTCCAGATCCTTCCCTCCTCGCTTATCCACCTCCACTGCCGCCCCCACCCACAGATATGTGGTTCTGTGATGGTGGTTGCCTGTTCCAACCTGCCCGTCTGCCTGCATAGAGTGCCGTGGACTTGTTCTGTAATGTACTGTGTATATATATATATATGTCCTGACTGTGGTTTACTACAAATAAAAATGACAGCAGACTGTTGACCTCTGACTTCTTAGTGGTTTCATGCTATTGCTTGAAAAGTCCAGATTGTCTGATCAGCCACAGGCACTGGAGACACACATGCTCCTCTGGACTACCCTGTAACCTTTCCACACTCGCTCACTGCCAGGGAGGTTCCACTGATATGCCAGGACTGGTAAGAATTGAAGGTCTCTGTTGCCACTTTCCAGGTGTTGAAGGAGGGGGAAAGGAAGCCAAAGATCCTTTATAAAATAAACCCTTCCTAAACATTATGTATCTATCATCTCACTGACATCCGAAAACTCTCCTGTGAAGTGGTTAGCATTTTATAGGTGAGAAAACAAAGTCTCAGACATGGTAATTAACTTGCTCACCAAGTAACACAATAAGTACCTCAGTTCTGTCTTTCTCATACCCTAATACGCTCTCTTCTCTAAGTTAGTGTTTCTCCAAGTGTGGCCCATGGACTGCTTACATCAGTAACCCCTGAGATCTGGATGCCTAAGCCCCACTCAGAAGTCCTGAATCATGATATCTGAGAGTGGGACCCTGAATTCTGATTGTTTATGACCCATGCTATAACTAAACCTGTGTGCTCATGAAAGTTTAGGAGCCACTGCACTGTACCTCACCACACTGGAGGGCAGGAACTCAGGAGGACAGAGTCAAGCCAGGGCTTTAGAACAACTCAGGATCTGGAGCCTGGAGCCGAGCACCCTGAGACAGAAGAGACCTGGAGAGGAAGCAGGTTTGGGATGAAAGGACAAATGGAAAATGAAGGCGTGAACTTCCCATCAGAGTTGCCTGGCTCCCCTCCCCAGAATTTAGACTCCCAGGAACAAGTCCATCATCTGGCCCCAGGCTTATGCTGCCTGAGCCAAGGGTTCAAGGTCACGCCTGGGTGGGGCTAGGCAAGGAGGTGGAGGAGATGTGGGTTCAACATCCCTGCAGCAGGGACTGGGGCCTGCAATGGGGTAGCAGCCCCAGAGGATGAGACCACGATGCTTTGCAACTGCTTGCAGGCTCCTGTTGTCTATGCAGCCCCTGCCTTTCTGCCCGGCTTGACCTCACTGGCCAGTCCCTGGGATTTGAAGAGCCATTGCTGCTGTCTCTACAGCTCTTCCTGCCTCAGTTGACCCACTAGATTCCAAGAGCCCCAGAACTCACGCCCTGAATCCTTAGTCGTCTCCACACCCCCACTGTCATCCTCAGGGCTGGGCAAGGACTCCAGCCTCAGGGAACCTAACCAAAACGTTACTCACTCCTACCCAACCCCTCCCCTTCCCACCTGGACCTGCCGAGTTCTATTTTGTGCCTCTGTCTAGATGGAGGCTTCTGAAATAAGGGATGTTGGGATGTTGAGGTGGGGCACTGTGAGACAGATGCATAATTGCTACTCAGGCACAACAAAATACTGGAAATAGCTCAGCTGCCCACTCCACTGGGGAGATTCAACTATTCCCTCACCTCCCAACTGCAACACTAACTATGCGTGAACAATATTTTCCTGAAGAAAATGGCTTTTCTGGAGCCAAGAAATAAAGAAAACATCTACACCAAATTCCATATAACCAAGTCAACAAAAACACTTAAGTTATAAATCCAGAAAGTAGTTTATGATATAGAATTCTTACAGGGAGAATTTTCTTGAACTCTGCAGCTAACAAAAAAATTTCATAAATAAGGAAGGTGCTGTTCCATTCGAGAACAAAGGCCTTTAGCAGTTGTGTTTGCATGTTAAACAATAGCAAAGAATAAGCCATTTGCTGTAGCATTTACAAGACTTCCTAATACACTAGACCAGGTTCCTGCTTATCCCCCAACTTAAAAGGTTACTGTGTGTCCCTAAGAGTCATAAAACTGTCTTTGTTCTTAAATGTTCTCTCCTCCTACTTTTCATTAAACCAGACTATCGATCATTTCAGAACTATTTACAACTCTAAAACCTTAGTGCTGCTTACAGAGGAAATAGAAAGTGGTCAAAGGCAGCCAAAATGGTGAGGGAAGTAGATCAGAAAGATCGGAGAGACCAGGAGATAATCATGATCTCTGCGTTGGAGGGATCACAGAGAACAAACGGCCTAACCTCTCAGCCAAAGCAAGACTCCCGGGCTCAGCTTCTGTCCCGTGCCCCGTCACCTTGCTTGAAGACTTCTGCTGATGGACAGCCCACTACCTTCCCAGGAGCCCAAATGGGATCGGATCTCTGAGCCTTAGATAGGCTCCTATTGCACCGAAATCTGCCTGCCATTAACTCCCATTATTGAGCCCTGGCTTGGCCACTAGCAACACAAAACCTCACCTCTCTTCTGCGGGACAGCTTTTAGATATTTGGAAACAGCTGCCCAATCCTAAATCCTTATTTTTTATTTTCCCGCCAGACTAAACATCCTCTAAATCATTAAATCATTCCTTATATCTCATGACTCTTGGACCCAAACTTACTCTTGCAACTTTCTCTGGAAAAACATGTTTGCTGAGGTGCCTCTCAAAATGCGATTCCCAGAACTGAACACAGCACAGTGCCCCAGAAACAGGTGGACAAGGCAGAGCTGCATCCTCTCCTCTGGATGTCGCATTGGCTTTCTTTGGCAACTATGCCCCCCATTCCTTCACTCTGCCAACACAGCCAACATCTCCTAGCACCTAGTGAATGCCAATAACTACCATGGGTATGGTGCTTCATAGATCACAAGGTCCTTTCAGAAATGTGGTCTCATTTACTCATCACAGCAATTCAGGGAGGTTGCTAAAGATGAAGAAACTAAGGATTTTCCGAGGCCAGGTGCCTGGGAGTCCAAATCCATGTTCCTCCAAACACACACATATCGCCTTCTCACTTGAACCTCTGTTGAGGCCAAGAAAGTCTCCTGGCTCCATTTGTTAGTGGCTAGTCAAACTCTTTTTTTTATGTCCCATTTTATTTTGTTCATTTCTACCCATCCTTTATCCTGTCTAGATCTTTTTGACTCCCATTTCTACCACCCCTTATGTTAAAGGGAAGACACTGGGTCAGAGAGACAGACAGAAGAGAATGAACTATCAAACTGCAGGTGGGAGGGCATTGCTTTGGGAGGGAGGAGCTTGGAAGAAAGCATTCAGAGAAAAATGGGCAATGTGGCGTGGCAGATGCATGCTGAAGAGGGGGATCCGGAGACCAGATTCCAGGCCCCATCCACCTTGGCTGGTCTGCTACCCTGGGCAAGACCTTTAGCCTCTCAGAGCCTCACTTTCAGAGGACAGGGCATCTCAATGGGATTATTCAATTCCCAAGACCTTTCCCAGTTTTATGAATCTAATTAGAAAAAAAAGAGAAAAAAACCTTATCATTATTTCAATAGTTTCTCTTCTCTTTCAATCCATTGAAGATACAATACATCATACTTCACTCAAAACATTTCATGTAGCTTTTTTTTTTCCAAAAGGAAAGAAAAACAAAGATGGCTAAGGGGCTATGGCAATAAGCAACATTTATTTCATCTGATTGCCAGTCCTGAGTTGTGTTGTGGTTTTTTTGGTTTTGGGTGTTTTTTTTGGGGGGGGGTTGTTTTGGTTTTGGGTGCTTGTTTTGTTTTTTAGGGGGAAGGGTCAGGGGGACAATTACAACTATCTTTCAAGAAGTAGGACACAAAAACTAAGGGATCTCCAAGTGAGCTGAACAAGAGGCTTTGCAGCTTTCACCTGACACCCTCTCCATATTATCGTAGGACCAAGGTTTCCACAGGGAAGCCCCTGCAGTGGCCACTTAAATGATGCAGAGAGGGATAGAAAGCACCTGTTAAGCAGTTCTTGTGTGTCTTCCTGGGGAGGTCACATGATAAATATTCTCAGATCAAATTGCATAGAAATGGGAACTATCATCCTATGTTTTCATTCTTCTAGAGTGGAGCTGCTCAATAGAAATATAATGTGTGCCACATTGGAAAGTTGAAATCTTCCTGTTAGCCACTTGCTAATAGGCCTGTCCTCTCTCAGTCCTACCATTTTTTAAAAAGTGTAAAAAAGGAACAGGTGAAAGTAATCAAGTGTTCTATTTAACTCAACAAATACTATCATTGCAAAAGTAGTCAATATAAAATTATTAATGAGATACTGAAATTTTTTAATACTAAGTCTTCAAAATCTAGACGAACATTTGCCAAGGAAGCAAGGAAGGGAAGAGCTTGGCTTTGAACTTCTGCTAAAATGCATCATCATTTCACTACATCATCCTGCCTACTGGACTTCAGGAAGCATCATAAAAAGAGCATGGTCTTTAGTGCCAAACAGACTTGGGTTCAAATTTCAGCTAAGTGACCAGGGATGGGGAGCTCACTGCAGAGGGGAGCAGGGAGATCTTGTGCTAGTTACTTTACCTCTTCTTAGACCTATTTCCTCCTTTGCTAAATGGGGATGGTAATATTTACCTCTCAGGGGACTAGGATGATGACATGTGACTCGCAAACATTACACTTTTTATAAATGTCAGTTTCCTTCCCTTGTCTAATAAAATGGGGAAAACAATCAAGCTTATATAGCCAAGGTTTAATCGTGCAGCAGCTTTGACCCTATCTAGAGAGGGGAAAGTAATGAAAAGCAAACCAAAACTGAGACAGAGAGCCAGCTCCTACCACGGGCCTCTTTGTATATTTTTAAAAAGCTCCACAAAATGCAAATCTCGCCAGGGCAGCCTATGAATGTTAGGGAGCCAGTGATCCCCTGCTTTACTGGCAGGCAGATGCATGCACACTGCACTTTCTTCTGACTTTTGCCTCAGGGATTCTAGCATTTATACTTCCTTTGCCCCAAGCCCAGTAGACTCCACCTTGGCTCTTCTGAGAGCTTGCGAGGCTAGAACCATTCCTAGTGTAGCAGCCCAGATGGAAAAGGGACCCAGAATACACGCAGTGGTTCTGTCATAGGCCTAAGTCCTATCTGGGGTTTGAGCCTTGGGGAAGAAAATGGCTCCTTTAACCCAAGATCCTCACAGGAGCTTAGGAAAAGGGACAGCTGGGGGATGCAAAACTGCCATTGTCTTAATTTGGAGTTACCAAATTAAATACTCCATCCTAGCTTATTTCCCCTCGTACATTCCCCTGGACTTCCTCATCTCTGTGCCTTTAGTGGTCCAGTTCCTCTGCCTGCTGGGCCCTCCTCCTGACCCGTCCCCACCAGTCCTACTCTTCCCCATCTTCACTTGCCAATAGGTCTACCCTCTCTCAGTCCTACTACCACCATGACCAACATACTCACACACACACATACACATATACACACACACACACATACATGTACACCATCACCGCCGCCACCATCACCACCACCACCACCATGAACCAGCATACATATATTCCTTACCAATCTTCCTTTGCCCACCTCATTTCTACTACCACCATGATACACAACCACAGCATACATATACATACGCACCACCATCACATACTTCCTACATACCACCACACACTCACACCCATCTTCACCAATAACATCACTCACTACCTACACACACATACACACCACACTCCCCCCACTCACATACACGTAACACCCACACACAGAGGCACATACACACCACAGCCAACGGCACCACACACCCATACACACACCCAGCACACAGAATAATTACCCACCTCCGAACACTTGATCTTCCGAGCTCTGAAGACTTATGTTTTCTTACCTGGATTAGAGTCATTCATACACAACATCTTTTATCTTCCCCTAACTTGACTATGAGCCCCTTGAGGACAGAACCTGTTTCTCTTTTTATTTCTGTACCCTGCACAATGATCGGGGTATGGTGGGGGCTCTGGAGTTATTTCCGACTGAATAAATGACTCAATAAACTCAGATGGGTCTATGGGGCCTACGGAGGCAATCAGGGCATTAATCATGTAGGCCCTGAGCCGGCCTGGCCTGGGGGCTGGGGGCCGGGGGCTGCCGCCTTTGGTGGCTGGTCCTGCCTGATCCTGCTCCACGGCCTCGGTTTCATTCCAAGGGAAATATTTGTTCTGTGAGCAAATAAAATGAGAATATGTTCTAATCTGCTGCAAAGATACACAGAGCTGCCTTCAGCCTGATGCTTAACTCTCTGAGGGCACTTCAAAGAGCAGGGAGAATAAAATGTTCGCATGGGGGCAGGAAGAGTGTAACCCTTTCCTTCCCGGAGAGGAGCAAAGGAAGACTGGATGGCAAATTGGACATTTCTAAATAAAAACCCCTTGTAGGCCTGTCAGAATCCCAGGTGTGACAGGTGATCTCAAGATTCTCTTCCCTGCCGTTCCACAGGTTCAGAAGTGCCGTACCTGTGATTTGAAAACACACTGACACACACTGGCACCAGAACCTTTTCCTTAGTGTCCAGGGTTAACTAACTAATGCAAAAGTCTATCGCTAAGAAATATGTGTGTGTGTGTGTGTGTGTGTGTGTGTGTGTGTGTGTGTGTGTGTTGAACCAAATCTTCTTATCTCTAGTCCCACAGAAACTGGCCTTCTGCCACCCAAGCATCACAGGCCATGGATCTGCGTGCCAACATCTTAACAAAAGGGCTGAATGATTGGAGAAGTCAGTAGGACAAAAGTTCCCAGTGGCAGAAAATTAGGAAGGGATCTTTGCATTTTGTTTGCTTCCTCCTGAGGAATTCTTAGAAGTTCAGAACCTTCCATAATAAGCTGACATCGGATACAGTTGTTTCCGAATACAGTCTCAAGTCTGATTGCAGGTTTCAAAACGTCTGACCAAGAAATGCAATGTTTCAGCATTCCCTAGCCCAGCCCTGTCCCTACTTACAGTCTGGGACAAAAAAACAACACAACAGCCCTAGCTAGTTGGGCTCAGTGGACAGTGTCAGCCTGTGGACTGAAAGGTCCCAAGTTCAATTCCAGTCAAAAATACATATCTCAGTTGCAGGCTCAATCCCTGGTCAGGGCATGTGAGGGAGGCAACCAATCAATGTGTCTTACATGGATTTCTCTCTCTCTCTCTCTCTCTCTCTCTCTCTCTCTCTCTCTCTCTCTCCCTTCCACTGTCTCTAAAAATCAATGGGAAAATATCCTTGTTTGAGGATTAATAAAAAACAATGTACACACAACATCGAACTACCAGATATGGGAACCCAGTGCAAATAAAACCACTTATTAAATGCCGGAATAGAGATCACTTAGGATCCCCACAGTGGATTCTGAAAATATAACCCGGACTTCCCCTTCATTTCCGTGCTCTGGTAAGCTTGGGTCTTCTGGGTTGAGCTGTCCTGAGCACAGGCACACTTGTCTAGAATTCTGGGCCAAGAGTAAGTCTTTGTTACTTCATAGGGCAATCTTAGCTGCTATTTGCCCTCTTTATTGGTATTTGAATCCTCTCAACAAACTGCAGGTAAAACATCATCTACCTCATTTTGTAAGTCAGGATTCTGAGGCTCAGAGAGGCCAAGCAACTTGCCCAACATAGCTCAGCTAGAGTCAGAAGTCTGATTTATTGATTTTAAGGCTCTTTTCTGAGGACTGCTTCACCAGTTGAGCCAGCCTTCACTGTCTGAATAAGAAGCCACTGTCTGCTTATTCCGACTCATTTGTTATTCAAAGCAACTGCTATTCTCTACCTCATTAGATCCTACTTTTTAACACATGCAATGTAATTTTAAAGCCACACAAAATTAACCCAATCAATCCAAGGCATCTTGAAAACCTGTTTCCTTTGAAAATCAATTGTCTTTTAGATCCACGCCTCCCCCCCGCCCCCATTACAAAGTAGAATCACAAGCCCTCTGTGATGTGTTTACAACACCCCTGTGCTCAGTGTTCTGCCTCTCCCAGGAGCTAGATGGATGCTGTGGTACAGTCCTCCCTTTGTCTGACAGCTGTCATTCACAATGGGAAGGGGGCAGTTGACTCAACCCTCATCTGAAATAGGCAACAAAGTCTGGCCAGATCTCCAACAGTCACACCTATATTAAAACACACAAAGGCATACACGTGCGCACACAAAGATGTTGATGATGGTGTTGTTTTTATCCCCAAAAGAAATGGAAACAACCTAATACCCAACAGAAGGAAAACAATGAAACAAATAAATGATGTTATAGCCATAAGAAGGCATATCAGTCAAACCTTAAAAATTTAGTTTATTAAAAATATATAGTTTATGAAGATAGTTTAATGCCCTGGGACAAGCCTGTAATATATGGCTGGGCCCAATGTGAACTTACACATTAAAAAATATATCTCCATTACATATCTCCATTATTAGAGGCCCAGTGCACAAAATTTGTGCACTCGGGGACGGGGGTCCCTCAGCCTGGCCTACACCCTCTCACAGTCAGACATCCTTAGTGCTGCTGTTGCGGAGGCAGGAGAGGCTCCCATCACTGCCACTGCACTCGCCAGCCATGAGTGATAGTGACTGGTTGTTCCACCATTCAGTTTATTTGCATATTAGCCTTTTATATATATATATATGTTTTACATATATATGTAAAACACAAAGAATAAAGACAGAGAAGAAATATGTCTAAGTGTTAACTGTAATTATTTCTAGAATTATAGGTGCTTGTTAGTTTATTTTTAATGGTTTTTTTGGTTTCATATTTTCCTAATTGCACACGATGTGTATATAATGATTTTATGATTGGAAATACTTTTAAAACTTTGCAAAAACAAAATTCCCAGTTTGGGTGAATTAAGAATAATTTTTTAAAATTAACAAAATAATATATTGTGAAAATTATTTAAAAGTGATACTATTACTTATCTGAAAACTCTCTGGAATTAGGCAAAAAAAAATTAAAATTTATTTTTTGCAGTATCATAATAGAGATGCACGCCTGCCAGTGGAAAGAACAATTCCTACTTCCGATCCTGCTCCCTTACAAGTAATAATGTACCGAGTCTTTTAAGATAAATAAATGTAACAGCCCGCAGGATTCTGTTACTTGTCAACCCTTGGGTTCGAAATGCCTTGAACTAACCTCCACCATTCATGGTCAAGTATGAGGAAGGGCTCTTAGAAGAAATCCCAGGTGTGAAGGTGGGAAAGGAGGCAAAGGGAGGAGCAAACATGAGCCTCCTCCCCAGCCCGGAGTGAACTTAGTCACTCACGGAAGGCACTTAGAGCTCTGTTCTCCCTCCTCTATGCAGGGAATTGCTGGGTTGATTCCAGTCATTCTGAGGCCGTCAGAGCCCCAGTAGCCCTTAGGCAGCCTCCCGAATTTTTTTCTGTAGACCCCATCCTGTTCATGTACACTTCAGAGTGCTGAATCCAGGACAGAGAGGAGGCTGGCAAATGCTTTCTTTGATACCCCCATCGCTGCATCCACAATCTATACTATTTTTCTCTCACCTCTTTACTCCAACGTACTTCAGGCCACCCTTCACACCCATGAGATTCGTCTTCCCCAAATTTCCCCCTTTCCACTTGTCACTTCCCTATTCCAGCACTTACCTTGGCTCCCTCTTACCCAAGGAATCAGATCCAGATTCCTCAGATCCCCGTGCACAGTTTACTCCCTCCAAACGCACCTTCCCCTGCCCTACACCACCCCTGCGCCCCCATCCTCCTTACCCCCCACTCCACCCCAGCATCCAGCCCAGCCTTCCCTTTCCTGCGAGCTATACTTAAGTGACACTCAGAAGTGCCATCAGTTGGAAAGAAGTGTTCCTCCACTAAAATAGAATAATGGAGTCTTGTCCAAATGGTGCTCAGAGGTACAATTTTCTCAGTGTTCAGTTTTCTCCACTCAGCTTTTGTCAAACCTTTGGTATCAGCAGCTCTGCCTGTCTCTGGTGACAGCCCGCAGATGGCAAAGGGGGCAAACAAGCCCCTGGTGAAAAATCGTGGAAAAGCCTCGGCAACAGCCCGTCACGTGTCTCAGCAGCTTGTTTGTTTCACAGACACAGGCTCATGGTTGTAGCTTTATATGTACACTTAAAATAAATTCTCATTTCCCACTAATAAAAGTGTCCTTGGTTCGTGGATAGAATTATGTACCACATGCTTTTGTGGTAGTCCTTTTAAAGACATCTTGGTGGTCTATTAAGAAAATAATTATTATTGCTGTGAGCCAGGACACCTGGGCGACTCTGGAAACCAGTTTTCAGACACATTACACCCCTCTTCCCCCAGTGTACACACACTCACACACACTTGTGCCTTTATCTGCATGTGATCTCCACATCCCGTTGTCTGACAACGAATACCCGGGCACGCTCCCACTCACACAGCACATGAAGGCTTTCTGCCCTCTGTCCTGAGACCCAACAGAATTCCTTTAGTGCCTTCAGAAATCGGTGAAGAAGAAACACTGGACAGCAGAGAAGATTGGTTAAGAAGCAAACACTAAGCGAAATCTACACGGGGGAAATATCACATGGAGAAGCAAGCTGTTGGGAATTCTTTAATTTATCCCAGGGAATACTGAAAAGGTCAGTAGTAGTCATGAAATGTTAGCACCTAGTGCCTCAATTCATTTCGAGAAGAGGGGAGGGAGCAAAATCTATTCTGTTTCGACTCTACGCCAGACACTCTGCTCAGTGCTTTTGGAACGTTCTATTTATTCCTCCTCAGAAACCTTAAAGTTTGCATTATTATTCCTCTTTTACAAATGATAAAACTGAGGCCCAGAGAGATCAAATCTGCCCAAAATCACCCACTTAGAGGCACGATGGAAACCTAGTTCCACTGCCATACCCACTGGGCACTGGACCACACACACACACACACACACACACACACACACACACAACTAGCCAACTCTGTGAGGCAGGAGTCATTATACCCATTTTTCGAAGAGAAGACCGATGAGTAGAGAAGTGAAATGAGCAGAACCAGTGGTGAAACTGAGACATGAGGTGGGCTTTTAGTCCACGTTCTTGTTCTGTTCACAACACAACAGAGCACACTCAGTAGCTGTGAGAGAAGGCGGTGAATCTGGAATGCAGGGGGGTGTAGGTCTGAAGATCTTTGAATAAACAAAGAGCTTCTTCCAGACGTGAGTCTGTAAAGCTATTACCATATTACCATCTGGGTTACCTCGTTACCATTTACATTTGCAAGGTGCACACATAGTTGTAAATGAATGCTACCTGCATTCCAGCCCGGAATGCGTGGGTTGGAAAGGGTAAAACATGGATCCTGTAATGAAAAACTACATCTTGTCGCTGAAGTCAGTTTGAACACAGAAGGAGGAAGAGGAAGACCATATTTAGCTCTTACATCCTACTGTGGCTCAGACGGCCCTGTCAGCACAGGCCCTGTCCGTTTCCAGGTTCAAGATGAACATTCCTAAGGTCCAAATGAAAGCCAGATAAATATACAGAGTAATTAGGTTTTGGAGAAAGGAGCAATGAAAGTGAGGAGAGATTTCAAAGTTGGTTCAAGTCAAAGGACATGTGAAATTCTCCCAACCAGGGGACGAGTTGACGAAGAAAACTTCTCCAGCGATCAAGCCAAAATGTTGATCTTTCTGGGCTGCCAAAAACACAAAACCCTCCAGGGGCCTGGGGCCTAGGGCCTATCCCAGGTTGCTGGCCACGCTTAGGAGGACCAGGCAGGCTAGAGGAGAAATAGGAAGTGGTTCTTTCAACCTAGCCAAGATCGCCAGCCCAGAGGATCAGGCAGCACCTCTGGGGGAGGATATGAGCTGAGTGAGTTCGTGAGGAGGCTGATCCCTTCCTCCTGCGCAGGCCTGGATTTCAGAAGCGGAGATGGGCCGTGTGGGCATTTTGGTGCAGGATGAATTCCTCTGTGTTGCTGAGAGCTGAGATGAGGCTATAACAGCTGTGGGCAAACTACGGCCCGCGGGCCGGATCCAGCCAGTTTCGGCTGTTCTGTCCGGCCCGCGGAGCCGAAAGAGCAGAGGGTTCTCTTGCTCTCCCCTCTGCTCCTTCACCAACAGCCCAAGATGGGAGTGCCAACCCAAGATGGTCAGGTTGCTTTTGTTCCAGCCCTCGGTCCATTTTAAGAACCCATTGTGGCCCTCGTTTACCCACCCCTGGGGCTATAAGATCCCACCAAGCTCCACACCATCCCAAATCTGGCTGAAATGAAACATAGTGTCCCCCCACCTGAGTATGGCTGCTGAGGAAATGAAGCATTTCCTTTGGTGTGAAGCCTGAGCAACTGCAGAGGCCAGGCAACCAGCTCCTCATTCCTCTCCCACCCTGGGGCAGGCAGGAGCTGGGCCCATAGATACAATCCACAAAGAGAAGGTAACTCAGCCACCCCCCTTTCTCAAGTGCAATGCTTTGCTTGCTCATTCACATATTCATTCATCCTTTGGTGACCACCTGCTAAGTGCCGGGAGCTATGTTTGGGGCTGGGTAATAGAGACAAGCATCCAAGAGGGTCCCTAGTAGAGGAAGCTGTCCTGTGGGCGACACAGACATGTGAACAATGTGATATATGCTGCAACTGAGGCCATCACAGGGCATATGATGGTGGAAGTCTTTCTATGTCCTTTGGTTGGTGATCTTTAAGCACCTGTGAGATGTGTCCCATGATTCCAAAATATGAATGATCACTCCCCTAATGACTAAGTTTAAGACCTCAGACCTGTCACCCAAACTCCCTCTCAGTCATGTCTCCTCCTGGCCCTAATATTCTACAGCTTAGCCACATGTGAGTAATTACCAGTCCCTGGACATGCCAGTTACTGCCAAGCCTCCACATGTTTATGAGTGCTGGCAGTTCCCTCTGCCTAGAAGGCCCTTCCCTCCTCTGCTCTACCCATCAAAGTCTTAGTCCTTAGTCACTCAAGAGCTGGTTCAAATGTCAACGCTTTCAGGTGCCTGGCCGGACGTAACAGCAAGTACTCATTGCTCCTTCATTTGTACTCCCAGAACCCATTTACAGGCTCTATCCTGACACCTGTAAACACTGTACAGAGCTATTTGTTCCTGTCCCTTCACCTGCCTCCCACCAGGGTGGGAGTTCTTCTGGGACAAGCCTCACCCTGAGGACACCAGCCGATCAGCAAATGTTTATGAACTGCACTGCTGTGTAAACTCCCGTGATTCTCTCCCTAATAAGGGCCCATTACAAGTGATAGCCCTGCCTCATCTAACTGGAGGGAAGAGACTTGGCCAAACCACGGCCAAACCTCTCATCCACCTGTTGCTAGGACTCTACCCTGCCAGTGGGCCAGGAATGAGGGGAGGTAGGAGGGCAGAGAAATAGTGGTCGGCAAACTGCAACTCGCGAGCCACATGCAGCTCTTTGGCCCCCTTGAGTGTGGCTCTTCCACAAAATATCACGGCCTGGGTGAGTTTATGTTGAAGAAGTGGTATTAGAAGAAATTTAGGTTTAAAAATTTTGACTCTCAAAAGAAATTTCAATGGTTGTACTGTTGATATTTGGCTCTGTTGACTAATGAGTTTGCCGACCACTGGTCTAGGAAAACCCACTTTCTGGTTTTTTAAAGGCTACGGTATAATGCATATATACTTAGGAGTGATTTTCTAGGCAATAGGCAATCTCTAGAATGATACACAAGAAATGGTTAATAGTGCATAATTCTGGAGACTGGGCATAGTCTAGGATGTGATATTGGGGATTTTATTTTCCATTCTATGCCTTTCTGTGATATTGAGATTTTTGTCATGAGTCTATGGCACTTTTCCAAGAAATAAGACACACCTGTGGACACAGACAATGGTGTGGTAAGGGCCTTCTGGTGGGGAGGGATGGGAGTGGGCTGGAAGAGGTTAATGGTGGGGACGGGGGGAGAAGAAGGAACTATGTCATACTTTCAACAATAAAGATTAAAAGAAAAAAACACACCTGTAAAATAAAAAATAATTATTGTAATTATCATATATGGTCGGGGCACATGCCCTGGTTGCAGGCTTGGTCCCCAGCAGGGGGTATGCAGGAGGCAGCCTATCAATGATTTTCTCTCATCATTGATGTTTCTATCTCTCCCTCTCCCTTTTTCTCCGAAATCAATAAAAATATATTTTTTAAAAGATAAATACAGAACCGGAGCAGGGTGGGTATTTACAAACCAAGCCAAGAGCTGAAAGAACCACCCTCTTTACCTCAGGCTCTCCAGCTGCCATGTTGAAGCAGGCTCATGAGGGAATCCACATTCTAGTCTTCCCCATCCCCAGCCCCTTAGTCTGCTCCTCCTGGGGAGGAGGGGGGGGGGGATGCTTGGCAATGCCCAAGTGAGACCTGCCACATCCCCAAACAGGCAAGTTCTGAGTTAGCCTGATGCTCTGACTTTGGGGGCCAAAGTCTGGGCACATTGCAGCAAGGGTTAACCGTATGAGTCCCTCCACTGAGGGCATAAAAGGAAGCAATAGAAGGACTCTGAGTGGTCAAAATAGATTTTGCCAAGTCTACACATTCGAGTTCATCTACTTCCTCATTAGAGGGGGCCCTTTAGCTCTACACCCGTTCCAAGCTTACTTGCACTGCTGGTTTCCAAGCTTATGGCGGAGCAGAGGCAGAGAACTGCAGCAGACCTGAGGGGCTGCTGGAGAAACCTGTTCTTAATCTATTGAGTTTTGATTGACAACTTTATGTGGAAAAGAAGAAAGAAAACTCTAGAGACCAGACATGGGGTCCCCCAAATCCCAGTAGCCTAAGGCTCCTTCCTGTGGGGACAGGCAGTCTTTCATGGCCTCAGAGGTAGAGCAGGATGCTGGCCTCTGACTGGCTTGAACAGGCGACTCTGTCCTGCACGGCCAAACCCAAGGGCCGTGGAGAGACTGCAGGGTTATGGGCCGCCGTGAAGATCTTGCTGCAGAGCTGGACTGTCTTCTGAAGGTAAAGGGAAGCCATGGGAAGTTCCCAAAGATCGCCACCCTATTGTTTTTGTAAGGTTTGGGGCTTAAGGAAGAAATCTCTCAAAACATCAGCAGTCTAAATGTATTATGTGTCACTAGCTTTTTCTTGACAGTGGGTGTTTTATGAAATCTAGGAGTTGAAAGTTAGGAGAAAGGATGTCCTCAAGCTCAGGAAAGGAGCCAGGAGAGGAACAAGGCCCCACTAGGCCAGAGGGTCAGAGGGTCAAGAACATGGCTTGCTCCTTCTTAATGGAAAACTCAGACAGGATTTTTAATCTCACTTTGACCCCCAAATTATACATAATCAAATTGGGTATTATTCTGTCTCCAAGAATAATTGGGAATATTAAATAAGACAGTGTGTGTGGCCCTAGTTGGTGTGGCTCTCAGTGGATAGAGCGTTGGCCTGTGGACTGGAGGGTCCCGGGTTGGATTCTGGTCAAGGGCACATGCTCGGGTTGCCGGCTCGATCCCCAGTGTGGGGTGTGCAGGAGGCAGCCAATCAGGGATTCTCTCTCATCGCTGATGTTTCTATCTCTCTCTCCCTCCCAATCCCTCTCTGAAATCAATAAAATATATTAAATTTTTTTTAAAAAAAGACAGTGTATGTCAAGTGTCTAGCACAGAGCCTGGCATATAGAGGCATAGGGGATGCTCGGTAAAGGCAATTTCTCTTCCTAAAGTGGTTTTAATGAAGACGAATTGTAGCCGTCCCGGATACTAAATCAGAAATCTGGCTGGAGCTGCCGAAGCGCATTCCCAAGGAATCGCGGTGACTCTCACGGGGGTGGAGGATGAGCAGCCAGGGCCCCAAAGGCAAGATGAGGGCGACTGATAGAGTGGGAGGTCGCAGGAACTAAGACCACTGGGTCCCGCGTTTCAGAGCAAGGTCTCTGGTCAAGGTCCGCCCTGGACTCCAGCTCTCCCCAGCTATGCGATCTCAGGCAGGTTACCTAATCTCTGGGCCTCCGTCCCCTCGGCGATAAAACAGAGATAATGATGGTGTATCTACATCACAGGGCTGTTAGGAGGATCAAGTAGGTTACTATTAGCGAGGCCCCTAATGGGCCTGCCACGGGGAAGTGCTTTTTCAGTGTTGGCCGTTGTCACTGTGCACACAGGGTGTCTCTGAGGCTGAGGCAGCCCAGCCGAGTGGTTACTAGCCAGACTTCCGAGGGGGCCCCTTGTGCACACGCACTCTCTTACAGTGTGCTGGCGCTGTGACCCGGAGCGATTTATGTAGCCTGCCTGTACCTACATTTTTTTTTTCACCTGGGAAAATAAATAGTAGCTCCCTCAGAGGGCTGTTGTGGGGGACAAAATGTGTTCATACATACGAAGTGTTTAGAAAGGAGTCTGGCTCCTATTAAGCAGTGAGCGAATGTCAGGTATTATTATTCCTTGTGTCTAAGGAACCCTGAAGGTGGCATGGCCCTTCTTTGCTCACAGGGATATTGAATCTAAAAGATTTCATTTTCTCTCCTCCATTTTTAGGGTATTCGTTTCTGACTTCTGGAAAGAAAGCTGTGCCAGTCAGATAGAATCTTTTTTTTCCCCTTGAAGACAAGAAAAACATCTGGGTACTTTTTGACACTATCCTCAAGTCCTTTCCCCCTTATGATACAAGAATGGGAGAGGGCCGAGACCAGTGTTGCTCAGTGGATAGAGCATCAGCCTGAGGGCTGAAAGGTCCTGGGTTCGATTCTGGTCAAGGGCACATACTTTGTTGGTTGAGGGCACATCCCCGATGGGGAGTGTGCAAGAGGCAGCTGGTGGATGTATCTCTCTCATTGACGTTTCTAACTCTCTATCCCTCTCAATTCATCTCTGTGTAAAATCAATAAAATATATTTTTAAAAAAAGAGAATGGAAGAGGACCCCCGGGATCATGTAACCCACACCCCGCCTCCCAACAGGGCTGCGCTAGCCGCAGACAGCATTGCTAACACACGGACTCGAGGCATTCTCCTAATGCGTGGAACCTAGGTCATGAGGCTGCCGCATTTCCCACTGCCATTTGGATGGTCCTCAGCTCAAGGCAGGGCTGCTTGCTTTGCATTTTAATTTGCTTTGGGGATTTTAAGGGAAAACTTTAGAAGTGGTCCCCAGAAGGGAGATGGAAGCCTTCAGGCTTGGGGCAAGAGACCTGTTTTTCTTTCCTCCCGTGTTGTTTCTCTGTAGACGCACTACAAATGGAAGGACAAGGGGCTAATTATCCCGCTGTGATTAAGTAAGTTCTGCTACTGCCCGAGGACAAAGGCTAGATTGATTCTAGATGAATGCTCCAGAAGGCAGGTCTGTCTTTTTATCTTTTCCAGTCCAGCTCTCTCCTGGAGGAGGGGATACATTAGAACACCCGCTGGACAGAAACTCCAATGTAGGCAATGTTCTTAGGGGGAAAGACTCGATGTCCTGGACAAAGAACGTCTAACTACTGACACCTCTTACAAAGGTAGCAAGAGAAGATGGGAAGTGGGGTGCTGATGGGAGTAAGGAAGGTAAACAGAAGAAGAAGAAGAAGAAGAAGAAGAAGAAGAAGAAGAAGGAGGAGGAGGAGGAGGAGGAGGAGGAGGAGGAGGAGGAGGAGGAGGAGGAGGAGGAGGAAGAGAGAAGGAGGAGAAGGAGAAGGAGAAGGAGAAGGAGAAGAAAGAGGCAGCAAAGAAGCAGCTTTGGGCCCAGGAGTCAGTCTGTCAAAGATTAGTCGTCACGAGAAATACCCACGTGTTTCAACTCAGAGCCGAGGAGCCAGGGCCCAGGGCCTGAACTCCCTGTCCAATACAAGCTCCAAGTTTTCAGAATCACAGACTGTTAGAGCTGGAGCGATCCTCTGAGTTCATCTCTCTCACCTAGTGCACTGGCCCCTGTGCACTCCCCCTAAATCTTTCTGTATAAATGCTTCCTGTGACAGGAGACTCATATTCATGCATTGGGGCACCCCAAACATTCTGAAATCCTTCCTAACCCTAGACTGAGCTAAAAACCCGCTTCCCTGTAACTCCAACCAGTGTTGTCCTCTACTGGATAAACGGGGTTCAACCGATATTTTCTGAGTAACAGAGGCACATGCTGGATCTCCTGCCTTAGGGCTTTTCCAGGTTCAGCAACCTGCCAGCTGTGTGTGTGTCCATGAGCAAGTGACTTAATCTCTCTGTGCCTCTGTTTCTTGTCTTAAAAAATCAGATAATTGCAGAGACTACTTCAGTGCTGTTATGAGGATTAAATAAAGTAATCTGTAGAGAATTATATACGATATGAACAGATCCTATATTAGTAATAAGTGCTCAGTAAACTTCAGCTGCTGAAATTGTGCCATAGACTGTGGGTTCCTCCAAAAACACAGACTGGATCATATTTGTCTCTGTAACTTTATTGCCTACCACAGGAGCTGGCTGAGTATTTGGTACCAAAAATTTTTTTTTTACCGAATGAAAAATAATTAATTGACTAGATCTCTATTCTAGGTAAATCCCTATATATGATCTTACGTCTGTAACAGTCTTCTCATAAGAACCCATCCCCCAAGTCCTCCTGTGCCCTCAACTTAGCCACTATTTATTATTACTTAATCCAGAAATATCAACTGCTCTTCCCAAGACGGGATGGGGAACCTTGGCTTGAGGCAAAAGTCACAAGAGCCACACTCCAGGAGGCATCAAGCCCCGGCCTGTGGAGAAAGCCCTGCACTGTATCCTTACAGGTGGAGTTACAAAGTATGGTTGAGCCTGGCCCGCATCAACCTATGAACCAGGAGGTCACAGTGTGGTTCCTGGTCGGGGCATATGCCTGGGTTGCAGGCTCGATCCCCAGTGTGGGGCGTGCAAAAGGCAGCCAATTGATGGTTCTCTCTCATCATTGATGTTTCTATCTGTCTATCTCCCTCATATATATATATATATATATATATATCCACCCCACGTTATGGACTTAAGAAAAAAATCACAGAATTATCTCAAAAGACACTGATAAAGCATTTGATAAAGTTCAATACCTACACATGATAAAAGTAATTAGGTAATTAATATGCATCAATTGATATATATATATATATATATATATATATATATATATATATCACACTTGACCAATGTGCCATGGATTATACGTATGGTAAGGCCATGTGACCCCGTGGGCTGCAGGTCTTCCAGAGGGCTAGAGCCCCAGACAGATTTAAGCAAAGAGAAAGAAGTACAAAGCTCTTCTGGAGAAACTAGATCAGACAGCAGATAAGATGAGGAGAGGTGGGACAGGATTCGGGCGGACAGGCAGGCGGGGGAGGAGGAGGATCCAGGAGCTAACCTGGGCCCTGAATCTAGTTGGAGAGAGAGAAGCTTCAGGGATGTCAGCAACACCCCGGGAACACAACTGCACTGGGGTAACACCTCTAGCCACCAAACGGAAATGGCGTTATCTGGAGAAGGAAGAGAAGCATTAAGGGAAAACTTTACTGGGGCTGGGGCCAATAGCAAACTGCTCTACTAGGAAATTAGATATCCTGGAACTGCTTGTTAAAAGTGCTGAGCATGCCGAAACCAGTTTGGCTCAGTGGATAGAGCGTCAGTCTGCTGACTGAAAGGTCCTGGGTTTGATTCCTGTCAAGGGCATGTACCTTGGTTGCGGGCACATCTCCGGTAGGGGGTGTGCAAGAGGCAGCTGGTCGATGTTTCTAGCTCTCTATCCCTCTCAATTCCTCTCTGTGTAAAATCAATAAAGTATATATTTTTTTAAAAAGTGCTGAGCACTTCCCCACCTATCAACTCGTGCCCACCTCAGTGTCTCCCAAAATCAATAATACAGTGCGTGCCTGGTCAGTGCTGAGCCCAGGATTCAGTCAGGATATTCCAGGCCCCTTAGGTGAACTCTCACCTTTCCTGAGCTTTAAGCTACAGACCAAGTGCCTGCTGGCTCTGTTTAAGATACACAGGAGTGAAAACAGGAAGAAAAGAAAAAAAAAAGTGGGCAAATTTTGACTTAAAATTTTTTCCCCCTCTAAAAATCCACACTGCATTCTTTACGGTGGGATCGGTGGGATCGAGGAGCAGCCCCAGAGGTCGCTACCCCGGGGACCCCTTTACTAGAGGCTCTCGCCTAACATGTGGCGTCTTTCCACCCCACTGGGGATGGATGGCAGGGCCGAGCTCCCTCACAAGCCTCGGCATCCTGGGGTAGAGCAGAGCCTCCCCGCGGCTTTCACGGGAGAGGGTATGGGGCGGAGGGGGGAAAAGGGGGGTGGGGGAGCTGGGAGAAGACTGTTTATTTGTTTCCTGGAACGCCCTGTTAAGAATCTCGGCAATTGCAGTTAGTGCCCCATCGTTTGGCAAGCAGAGTAGCTTCTCCTCGCTCCCAGCTGCACGGGGATCTAATTCGCAAATGCACCATCTTGCATTCAACACTTAAATGGAAAACAAGCAGCCCCGGGGAGGGAGGGAGGCAGGCGGTCTAACTCTGCAAGCCCTTTTCCGAGGGATTTATGTTGCTAGGTCGGCGGGCTGGCTGGTGCCCTCCCGCGAGCGGATTTCATTGAGCGCCGACCCTCTCTCTTCGCGGATCCAAAACCCACGCTGGCGGGGGGTTATACACGGCAATGCAACATGGACAGAAAACGGGATTTGGTTCGGCCTTAGGCCTCGCCAGTATAATATCGTAACTAAAATCTGTTCACAAGAGCTCAGATTTTAAAGGGAGATGCCGCTTATTCTTCCCCACTGGAAACCTGGTTCAAGGAAATTAGGGCCTCTCTTAAAGGTAACTAAGATTAGAGGGCTCGGTTTCCGTTTTCTGTGTTGCTGTGGGCCGAACGCCCGGGTCGGTCAGCGAGTTTCTCTCTGGGTGGAATGACGAATTCCTCTCGCCTGAATTCTAAAACGATCCTTTTGCTCGGTTCTGCAGCTGTGAGTGTCTGTGGCCCATGGGGTCCAGTCCTGGCGGTAGCGCGTTAGCTAAGTGGGAGAAATAATGGAGAAATGGGTGAATGGGGAAGAGGGAAGAAGAGCCCTCGTGCCTCTGTGAAAAGTTGGGAGACCTGCGAGGAGGCAAGAAACCGCAGTTCCTCGGGGCCTCGGCCCCTTTAAGTGCTTCACTGACTCAGCTAAGCTTCCCCCCTCAGGTCGTGTTTTTTATGAATGAAAAACGTCCTTACATTCATTACATAAACAAGCCTGCGCTGATTGGTCAACGGCCCCCGGTGCATAGATTATGTAAAACAGATCCCCGAGGGGTGGGGAGGGACGACCCGTTGACCAATGGGAGCCTGAGTTGGTGGGGCGGCCTGGCTGGATTTGCCCGAAGACAGGGTAAACAAGAGGTGATGGACAGCTAAGGGAGCAGCCTTAAGCCAATGGGAGCGCGGCAGGTTTAGGGCTAGGGGCCAATGGCGGCGGGCGGAGCAGCGGGCAGCGGGGGGGACGGGCCAGTGCTCCAGCCTGGCTGGCAGCTGCGGCGCAGAGTCCAGCGGCTGGTGTGCGGAGCGGTTCCCCGTCCCTGGAGCGGTTCGGCCCAGCGATTTGCTTAGGCGCCCAGGCCCGGTGCGCGCGTGCGTGAGCGCGCCTGCGCCCGGGGCCGCTGCCAGGGGAGAGCCGCCGCCTCAGGTGAGGGCGCGTCGAGGGGGCTTCAGAGGGGAGGGGGAGTCCAGGAACGGGTCGGAAGGGCCCTGGAGTTTACGGGCTGATTCATAATCTTCAAATCGGGGGGTGCACTTTTTTATTTGGGATGAGTTTCTCCCCCCTCTTCCTCCCCCCCCCCCCGGGTTCTGACCACCCCCTCCTCCTCTCGCGGACCCGGTCCGGTTCGGTTTCTGGGAGGCTTCGGGCGGGGGTGGCTAACGGTTCCGGAGCGCGTGGAGAGCGGGTTTCCGCACGTCTCCGGGGAGGCGCTCGGGAGCGCGAAGTGCGGGGGCTCCCGGGCGGGGATGGGTGCGCGGAGTCGCGGGGCGTTATAGTCTCCGGAGGGCTGAGGGGACCTGGAGGCTCGCGCGAGAAGAGACGCCCGGCGGAGCTTTGCCGTGGGGGGGGGGGGGGTGCGGGGGGCCGAGAACAGCCTTAGGGGCGAGTATTGGAGAGGTGATGCCCCAGAACCCCAGGGACAGTTAAGTGACATTAGGCTTGGTGCAGCCTGCGGGATTGGAGGTCGGCCCGGAACTTGCAGGCCTTGCAAGTTTGAGGGTGTGGAAAGTGGACACCCAAAGCCCCCCTCAGCGGACTGAGCGTCAAGCTGCACAGCGACTCCCCGAAAAATCCGGGAGCATCCAAACAGAGGCCTGGGGATGGTGGGGAGAAAAACGGGTGCGGGTTGGGGGGGGGGATGGGGGGGAGGATGGAGCGATGCTGGAGCCTCGCGCAGGATTAGGGATCTAACCTCATTTTCAGAGGAGAGGGGACCTCTGGGGGGGGGGGGGGAGGTAGAGCTCCTCGTTGAGAAGGTGTGCCAGGGAGGGATGTTCGGAGGGTCTTTGGGGGGGAAGGGGAGGAATCGGGGGCGGTTGGTAGCCGCCGGCGCCGCAGCTCGTTTTTATGAATGTGAGTGACTTTATGAATGAAGCGGGTTTCTTTCGTTGGCTCCAGCTCCCTGCGGCTTTTTTTTTTTTTTCTTCCTCTCCCTTTTTTTGTGAATGAAGCATTGAGCTTGCTTCCTAAAACGCTGGGGTGAGGGGCCTGCGTCGGAGGGCTGGGCGTGCGCGGGGAGTGGGGGCGGGGGCGCCGCTGAAGGAGTTTTCATGAATGGGGAAGGCTGGGAATTGGGTGGAAGTGTGTCTTGTTTTGTGAATGGGGCCCGGCGCGAGGGATCCAGTTACAGGCTTTACCTGATGTGGCTGCCGCGGCTTGCTCGCCCATTCATAAAACCGGGTCCGCGGTGCGCGGCGGGGGAGGGGCCTGGACCGCTCCGCTGCTCCGCGTTAAAGTTTTCCCGGGGGCGCCGAGAAGGACGCGGGGGGCTGGGGGCGGGGGGGAGGGCGCAAAGGAAGTAGTTTAAACTCCTGGATGAACTCAGCCTTCCCTTCAGGTTTAAATATATACATATATACATATATACTTTGAAGACGATTTATCTAGCCCCTGAACTGCGAGGGCTGCTTTCAAGATCTTCAATGCCTCTGGGATTCGCGTTATGGCATCCTTCTTTCTTTTATTTAGTTTTTTTTTAAAATATATTTGCTCGTCATGGTGAAGTATTTTGCAGCGTGTTTTATCATGAGTCTCTGAATGTATCTTCCCCTCCGGTTTCCCCCTCCGATCTCCTCCTACCCGTTGTCCCCTTCCCCCAGTAGACAGACATTTACAGAACTTCTAAGGCCAGGATTCAAACGGATAGGTTTCTGAAGGGCACGGAAGACTCATTTCCATGCCCCTCAGCTCAGTGCTGGTGATTCTCAGATTTTGTATACCGGTTGGTGACATTTGATAAAGGGGCTTTATTCTGAACGTTTTAAACGACATTTGAAAGGCACGCAAGCAGGCCAGCAGGAGTGGGGTTTTTTTTTTGTAGGGAATTATGAACTGTGCAGCTTTGCTCCTCTCCCTCTTTCTCTTGCACTGAAAATATCTGATTACTTGTGCCAAAATGCTGAGAGGGAGGCTGGTGGTGAAGGGTTGCCTTGCGTCCTGCTCACCAAAATTTGATATGCTCCGCACAGTGTGAAAAACAAATTGGATGGAATTGTCCACTGAGAAAAAGTCCTCTATTTAAAGTTTATATACAAGTTAAACAAAAGAATCATCCTTACGCATTTTACATTGTTTAAAGTTCCAGAGGGTGAAATTGTTTTTTCCCATTTTGTTGACTTAACTGTGTTTCCTTACTGAGAGAATAAAACAAATTGTTCAGGAAGATGGTACCTTCCTAAAATTGTTGTTTTATTCCTCCCAAATTAGAAAAAGTTCCCTCCTCTCCATTTTAACCCCCGATTTCTCTTTCCAGCCCCAAGATTTGACAGTACTGAAACAATTTCAATTTTATAATTTTTTTATGTTTGGGAGGGGGGAGGAGAATGGACATCAGTATAAGGAAAATAATTGAATTTTCTTTTCATGGATCTTTTGCTTTTAAAAAAAAAGATCTGTGGGAGATATGCATTTAAAATATGTGCAAAGAAATTTAGTTTCCTTTATCCATTACTTTTCATAGTTATTCTATTCTTTTAGAAGTTAGAGATATCATAGATATCTCTGTAAGCTGCCATGGAGATTAGTTGTGACATTACAGACACACACCTGTTTGGACAGAAGGTTTAAGTTTTAGTAAAGAGCAACGTGAAGATAAGCATACCTTTGGTGGATATATTCATGGAACTATATATAGTGTTTTGCCACTGACCTACAAAATACTTTTAGAAACACTATGTATGTCAGATTCTTAATTGCCAATAACTTAGAATGCTTAAACCCAGTTTTCTACTTCCTGTCACTGTAGTAGAAGAATTAGATTATATATATAACAATCCCAGCCCTACAAATGCCTTGGAAAATCTTCTATTGAAGAGAACTTGAAATCACCCTTTTATAATGAAAATAAGGTGTCCCTCCTTTTTTAAAAAATGAAGGAAAGATAATAGCAAAACTCTAATGAGAGAGAGAGGGAAAAAAAAAGGATGAATAAATGGATTTGGCGCTAAGTACACGATGAACCTTTGATGCCCTTACACCCAGCGTTAGTCTGTAAAGCTAACACCTTGAGTGGGCTCCATGTACCTCAAAGAAAGGTCGTGATTTACATAGGCCCTAAAGAAATGATGGAAAAAATTATTTCATTTCTTCCCCCCCACCCTCAGTAAAAATCTCCCAAATTCATATTACAGGAGGATCCCTACCCCCCAGAAATTACTCAATGCTGAAACCTTTCACAGTGACATTAGAGACGTTGGAAGCACCATGGATGGGTTTTATGACCAGCAAGTCCCTTTTATGGTCCCAGGGGTAAGTTTGTGTGGCTTTTGATTTGTTTTGTCCTCCCTCCTCCAATTCCAGTCTTGTCCTTATTGATTGGGTGATGCCGTCTCCTTTCAAGACCCCCTTTTCACACCCGAGTCTTCACTGTTTGTTTGCCTCTTTTCAGAAATCGAGATCAGAGGAATGCAGAGGGCGGCCTGTGACTGACAGAAAGAGGAAGTTTTTGGACACAGATTTGGCCCACGATTCTGAAGGTAGCGGAGCTTGCCCCTCTGTGTTGTGGCTTCCTCAAATGGCCCCCGAGGGAAAGCAGCCCTTAGATTCTCCCCTTCTCCCCAACACGGGAATTCTCATTCCGGTGTCTTCTGTTTTTAATTCCAGAGTTGTTTCAGGATCTCAGTCAACTGCAAGAGGCTTGGTTAGCTGAAGGCAAGTTTTTTTGGCTGTCCTATTTTTCATGTAAAACATTTTGCTGTGCTTTTTAATAAAACGTTAAGGTCTAAAAATTAAAAAAAAAAATCTCTTTTTCAGCACAAGTTCCTGATGATGAACAGTTTGTCCCAGATTTTCAGTCTGATAACTGTGAGTACCTTTCTGGTGGTGGCTGATTTGTTCTGAAATTGTTTGGTCTTGGACTATCCATGTCTAGATGGCTTTTTTTTTTTTTCAGCTAAATAGTCAGCATATTTGGACAGTGGAATGCATTTTGTTTCTTTTAATAAAGTTAACCCCAAAAACATTGGTTTCATTCCTTATTGAAATTATTTCTAAAGTGCTTTTATCCTGTTACAGGTAAGGTTTACTGCACATAATTTAACCCTAAATGTCTTATTCCCTAAGAATATTGCAAGGCTTCAAGCTCCAGATTATAAATTAATTGACGTGGTATATAAGATATCGGACCAGACATCCATTAACCAGACATTCTCTTACAGTGCTTTTTCATTTGCTTTATGAATGAAGTCCTTGATGCACATCGTCAGCCTGCCATTTTATTTTCTTTTAAAGGTGCAGAAAATAATCAATGGAAGGTTCAGTTAATTGTGGCCTCGCCTACCATGCTATCAGTTTTATTTTCTACTTCTACGCTGGAAAGGGGTGGTCACAGGGTGACCTGATGTACTCCTAATTTTCACGTGTTGTGCGTACTTTATCATTCAGAGAAGAGTAAAACTACTTTAAGAACGGTTGTTGTTGTTAAGTGATCATGTCGATCATGTCGTTGAGATAAGAAATAAGGTGGCCAGCTAAAAAGATAGCTCCGAGCTGGCAGGGGTGTGGCTAGCTCAGAGCTGTCCTCAACAGGTTTGGGGAGCTTTTATGGTCCAGGCAGAGCTATCAAGGACAAAGCTGGCTGATGAAATTTGAGCAGCGCAGGGCAGCTCTAGAGAGCATTAGTCACTGGCGAATGGGCAGGTTTAAGAGAGGCCTGGAGAAAATGCTGCCTCTCTTGAGAGTTGCATCATAGAGAAATTCATGTCTCTTAGTCATAGTTTATAATAGCAAGCACCTGAGCCAGGCAAGGATTCGATTTCTCATTTTGTACCAACACATTCCTCCCAGCTTTGTTTTAGAGAGAGAGGGAATGAGAGAAAATGAATGACATAAAGAGAGAGAGAGAAAAAAAAATGCTTTGGGAGAGAGGGTGTCTTTGAGCCTCCGTAAAATCTGGGTGTTCTAAATCACTCAATGAAAGATCAGAGGCACCAGCTAACCATTCCTTAATGATAGGTCTCACATTCAAGGCACAATGCCATGAGACTTTAAAAGGGGATAAACTATAACCCACAGATGCATGGTTACCTTAGCTTTGTCACAGCTTGCTGAGGATATTTTCTTAGGAAGGTAAATGAGGTTCAGTTTTGCCCTTTGGTTGCTTTTAAGTGATTGGGAAACGTGCCACCGAAAGACTAAATAAAAATAACCCAAAGTGGGGTGTGTGTGTGTGTGTGTGTGTGTGTGTGTGTGTATTTGTGTATGTGTGTGCGCATGCGCATGTGTGCACACGCATGCATGAGTGCGTACATAAGAGAAAAGGCAGGATTTGCAATCCCACTCTGTTCTGCGTTGACAACTTGGCCCATCCTTTCCAGCTCTTGCTCCGAGCAGCATGTATTGCAGTCTGTTTGGGAGGTGGCTTTCTTGGCAGAGGCTCATTGAAATGCTTTTATGACACCTTTGTTTGTTTCGCTATAACCCGAAAGAGTGAAAGGGAGGTGAGATGACTGCATTCGAATTGATTTCATGTGCTAGAGCAGAGGTGCGTTCTTTAGAGAAAGATGTCAGCAAGCAGGATTTATGTTTGGAGAGATATTTATCTGCAGGAATAAGCTGAGAGGAAAGAATCGATAAATGGCTTTTGGCTCCTTAGAAGCGAATAGGATGTGCTAAATTCTTTCATTAAATTGTCATACCTAACATGGAGGTGCTTTGGGAGATATGTCTGCTGACCCAGTGTGCTATGTTTTTTTTACCTTGTTTGCTTTTTGCTTTAGCGTCTTACGGTTGAGCTTCGCTGTCTTTTAAGGATAAAACAGATGGTTGAGTCGCCTTGAAAGGTCTTTTAATAATTCTTTCCCCTTCTCTGTTATTTCTGGAGATGGACCTTCAAGAAGAATAGATTTTAACAGATCCACTTGCTTTAGAGGTTAGTGAAGAACACAGATTTGGAATGGTGTGTCCTTCATCCATCCACCCTTGCTGTCCGTGTGGCTGGTTTGACTCCTGTTGAACCTGACGATGTAGACGCACAGGTGCTGGCAGAGCCCAAGGGTGGGGCCCACTCTTCTCTGTGAGTGCGTCTCACAGCCTTGGGCTGAGGACCAGCTTCTACTCCTGTCACCTCTCCTCCTGGAGGAGCCTGTGATCATTTCGGGGAGCGGGAGAAGCTCATTCATTCAGATTTCATGAAACTTTATAAGTTGGTTTGAATCAACTAGTCTGTGAACCATAAAACAAACCTGCTCTTGCTTGGCAAAGCAAACCTTTCCCCACTCTAGCAGGTCGTTTGAAACAAGCACTGTCCTGTGGCCGGCCCCTTGGAATGGTCCGCCTTCGCTGGTAACCCTGATTTGGTTAACTTTCTATTGTGCATGTGTGAGACTGTAGGAGAGAGAGACATGAAATATCGTGTGGGTGATTGTCTTTACTTGAGAATTCAGTTTCGAAAACTAGGGTGTACTTCCTTCAGTAAGCACTTACAAGGTCCACTTCTAAAGAGATGGTATTTTGTTAAGTATTCTAGCCCTAGGTTCCTACCCATAGGTATCCTTCCACAAGTGTGATTTGAATAAATTCTAAGCCTTATCTGAATGCCCAGCTTATTTCTAGCTGTATAGATCTTCCCTTCCTTCACAGATGTAAACATTAGTAAAGTATCTCCCATCTGGAAACTCTTAAAGGTCAAATCCAAGGGAATAAAGAGTGCAGTCTATGGCCTCGAGGGGTTCTGCCAAGGTCTCCCCATTGTCCCTTGGTCCTGGGAAGTGACCCTGAAAAACCCAGATTGTTTGAGCTGGAGGTTTCCGGCAAAGATAAGTCTTGTCCCTTCCATTTTACAGAGGGCCTCGTATAAGGGCTGGAGAGCTGGAGAGACCGGCTAGTGTTGGGGGCCAATAGCAGGGGTGAGGAAATGATATGAAGCAATTATACAATAATATCCTTAAAGAAGCAAAAGCTACAGAGGCAGGGGGTGCTGGCCGTGTGCCCAGGTGTGCCCACGGCTCCCCTCATTGTTTCAAATATCTCCAGTCAGCCCTCAGGAGAGCTTAGAGAGACTGCCGGCTGCCTGGTCCAAAACCTCAGTTCTCTTCATTCCGTGATCCTGAGAAACTTATTAAATATCTCAGTGCTTTTGAGGTTTTTCCATCCAGGACTACAAGAGAGAGAGAAATTATAAAACAGAAAAATTATAGAATGGACATGTTTTCTAGAAGACATATTAGCATGTGTATAGATAAAACTGTGTGTTATATATCCTGTATATTATAAATGCGTGTGGCTAAATATGTGAATTAACACATAGAGCTACCAAACCAGGGAATCTGGGTCAGTAGATAGATGTACACACATTTTTGCTATACGTTTTCACAGAATTAACTACAAATCAAAACCATAGACAAGTGTGGGACTCAAAACCCATAGATTTGGAGTGGGGTGGGAGTTATATTAATTTTTCTGAACTGAGTGCTCGGGCATTTAAGGGTATTACTGGATTTTAGCATGTACAAATTGTTGTGTTTTTTTAATGCAGATTTCTATTTTTTCTATCTTATTTATTTCATTTGTGATATTGTGAATGTTTACCAACATCTCAAATACCAAATATTTTATGCTGGGGAAGAAGGCATGATAAAAATCTTATTTTACAAACATGGCCTCCATGCTAAGTATAATTGAGGGAATTGTTTTAAAATCTGAGTGACCTTATTTCGCCCTGAACTCTTATTTTTAAATATGTGTTTCCAAAAGAATGGCTGGACTGGAGGAAGTACGAGTAATTTTCAAAGGACTATCTAATTAACCTATGAAATTGACTTTTCATAAATACTTTTCATAGATGGCTGGGGAAATAGGATTAACTCTTATGACAGCCCTTGAGTCGAAAACACATTGATCTTAGTCCTGTTTCAATGTGAGCTTATTCAGTGGGATTTTTTCCCTTTTTTTACTATCAGAGGTAGATATAGTAGAGGCAGTGCCTTCCTTTTGGAAAGGACATAGCCATTGCACCCAGAGGTGCTGTGGCAAAACTTTAGGTTTTACTTGCTCTCTGGTCCTGGACCATTTCCACTTGAAAGGATCCTCCTAAAGTCCTTTTTGGTACAGAAAGTAAGGAAGAAAACTGTAGGCACTTCAAAAATGAGAATGTTGCCTGGCCGGTGTCGCTCAGTGGTTTGAACGTCAACTTAGGAACCAGGAGGTCACTGTTTGATTCCCAGTCAGGGCACATGCCCACCTTGCAGGCTCCATCCCCAGTAGGGGGCGTGCAGGAGGCAGCCTATCAATGATTCTTTCCCATCATCGATGTTTCTCTCTCTCTCCCTCTCCCTTCCTCTCTAGAATCAATAAGAATATATATGTTTTTAAATGAGAATGTTGAGGAAGCAAGGCTATCAACTTATCGTTTTTGAAGCCAGTAGTTGGAAGGTAGGGAGAAGGAAGAATGCTGAAGAAAGCGGGAGGAGGAAAATGGGGGGGTCAAGGGAGATTATTTCACTCCTGGTTACAGTGTATTTTCAAAATCTTTGTGAGCTAGCTCTGACCTCTGAGAGGGTGCTGAATGATTGGATCTCCTTCCCGTTTTGATAGCGTCCAAAATCCTCAGACCCGAGTCTCTCAAGGAACCAAGACCTGGAGTTCCCATTTAACTTGAAGAGCCATGTGCTCATACAACTCTGTTTCCCTCTCACTTTAATTCAGTTAGGCTTATTCAAAACAATGGATTTTTCTCTGCCTCTCAGGTGTCTTCCTGCTTTTAGTCCTCTGATAAAACCTAGTCACCTTCCCAGTCCTTTGTGTTTGGTGAGAACCACGTGGGATGGCGGATTACATCAAGCCGGCCTGGTAGATCACTTAGGTAGATCCCACGTAACAAAACCCTGCCATCCCTCCAGAAATTACCTTCTACCCCCCTATCTTTCATTTTTTCTTCCCTTTAATAAGATGAAGACAGGTAGCGTGATAAAGCTGAGCGTCTGTACTATCTGCCATTTCTACCTTCCGGCAGTGCCATTGGTGGTGGAGTTAGGTGGGGGGTGTGGTTCTCTACCGAGAGACCGTTCCCTCCACATGTTTCTCGGGTTTTAGCGACGGTCACGTACATCCAGGCTCCGAGGCCCACGGCCCTGCCGGGCACACGGCCGCCCTTGAGAACGCTCGGGCCCCATCTGCGCCCTGGCACTCGGCGCTTCTCCACTTGCCATCCGAGGAGCGCGGAGTCTCGTCATGTTGCAGCTCCCAGCTCTTGGACAAGTGCCAGGCTCACTGATGCCAGTACCGGATTAGATTGCTTTTTTAAAAAATTTATTTTGTGAACTCATCAAGCTCATTTAACAGAGGCCTTGGTCGGCGTCAGTTTCTATCATCGTCCCGTTCCTCTCAGGGGCTCAGCATGGAGGAGGGGCGAAATAGGAGGCCCTAATGTGTGTGTGTGTGTGTGTGTGTGTGTGTGTAGCCATAATGTAAGCACACCTTTGGGCTTGGCAGGTGGTAGATCATGGACTAGCAGGGAAAAGAGCTCTCAGCCCCCCCAGGAAAGAACCCTGCTTAGCAAACACGGGAGGCAGCAGGATAAGATCTGGCCTTTAAAAGGTGGGGTGTTTGAGACAGATCCGCAGAACGGCCCAGGCATTGATCCCGATTCTGTGGTCAGAAGGACCTGAGAGAAATGCTTCCCCAGTTCACTGGGGAGCGGGGGTGGCAGCAGCAGAGAGAAGAGGTCTCAGCATAGGACATTTGAAAAAAAAAATAGGCAGATGTTTTTATAAAAAGAGGAAACAACTAACATTTATCTCCTGGCTTTAGTTTTCACAAAATAGTGTTTCTCCTCGAAAGAAAGTCAGGTTGGCAGACTGGCTTCGTGCGATCTCTCTCAGGGCGGTTATTGAAGGTTTGGGGGGGGAGGGGGGAACAGATGGAAGGAACCAAACCAGTTTTTAGCCCTGTACCTTCTTTTCACATCGTCCTTGGAGTAGCCCCAGATCTCCACGGCTCTGCCCCTGGGGTGTCTCCTGGGTGCTCCGAGGGGACTGTAAGCCTTACAGGCTGGACGAAGAGCCAGGAAAAGAAACTGGGAGTGACCCGGTGTGTTCATAGCAGGTAGCGCGCCGCCTCCCTCTCCCCCCTCCGCCGCCGCCAGAGAATCCAGTGTGGCGTCTCCAGAGACCCTCTCCCCTGGGGGGGGGAAGCCAGGTGGCTCCCGGCGACGTAGCAGTTGGCCATGAGTTGCACCAGCCAAGGAGTCTGGAAAGGCCAGCTTCCAGAGAAAGCTGTCCTCTAATGCGAACCAGCTCTCCCCCGGGGGCAGGAGGAATACCGCCGGAGTCTGTGTCTCTGGGCCGGTTGCAGACGGTCCGATTCTGAGCCCGGAGGCGCGAGCTAGGTTTCTCCTGCTCCTCCCCCTGGGCCAGAGGGCCCTCGCCGACCCCACTTGGAGCGGCTTGGAGCGGACTTGCACACCCCAGCAGATTTCAGCCCCAGCCCGAGCCCTCCGAGCCGGGCGGAGGGAGGGAGGCTGCGGAGCGGGCAGGCGCCTGCAGCGTCTGAATTTCTTGCATAAACACAGCTCGCTGGGCGAGCAAGCGTCCCCGCGGCGACAGCTGGGCTCTGCTCCGACCGCCCCGGCGGCGAGCCGAGCCGCGGGCCCCCCTCCCGCCGAATGGAGCATTCCAAATTGGTTGTGAATGGAGGGCGGGGCCCCCTCGCAGACTTTTTTTTTTTTTTCTTGTTTCAATGAATAACCAGACCCCATTGTGTAGCTTGTGGAAAAACAACCAACTCCAACAACACCGGGACTGTTAGAAATATGCTCGTGATTGGCAGCTTGGAGAACCTCCAGAATTAGTTTCCTTTGGCTTCCCTGCTGCCGCTGCTCCCCGTTCTCCCAGCCCGGGCTTAATGGGGTTTGAGTTTTTCTTTCAAGTGCTGGCTTTAACCCTCCGGCGGCCGGGCTGCTGGCCTGGGTTTAGGGGGGGGAGGGGGGAGGGCTGCTCCTGACCCATCTGTATTTCCCCCTCTCCTCCCTTTCCTGGTCTCCCCGGATGCTGGTAGGCTGTAGCTGCCTAAAAGGAGTGACAATAGGAGTGGGTGGTTTAGCTTCGCTGGAGGGAGGGAGAGGTGTTGAGACTTGATCTGAGGATATTACCCTTTTATCTCCTGCTTCCCCCTGGGGCTGGGTCTCTAGCTTCCTAGTGAAGTTTCCCGCCCATTCTCCGGCTGCAGGCTCCAGTCTTCCCTCCAGGCAGGAAGAAAGGATGTTTGCCTGCGCCCACCACCCCCTCCCTCCCGCAGGTATTTCTTGTTCAGGCTTTCACTTTAACATGGGGGCACAAAGCTGTAGTTTCTCCACTCTTGGGCCTTCCTTCTCCTAATTAATTTCCCATTGTGGCCAGATATGTGTCATCTTAAAGTGACACTTCCCAGACTATAGTACTCAGCTATAGGGGAGCTCCTACTGTGGCTGCCATCCTTCCAGTGGGTGCTCCTCAAACGCCTTGCTTCTTCAAATGAACACCCCGTATCAGAAAGAGCCCAGCCTCTGAGCAGCAACCCCAAAGCCAGGGTGGTAGCCCCACCCCAGAATGAGACCAGGATCTAGGGGTGCACTAGCCTCGGTAGCATCTTGGCTAACGCCTCACAGACTTCCCCAAGAGCTGCACGATGGGCATAAAAGGGACAGCCAGTTAAAAAGCAAAACAAAACTTAATAGTAACCCAGTGCAATTTCCTCGGGGTTTTTTTAAAGAGCTCTTCTTCGTCCCTAATCCTTATCCTCACAACCAAAATGAGGCCGTTTGCATCTGTGTTTTGCTGTAAGGAGGTGTTTTTTTTTTTTTGGGGGGGGGGTTCTGAAATAGTTCCCTTGGTATAAGTTGGTCCTTCTCTATTAAAAAAGGAACAGGCCTGGGCAGATTGTCCTTTTGTGAGAGAGTCTGAAACCTCTCAGGAGGTGACCCTAGCTATCAGCTGAGTGAGAGGATGCTGGTGTTCGTGCTTGCCGAGGGAGGACTTCAGCTTACATAAACACTTTTCAGCCCAGGGCCTGGAAATGCTTTGTAATTGCCTGAAAGGGCACTTAACGAGGGTCTTTCATGCTTTTCCCATAGAAAGGGGAGAGTAGAAGAGGGGCGGGGGTGTCTCTTCTATGTGACCGCCCGCTGCCAAGACCAGATCCTGGGATGCCTACCCTTATATTTCCTCATCTGAATTTTGGAGAGAATAATCTCGTGTTGAGGGATACCTCGAGTCAGAACATTTCTGCCCCTCCTCAAGTCCCTTTTTTAATCCCTTTTTTCACCCACCAGCCTGGAATCTTATTTCAAACTTTAAATGGTTGCCTCTTGGAATAGAAATCTTGAGGAATGGGGAGAGAGCAGCATAGGGTTTGTTTTTTTAAAAATACATTTTATTGCTATTTTACAGAGAGGAAGGGAGAGAGATAGAGATCTAGAAACGCCGATGAGAGAGAAACATCGACCAGCCGCCTCTTGCGCACCCCCCACCGGGGATGTGCCCGCAACCAAGGTACATGCCTTTGACCGGAATCGAACCCGGGACCCTTCAGTCCACAGACTGACGCTCTACCACTGAGCCAAACCGGTTTTGGCCAGCATAGGGTTTTAATGTGCAGTATTGGGTATCTTGATGAATATTAAACTTGGTCCCTGCTTCCCAATTTCCATTCTGTTGGAACAGGAAACAAACTCTCTTTGGCTCTAAGCGTCTCCAGCAGCAGAGAATCCCTGCCTTGTGTGTCCCCATGCCTGTCCCAGCCATTGCACCTGCTCTGTCCGCAGCCAGGACCTGGTGAATGTATTTCGCACCCTACCACATTCTCTGTTTAATCTTCCCTTTCCACCCCATCTTTCAGCGGCCCCCAAGTCCAGCCGCTAGCTGGTAGGAAAGTCACTCTGTAGAGGGTCTCAAGACCTGAGTTCTGAGAGCCCTTGGGATGACCTTGGAGATAAATAGAAGAGGACCCGTTTGAGCTACTGCTCCTTTTCTGATTCCCCTTTTAAACACACACACACACTAGCCAAGTCTTCCTAGGCTGCATTTAGCCTTCGTGCAGCTAATGCCGTGCTTCCCAGAAGAGCATGTGCGGGAGAAGAGCCACAGCTCGGACACCCCTGACACCCTTGCTGGGTGGCGCTTTGGGAGGCGGGCTATAGATAGAAGGAACAGCAAGAGGCGCCGGCTCCGCTCGAGCTGGGATTTTTCTCCTGTCGGGTTTTAAAGATGAATTTTAAATTGGAAGAAAAATTTTTCCACAGTGCTTAGATCCTATTTCAAGTATTCCCTTGTACTGCCAATTTAAATGAGAATTACATAAATTGGAAATAAGTTATAGAAGGGTTTCGTTTTTGCATTTTCCCCCCCTTTCAGGAAAAAATGACCTGTTTCCCCTTTACCCAATGGTGCATTCTACAGTGAGCAACCCTCCGTGGCAAAAAGCTAAGGCTGACCCAAGGCCCACGGTTAGAGGAAGCCATCCTGTCACCTCTGATAACACTCCAGTGGGGAGGCCAGAGCTCTCTTTAGGCCTCTTTCTCAGCCGTGAAAATTAAACGAATAGTTGTTGTCTATCATATTGGTAAAGACTGACTATTAAAAATTTTTTGAACATCTGCCCCAGGAAAGTAGATGGTATGATTCATACTTGGCTCCTCCTTTTGGCTTAATCAGGCCAATCAGCAACCTTCTCGTCCCAGCAGTCTCTGCAGCTTGAAGGTAACCAGACACCCCAGGTGGACGCAAGGTCTCGCAGCTGCCGGTCTGAAAAGGTCCAGCCGGTGGCAGTGGGGAGGGGCGGCGCATTCACAGCCAGAGGAACCACTTGCTTCTATCCTGACTCTCCTGGTGGTCAGCTCTGTATGCTCGGACGAGCCTCTTATTTGACTATCAAATGCCTTGGTGTCTCCTTAACCCACAAGTTTGGGGGCGTGACATCTTAACACAATTAGAAAGATTCATCCTGTGCACAGTGTTTTTGTGAATGAGCCCCGTGTCTATTAATACCCAAGCCCTACCTCCACCAGAGTCGGGCCGGTTCCTTTCTAAGCTCCTTCTCCTCCCTTTAATTCCTGACTCTCCCATTCAAGGCCTCTGGGTTTCCTTTTTCAGAATTCTAAAGTAGCACACCTAAATTATTAGGGTAAATGAGTTCTTTGAAGAAAAGGAACTGCACAGATCCAACCTATGCTTCAAAAATAATTCTGAAGTGTGGAGACAGTGAGCACTTAAAGGAAGTCAGTCTGAAACTAGTTGATCTGAGTTTAAAAAAAAAAATCCCTCTCTACCACCATTGGTATTAAATTATCTTCTTTAATTGATAGCAGAGAGTTTTCTGTTCGGAAATGACTATTTGAAAGGTTTGCAGTTTTGTGCCAAGTATGAGATGCAGCTATTCCGTGACAGACACTCGTGTTTTAACCGGTTCCCCATCTGTGAGTCAGGCCATTCCTGGTGTGGTACATACAATTCCTTGTTGGGCCCCTCTCACTGGCAGTCACTTCTTTTGGGAGGAGGAGAGGAGAAGCATTCATACAAAGAATCTCTTTCCTTCTATTTTAGCCAGACTTAGAATAGAAATCTCTAAAAGCCACTCGTGTCATTACTGTCAGTCCTGAGAGAGGGGAAGAGAGGACGAGGCCAGTATCCCAAATTCCATTGAGCAACTGGTCCTCCGAGTTGATGACCAAGGACATGGCCAGCCAGAATTCTTTACCCTGACGGACGTGTCCTTGGACCATTGGCCGGCTTTGAGGACCGCCCTTCCCGGAAGGCCCATTGTCACCCCCACTGCTTCCAGGCTGGGGAGCAGCTTCCCAGCTCCTTGCAGCTGAAGAGGGGGACCGCCTTGAGGGTCGCTTTTGCTCTTCTTAGCCAAACCTATCCCCTCACTGTCCTCCAGGATGGGGCGTCATCCTTGAATTGAACCACATGTTTTCCTCTCTGGAGGGGGGGTGAACAGATAGGGGAAGCCTCGAGCTCCCATGAAGGGTAGGATACCCTCCCACCCACCCCCATATATTTCCAGTGGTCAGCCTGAGTAGTACTACCCTGTTTCCCCCAAAATAAGACAGTGTCTTCTATTAATTTTTGCTCCCAAAGATGCGCTAGGTCTTATTTTCAGGGGATGTCTTATTTTTCCACAAAGAAGAATACGGTACACATTTATTGTTACATGAAAATAAAGGAAAGTTATTACCTGTATACGGGACGGTAGTACAGTAGTTGTCAACACAAACCAGACAAACTGTGAATCCTACAGTATCAAGAATTTACTCATTTATTCAACAACAACCATGTCATCATCTTCTGGAACATCATCATAACAATCCAATTCCTGAATTTCCTGGTGAATTTCTTGTGATTCCATTTCTTTCAGAATCAGTGGACCAAATCTCTCATGTTTAGCAATAGCACTGTCTTTAAATGAGTACTTCTTGTCAAGGTAGCCTGCTCTCAGTGCATTTGCAATGCAGCTGTCAGTGATTTTCTCCCATGAATTCTTCACCCAAGTCACAACTTCTTGCAGTTTAGGTTTCACAAAGTTTCCACGCTGATTTCTCTCCATTCACACAGCAGTGACGTCAGGACTCCGCGTAATGTCACTGGTTGCTAGACGCCAGTCAGGGCGGCCCTAGGGACCAGTTTACGGTAAACTAATTTTCATTCTGAGACAGAGCCTGGGGGCCTTATTTTCGGGGGGATGCCTTATATTTCACTCAGAAGGAAACCTGTAAGCGGGTCTTATTTTCGGAGGGTGTCTTATTTTCGGGGAAACACGGTACTATTTCAACTTTTGAGTTGCAGTTGTACATTATACGGTGACTTCCCAAACTGACTCTCATGGGGGAGATTTGATTTTGAGATACCATGCGCCAGCGGCCTGCCGACCAGCTGCTGCTATTGTTGAAAGAGGCAATGGGAGGAGGAGCGAAGGAGGGAGGAAATTTGGGGGGAATGTTCTAATCACTGAGCTGGGACTAGAGTAGAAGCAAACCTCTAAATCACCTCCTCTCCTCCCCATTCTATGAAGCCACTAGATAATATAAACATACTGCAGTTTAAATTGTATGATGCCAGCAGTGTAAAGAATGCCCCCAATAAGGCCCTATAGAGTGCAATCCCTTAGTTAGGTCAGCCCCCACCCCTTCCCCCAGAGAAATTAAAGTCTCTTTATACGTGTGAAGCCATTATTTTCATCGTTTCCTCTAGCCAGAAGGACTTTGTTTTGGGGTCCATTGGAAGTTGCAACCTGGGGGGCCCTTACGCTGAAACCGCTGATGTGCTTTGGCATCTTTGGAGCTGGGCTTCTCCGTGGTTGAGTCTGTCTCATAGCACATAGTCCACATTCCAGAGAGCAGTAAGGGCATAAAATAACAACACCAGCCCTATGCAAACAAAATTTCCAGACACTTCCCTCTCCACGCCAATGTGAGCACTGCAGCATCTTGTCATCCAAGCGCCAATCCTACGTACTGCCAGCATTTCCCCAGAGAAAGGAAAGTTCTACAAGCCCAGGACATTTGTCTGTGGCTCCACGTAGACCCATGTTGCTGTTGTCAGCTCGAGTCCATAGCAAAGATTTAGGGTTATCCGAGATAAACAGAAAATGGAAGAGAGGCTTACAGAGAACAGCCTTGTGGTTTTAACTCCTCCGTGGTATCAATTCTGTTGTCTAATTTAAAACCCAGGTGGGAGAAACTCTATCAGTAACTCTAATTCCTGTTTTCTGGGAGAAATTCCACTGCCTTTGCAGGTGGCCTCTTAGAGTTGTTTCAGATACCACTCTCTACTAATGCAATTTATACAGGGGTTGGCAAAAGTAAGTTTACAGTTGTCAGTGTGCAAAACACAGTTTATATTTGTATTATTATTTATTTATTACTTATTGTATTACTTGTATTCTTTGTCATATTATTATTATTTTATATTCTTACAATTTATCTTTTAGGTAATGATGGCTGGTAATTTAATCTACTTTTGCCCATCCCTGCGTAATTTTTAAGTTGGACTATTTTTCTAAGCTCCCTTTACTTTTTTTATTTTTTTATTTTTAATCCTTACCCAAGGATATTTTTCCATTGATTTTTAATCCTTACCCAAGGATATTTTTCCATTGATTTTTAGAGAGGGAAAGACAGAGAGAAATATCAATGTGGAAATACATCAATTAGTTGCCTCTTGCATAAGCCCTGACCAGGGTCAGACCGGGAAGGAGCCTGCAACCGAGATCCGTGCCCTTGACCAGAATCGAACTTGGGACCCTTCAGTCCACAGGCCGATGCTCTATCCGCTGAGCCATACCTGCTAGGACTAAGCCCCCCTTACTTTCTAATGCGATATTCAAGGCTTCAGGGTTTCCATTATGAGAATTCTGAAATAACTGGAGGCTCTGTGCACGGATGTGTGCACTGGTGGGGTCCCTCAGCCTGGCCTGCAGGGATATGGCTGAAACCAGCTCTCTGACATCCCATGACGGATCCCAGATTATGAGAGGGTGCAGGCCAGGCGAAGGGACCCCACCAACGCAAGATCAGGGCAAGGGAGGAACTGCGGGAGAGCTCCAGGGGTATTCGACCCATCTTGCCCAGTCCCGATGGCCGGAACCCAGCAGCAAGCTAACCTACTGGTTAGAGCATCTGCCCCCTGGTGGTCAGTGTTCATCATAGCGACTGGCCGAATGGTCCTAACAAACCGTTGGACACTTAGCATATTAAGCTTTTATTATATAGGATCTTCTCATGACCCTGCTAAGCCTGTTTTTCTACCATCCCCATTGTGAGTTGAAAGAGGGCTCTCTGGAGACAGTCTCCACACTATCAAGTAAGGGCCTATCATCTATACTAATAAAAGGGTAATATGCTAATTGGACCGGGAACCTTCCAGACAAAGCCATGGTGGCAGGGCCGAGGCAGAGGCGGTTAGGGGCAATCAGGCCAGGAGGGGAGGGCAGTTGGAGGTTTGGGGGGAAGGGGGTGCACACAGACAGTTGGGGGCGAGGAGGCCAGCATGGGGGCCAGTTGGGGGTGAGCAGGCTGACAGGCAGAGTGGTTAGGGGTGATCAGGCAGGCAGGCAGGTGAGCAGTTAGGAGTCAGTGATTCCAGTTTGTGATAAGGATGTCCAAGATTGGAGAGGGTGCAGGACAGGCTTAAGGACATCCCCCCACATCCGAGCACGAATTTCGTGCACCGGCCTGCTAGTTTTGTAATAAGAGCTCACCAACACAGTATTCCTGGCTTGCATCCCAAAACAGGTTCCAGCTCTTAAATTTCCACATACTTGGTATAAATTTCCATCTACTCTGATGGGCAAGAAAGGTGTCTTCCTCCCTCACCTCTTTTCCCACTGGACCAAGACCTGGCTCCAGTGTCATTGGTTATTCTTTCACTCTGGTATTCCCCAGCCATTTTTATGCGGGGTCATCAAGACGTAAGTCTTGCTCTCGGATTGGTCCTGTTTCTATATTAATGTAACCCTAACCCTATTTGTTCACTCTATCTTTTCCCATAGCTTATGTCAGAAGTTCAAACCTTTTTTCTTTCCTTTTTCTTTTCTTTTCCTTTTTCTTTTCTTTTTCTTTTCTTTTCTTTTCTTTTCTTTTCTTTTCTTTCTTTCTTTCTTTCTTTCTTTCTTTCTTTCTTTCTTTCTTTCTTTTAGCTGATTGTATTATCCCAAGTTTCTAGCTCTAAATCATGAAAAATAGAGAAGTATTTTTTTGTTCACACATCAACTCCTGAAGCCTCTCTCCTGCTGACTGTAGGTTTTTGCCACAGCATAGGAGAAATCTGATTGCTGGAACCAAATGTTCCAGGAACTAACTTTATCAGTTGCTAATTTGGCTCTTTTGTTATATCTTGTACAGATGATATTGGACCATATAGGAAGGCCTTCTACAATTGTTAATTAATGAGTTCTGCTTCCTCATGTTGATCCTGACCCCTAGGGCCCGGAAATAAACCATTAGCATGATAGTCTTTGGGTCATTACTGATAAAACAGGACAAGTAGGAAATTACCTGGAGTAATCAACACCATAACTCCACCCACCCATCACCACCACCATGACTAATCACCAGCCTAAAATTCTGAATTATATTGCCTCCAGTCAGCCCTGAAGAGGTCGTTTCCCATACTTACTGGTACCAAATTCTACCCCTTGCTTTCTTCTTGTTGGACTTTGTCCAGGAAAAATCCAGCTTTTCTCGTAGTTTGAGATTGTAGAATGGGCCTGCCTGGAATCTCAGCTCCTGTATGTAGTATGCTTCCCTAGATGTTGGCTGTACCAAATGTTTGTCATATTTACCATGAGTTGCATGGGAAAGCCTTGATTCCACATGAAAGTCCTACATCCATCCTTGATTCCCAGAACATACATGTACAGAGGATTCTCCCACATACTTTTTTTTTTAACACAACGTAAGTCTTCAGTTCCACATTCCTTTCTGATATCCTAAGCTAACAAGCAAGGTTGGACCAATTGGAGCCCCCAGAAACACTTGTGTCATTTTTCCTTAAGGCTCAGAGGACCTATGATAAGCCCAGGCCACGAGACTTGTTAGGAAAAGTCAAGGAATAATTAGGGGCGCTGCCTTCAGTACTCCCCTAATTCGTGATTCCGATAAACAAGGCAGGCCACCTTCAGAACACTTCATTTTTCTCAGAATATCCTCCTTGCAAACTTTCCCACCACGTCTCACCAACAGCCACCACTTCTGGCCCTGGCCCTGCTCAGCCTTTATGGGCAGATGGAGCCAAACCAGCTGCTTTGGAGGGAAGAGCATAAAGGAGAACCTAAAGGAAGAAAACTTTACTTATTTTTAATTTTGTCAACCTTCACAGGTTGGTGATGGTTGCACGATTCCCTCTTTTTTTTTCTTTTTTCTTTTTTTTTTCTTTTTTGTTAACCCTCATCTGAGGATATTTCCCCCATTGATTTCTAGAGAGAATGGGAGAGGGTGAGAGAGGGAGAGAAAGAGATAAAGAAACATCGATGTGAGAGGGATACACAATTGGTTGCCTCCCACACTCACCCCCACCAGAGTTAGGGATTGAACTTGTAACCCATGTGCCTGCCCTTGACTAGGAATTGACTCTATGACCCTTGGGTGCTCGGGCCAAGGCTCTAACCACTTAGGAAAACTGGCCAGGGTTGCACTATCTCCTCTTGAATACTCTGGGGTGAAATCTAATGAGTTGTCTAGCTGTTTTGGTAATGTTCTAAACTTCTTGGGTATATATATTCACAAAGAATGGGTGTTCTCCATTTTCCCCCCCAAGAATGCTTTGTGGTCTTGAGTTGGATGTATGGTTTAGTTTATGTATATTAATATCTATTTGGAATTGCTAATAGATAGTTTGGTTAATATTTGTACTCATATATTTGACGTTGTTTTACAACATCAGTTGGAAGAGGGGCAATGGGCAATAGTCAGGTTGACAGGAGTAGCCGTTTCCATTTTGTCCGCTCCTGGGTGTTCCCTTCTCTTTTCTAAGTGGGCCAGAGCCACACACAAAATTTGAGAACCACTGGCTTAGAAATTAGGGTATGACCAACATTTGTTCTTGTGTAATTTTAGATTCCTGGGGCTATGTTATCCAAACATAGTAAAGGTACAAATAAACAGGCCAGTATCCTTTCACAGGCTGGGTGACTTTCCTCATGTACGAATGTATGGTTTTCAAGTTCTTCGCACACCTACTTGTGACCTATTTAGTCAACCATAGATGATGGGATTTTTTTTCTCTAAGTATCTCGGAGATGTGATATTATACCTATTTCACTGACTTATTTTTAAAACATTGCTACATTTGTTTGATTTATACATAGATTTTTAAATTTCTGGATCATTTGAAGTAACTTGCAGACATTTTGATATTTTACCTCCAAATACTTTACTGTACATCTCCAAAGATTAAGCACATTCTTCTACATAGAAATTAACTTTTATTCACTGATATTCAGAATTCCCCAGTTGTCCCCCGATGTCTTTTATAGCTAATATTTATGCTGTGTGTTTTTTTTTATCTAGGATTCCATTAAGAACCATGTATTGCTTTTATTGTTATGCCTCTTCCATCTTCAGTCTTTAACAATCTGCCTACCTTTTCCCGTCTCCCTTCCCCATAACACTGAGGTTTTTTAAGAGGACTGGTTGTTTTGTAGTTTTGACTTTTTTAAGACACAATTTAAAAGGATATATAGAAATGCTAACATACAGGAATGCTAATCTTAAATCTGGAAGTCTCCTCTCCTGTTTAAGTCTGGAAATCTCCTGTTGTCTATTCTCATATCTGATATCCTTATTATTGTGTTGACTTTAAAACACTGGTAAAGCTCAGCCAGCGTGGCTCAGTGGTTAAGTGTTGACCTATGAACCTGGAGGTCATGGTTCGATTTTCTGTTATGGCACATGCCCAGATTGTGGGCTCGATCCCCTGGGTGGGGCATGCAAGAGGCAGTCAATCAATGATTCTCTCTCATCATTGATGTTTCTATCTCACCCTCTCCCTTTCTCTCTGAAATCAATAAAATAAGTAAATAAAATAATTAATTAATTAAAACACTGGTAAAAACAGTGAGTCAGATAGAGATACCTGGGTCAGAGATAGCTTGTGCATGTTCAGGAGAGGGCTTTTGAGGGACTCATTTAAAAAAAACAAAACAGCATAGCTTACTGAATATAGGTGATTTTTCACGATAGTCAACGTTTGAATCTATGCTCTCAAATCTTAGCCATGTCAGATATTAAAGAAAATGGCATACCTCCTCCCCTGTACCTCCTCCAGTTCTTCATTTAGAATCTGTGCCCCCTAACTAAATTCGATAACACTTAAAGTTTTTATTTTTGGAAACTATTTCCAGACGGAATAGGTGTTAACCATTAAACGAGTTTGAGCACGCCTCCTGCTTGGTTTGGAAATCCAAAAGGCCTCTCCTGTTCCAGATGTTCTTTGTGAAGTGCCAGGACCACTCACTTTATCTCCCTGGAACCTCTTGTTTCCCAGAACAGGGTGCCATATCCTTGTCATTCACTAACTGGTGCTGCTATAGCAATTCCAAAGAATATTGAGCTGGTAATAATATATTTTATGCCTGAAATGAATTTCTAATCTTCTCAGCCCCAGAATAAAAACATTCCTGACCTCTTCCGGTAATATGGGACAGCTTAAAAAATAAGCCTCATCCTGTCTTACCTCTTTTTTTTTTCTTCTTACTAATTAGCTATGTGAACTTTGTCTCAAACTGGGTCCTTAAAAAGGGCCAGAGCTTAGGAAAGGCAGCCTTATGTTGGGAAGTAAGCCTTTTGCTTTGTTGTACTCTTTGTTGTACACTCACTGTCCTATCCCAAGAACAGTATGGGCAAATGCCTCGGGCTCCTTCATCCCCACATTCTTGAACCACACAGCACGAATTTCCTAACGTGGCGGGAAGTGAGGATGCGTGGTGATGGTGTAAGAAAGGAACAGTGCGCTAAAGCTGGTGGCAAAGATAGTAATACACTTAGGAATAGACCTTCCCTTCAGGAGTACGGCTCTGGAATCCTGAGAAGTTTCTGGCCTCGACTACGTAGGTGCCACATCATGTTTGTTCAGGAAGTGCCATGAGAGGCTCTGCAGGCGGAGGCTGGCCACCTGAGACGTAGCCTCGTGGACATGCCGTTCCGGTCAACTTCCGCAGGAGACACAGCCTTCCATGTGAAGTAAGAAGATCATGCTGTCGCGTGTGACCAAATAAGGTCCTTCCCGAGGTCAGTCTTGCACAGCCGAGGTGGGAAAGATGAGTCTGCCCCAGATGAAGGTGATGAAACTGCAGAAGGGAAGAGGGAAACCGCCCCCAAACAAGATCCGAACGACAGCGGGTGGAAGGCAGGCGAAGCCTGGGTGTGAAGCAGGAGACATAAGGACTGGCTTGGTCTTCCTCCCCCTCAGACCGCAGTGTGACTGGCAATTTCTTTAACACTTGACAACTGCATCTACGTTGCACGTATTCACAACGGTCTGCGAGACGTCCCAGCTTCGATGATCGTGGAACACCCAAGTAAAGGTTTATTGGACAAGGTGTTTTTTGTCTTTCTAAGAAAAGAAACAAAACAATTTCTTGTGACTTAAATTGTTGTTCATCATAACACTCGGCAAAAGTGTTTCCCTTTGTTTTGATCCTTGCGGCTGTAACAGTGAAGTTCACAGCCAGCACCAGCATGGGGTCGTTTCCTTCTGTAGATTCCATAGGCCTGTGTTTGTGGGCAGAGAACAGATTTTAGCAGCAAAGGGAATTATTATTTCTCTTGAATGGGCCAATTTGTCTATTTTTTCTATTTTAAAACAAGTGCGGTATTTCTATGTTTTTTTAAAATATATTTTATTGATATTTTACAGAGAGGAAGGGAGAGAGATAGAGAGCTAGAAACGTTGATGAGAGAGAAACATCAACCAGCTGCTTCTTGCACACCCTCTAGAGGGGATGTGCCCGCAACCGATGTACATGCCCTTGACCGGAATCGAACCTGGGACCTTTCAGTCCGCAGACTGACGCTCTACCACTGAGCCAAACCGGTTTTGGCACGGTATTTCTTTGAAAGACTGCTTCTATACCAACACAGAAGAATTGATAAAATTTTAGACATCTTAACTCGATGATGAATAAGGCTCCTTAACAAACAAAAAAAAAAAGAAAAAAAAAGAAAGAAACCTAATTGAAATAACATATAGCAATCATAAGAGTACAGTTTGATAGATTTTTACCAACTGTATAAACATTTAGATCAAGACCTAGAACTTACCAGAAAACAAGAAGATTCCCTGTACCCTCTAAGCCGGCACTACCCCCAGACTCAAGAATAACCTTCTCCCTCGCTTTAAACACCACAGATTAGTTTTGTCTCCTTTTGAATGTTAAACAAATGGACCCATGGAGTATGTATCCTTTTGTGTCTAGCTTCTTTTGCTCAACATGTGTATAAAACTCCATGTTGAGTGTAATTTACATTTCATTCTCATTCCTGTGTAGTGCTGAGACTTTGTTTGGGGTTACCTGGAGCCTATACATAAATTTGGGGAGAATTCATATCTTTATAATAAACTTTTCAGCTCATAAATATGCCATATCCTTCTTTTTATTGAGAATTCTTTCATTTTTCTTAGGGTCTTATAGTTTTTAGTTGGAAGTATTTTTCATGTTTTTTATTAGATAGGTTCTTAGGTATTTGGTGTTATTTGTTGCTATGGTAGATGCATTTTTTTTTCAATTTCACATTGTTTTAGTTATAGTGTATGGAAATAATTCTTTTTATATATTGGCCTAATGATTGTGGTAAATTAGCTTATTTATATTTTATGGATATTTTTATATTTTCTGTGTACCCAACCAGGCCATCTATAAATAATGACCTTATATTTCTTCCAATCTAATTCTCCTGCCTTTTATTTATTGTACTTGACTTACTGCATTGGCTAGCATTAGGCGTGACTCTTGATCAATTTGTCAGAGAGAAAATTCTTTCATGGAGTTCCCTAGTTTAAAAAAAAAAAGCAATTATGAAGTTAAGTTGGTTGATTCGTGAACATCATATCTAAATGTAAAATGGTGTTATAATGGCCTACAAAGCCACCATACACTGTTCTTTGTTGTGCGTACCCACAGATATGGATTGAAAATCTTGTCAGCCAGCTACCTTGTCTTTCCTACCCCAGATAAGCAGAGCACCTCATTTATATTTGTGCATGGGTCCTTAACCGAGTGTCGTAGTCCAATAAGGGTCCAAACAGCTCACTGAAAATGTTCTTGCCTCAGAGGTGGAATTAAGAGAGTAGTGTCAAGAAGCGATTTCAGGAGGGCAGGGCTTGTGGAGAGATGGTATTCATGGCAATGGTGCCATGTCTGGCAAGATACCAAGTCTTCCAAAGTGCCTGCAGTTGTCTAAAAGAGCAGACGGTTTTGGTCAGCTAGCATATAGGAGGGAAAATGATATCTTTTAGATGGAACACTAGAACTGGAGGCAGGGACTGTGAGAAGTAGAATCTGCTGGAGGCGAGAGATGTCGGCTGCCAGTAGGAGTGGGGAGGGACCCTGGGCCTAGAGACAGGAGAGTGTTAAGTCCTTGTATGAATTCAGGCGTATCAGGTGACCCTCCAGCTGGAGAGTGCAGATTTAGTAAACATGAGGATACAGACCCTGCGAGCTGGCAAAACGTATTCTCCCCCCCTCTTCTTTGGTGGTGTCTTCCTTTTCCATCTCTTTCCCTATCTCCTTTAATCCCTTTATGATATAGTCTTTTATCTGTCAGATTTCATCTGGGAGGCAATGTGATGGAATGACTAAGAACTAGTTTGGTGGGAATCCTGACCACTTACAGCTATGCAACAAGAGCAGGTTACTTGCCTTTTTTTTTAAGCCTCAGTTTTCTCATCTATAAAATGGAGACGGCGGACGTAACTTTTTATTGGGTTGGGAAGAGGAAATAAAATAATGTATGTAAGCGTAACTTGGCACAAAGTAGTTGCTAACGGGCCTGTCTGGCTTCCTCTCTCTTGGTCTGTCTACCTTGTTCTTTTCCAGAGGTATTAGTTCTCACGCACGTTTCCCTTGAACTAAGTGCAATGTGTTTTTCTTGTTTTAGTTGAAAAAAAGCTTTGTGTCTTCTGTTTTTTAATGTACAAATTGGGTGAGTGAAATGTCTCCCATTTCTCTCCTGGTGGTTGGTTACCAAAATGACAGCGGGGAATGCTTGCCTCCTCTCCCTTCTATTAGCAGCAGCTCCAAGACCTTGAACAGTTCCTTTAACTCCTCTGGGCCCCGGGGTCCTTACCTATTAATGTAAGGGACTAGATTAAGTGGACCGTGAGGCCCTAACCTATCTCTAATTGTATCTGTGAGAAGATGCTAAAAGTCAGATTCTTCACTAAATTATACATGCCACGAAGATTCATGTCTGTTTTGCTTTATCATCATATCCCAGCGCCTCCAGGAGGCCTGGCCCATAGAAGATGCTCAGCAAATGAATGACTGACATCTTTACTTTATCTTTAATAAGGAATGTGGTTCATATTCACTGGGAGTTGCTGTCAGAGCACCGTTGGCCTTATGGGCCCATCTTCTATAACTTGAGAAAAAGTTCTAATTGTAGAAAATGCTTATCAACTCACCTAGCCAACTCTTTTTGGCATTTATTTTCAAACTTATGCATTCAGACTTCCTAAATATTTTAAGAGTTCATGATTCTTTCTCAATTTCAATTTGTTGCCATGCTTTATAGCCCTAGGTCTCGTCACCGTCCAGTAAGTCGCCTGTATGAAGGTAAAGACACTATTTTTGAAAGCAGGGTGTATAATTACACAATATCATAGCACCATCTGCAAGGTGCTGTGCCATTCTCTTTATTTCTCAGAGCAGCGTCACATGTCTCATTCGCCAAAGGAAGGAACAGACTAAAGGCCAAGGAGCATCACTTGGCTCTTTGTTCCAGCTTTAAATATACATCACTATCTGACTAATGCGTGCCATAATCAGAATCCTTTATGCATCCCTCGGCTCAGCAGTTCCTTTGGAGAGCTGAGCCCTTCTTCCTTACGGCTCACAGGCCCCTAATGGCTTTCCTATCAGTGGTCTGTGAAACTTCCAATTCTCATCCCTGCTGTGTCCCACTCTCTTCTTTCTCCTTTAAATGGTTGATTCCTGGGGAAGAAATATTCATGGCTATCATTGTGTCTAACTTTGTAGGCTAGATGTGGTTAAGAATTAATTGGAAATTTAATCCATTCAGTCACTCATTGTCTTAATCCATTCAGGCTGCTATAACAAAATACCATAGACTGGATAGCTTATTTAAAAAAAGAAAAAGTTTACTTCTCACAGTTTTAGAGGCTGGGAGTCTGAGATCAGGGTGCCCCCATGGCTGGGTGAGGGCTCTCTTCAGAGTCTAGGAAGTTGGCATCCTCACATAGCTCTGCCCTTATTACTCAGTTATCTCCCAGAGGGCCCTCACTTTTAATACCATCACAGTAAACATTAGGATTTCAACATATGAATTTGAGAGGGACACAAGCATTCAGACCATAGCACTCACCAGATATTACTTGAATTACTACTCCTTTGTGTAGAGAACATAAGATCCCAGGTTTAAGACAATTTGGGGGTCAGAGAAGGTAAATAATTTAGAGCTAAAAATGGTGTGGTCCACGCTAGGAGTACTGAGTAAATTTAAAGAAATCAAGACTTGGAATTATCTGGCAGTTTATAGTCTCTTGCAAAGCAGATGTACACGGTTCCTGAAGCCATATAATTTTTTTTTCTTTTCGGGCAGCTTTGGCTTACCCTCTGGTATTAATCTTCTCAGCAGGACTGATAATATTTATAATAATATCGTGAAAATGTCAAGACATTTCTAAAACCTGAAATGAGAAAATTGAACGGTACCATAATCATTTACTTTCTAAATGTAGGTAAAACAGGGGTTGCAAATTCTTTTCTTTAGATAAAGAAAAGTAGACACAGAACCTTTGTTCACAATTGGAGCATCATCACCTTTCCTCATTGTGTTCCCAAAACTTTTATGGCGAAAACTAGTCAGAGAAGAGGCCGTGAGGAAGGGGCAGTGCTGCCTTGGAGAAATGGGTCTGTGTCCAGTTGTCTGACTCTCCCTTCTCGTTTACTAGCAAGATGCTAACAGTAACAGGCCTCGCCATTTTCTGTGTCCGAATGTCTGAAAACATTGGATAACCATTGAGAATTGGCTGCCATGATGTCACCATCAAAAAATCATGGGAGAGACTCTAATGGCTTCTAAATATAATCTTCCAGTTCGGAACTTACTTCATGCACTCAGGAATAGCAGTTAGCATTATGTAGGGAAGAAATTATGAAAACCTGTCCTCTTCAGTCAGTCACTGGCAAGGATTTTGCTTTATAAACTTGTCATCAGTGATAGACTCACCTGTCTCACTGGCTCACTTCTGAGACCAGAATTTGTGGTTGGAGGAGGCACTGAAAAACCAGTTGGCCTGAAGCTGGTTCAGTCTTATCAGGCAGAAAAGGGATGATTGTTTAGCTGTAAGTCTACCTCCTTTAATCACAAAGAATTTACCAATCTCCTGAAAATATTTTAGGAGTAAACACGAAGTAAAAAAAAAAAAATGTCCGTGGGTTACCAGGGCACTGGCTGTGGTTAGCTATTTAATGAGACCTTTGATACACTGGAAAGTGGCTAACACAAATGCTTAACTCATCCGCGCCTCCCCTGCCCCCCAGGATAGCTGGACAAAGTAGCCATTCCGTCCTAAAACAAGAAGAAAACAGCCTTCATGGCGCAGCATCTTTAAAGTTTGTCCTACTTTGGGTAAAATGCTTCCTCTAAAATAGTAGCGCCTAGACAAGCAGAAAAGGCAGACCCTGTTTGATTTAGTTCCGTTGGGGTTTGGCTGCTATATGTAAGTCACCTTGACTTGAAAAACTCTTGGTCCTTTGGCTTTTCAAAATCGCATGTGGACTATGAAGGTGACTTCCAAATGGAAAGCAACAGCTCTGTGCGCTATTTCATTAACTTGGGAAAAGTAATTGGCACCATCCGTGAAAGGATGAGTTATAAAAACCTGCCCTTCCTGGTGGGTCACTAGGAAAATCAGACACAAACACAAAGGCTTCCAGGACATTTCCTGTACACAATTAGCTTTTCCCGGGTTGTGGTCTGTTCCTTTGTGGTACTCCTTTATGCTTGAAATGCCCCTAAAGTTGAACATCTCCTATTCAGGCCTGATACTTAGAGTTGCTTGTGGAGGGACTTTTAAAAAATCATGTATTTAATTTATAAATATGCCTCCAAATATGAAATGTGTTTGCCAGAGGAATTTCAAGTCTTTGATGAGTTAATGTGTAATGTCCACCGATATGTTTTTTTGGCTGTTTTGTCTTTTTTGGGTACACAATTCTTCATGCCTGCAATTCTTGGTCTTCTGTCACACCTACATTGGGGAGGAAGGGGGAGCATCACCTGAGAATTTTTTAAGTGTTTCAGAGCCTCTGGGAAGCAGACCCAACACCAAAGAAATTTGGGAAAGACACTTGGCCCTGGCTGGGTGGCTCAGCTGGTTGCAGGTTCCCCATCAGGGCACACACCTAGGTCGTGGGTTCAATCCTCAGTCTGGAGATACCTCTCTTTCTCTCTCTCTCTCTCTCTCTCTCTCTCTCTCTCTCTCTCAATCAATATATATATATATATATATCCCCAGATGAGGATTTAAAAAATGATAATTCTTTTAAAGTGTCATATGATGGATCATTTCTGAGTTTAAAGAACTTTTAACTGGTTTTAGATGGAAGACTCTATATTTAAGTACTTGGCTTTCCCTGGCGCATGTGACTTGACATGCGTTCCAAGAACAATCAGCTCATTTCAGGGTTTGCCGAAGGAAGCACTGTGCTCCCCTTGGTTAATCGGCCGTCCTCCCTCTTCTCATTGCAGTGGTGCTTCATGCCCCACCTCCAACCAAGATCAAACGGGAGCTGCACAGCCCCTCCTCCGAGCTGTCATCCTGCAGCCACGAGCAGGCTCTCGGTGCTAACTATGGAGAAAAGTGCCTCTACAACTATTGGTAAGTGGAGCCGGAGAAGGCTCGGCCAGGAAGTAGCCTGCAAGCTGACTGTTTCCAATGTTATTCAGCGGGCACTCAGGATGGCACACCCCGTCTTTCCCCGCAATGTAATCCTCTAGGTGCAGGCCACTCAGGTGGGCCTTTCTGTGTGCTGAGCATGAAACGCAAAACTGTTCAGCTGGCTGGAGTGGTGGGAGGACTCAGTGGTTGGGGTACTGTGCCCCCCCCACCACCACCACCACCAAGAAAAAAATCCTTGAATACTGGGATATTTGGTCTGTGACTTCGAGGGAGGGAATAGAGACTCCTTCGTGTCTATCGTATGTTAATGTGAACTTTGAGCATCAAAGAAGTAATCTTCGAATCAGAATACATGAAAAGGCCCCGATGCTTGTGCCCTTTACTTAAGCATATCCAGGCTCAGGAATGAAGCTTTATTTTTAAGTCATTCTTTGCTCTGGGAGATAAACATAGATCTACTTGAGAGGGGGAGGACAAGCGTTGTTCATTCGAGTGACGGTGCAGCAGAAATTCGCCTTCAACAAAGATTCTGACTGACTTCTGGGAACCCTGGAATACTTGGGAGAGGGTCCGGGAAACTCCTCCCGACACACAAATTCTGCCCCCACCTGGGCGGGCACCTCACACACACAGGCATGGGGAGCTCGGTTGGAAGGGGGGTGGGGGGGAGAGAAAGGAAACCGGAAGCAGAGGCTAAAATTATCTTTGAGAAGAATCACTAGAAGTGTTAAATAGTCCCTGTGACGCAGTGTGTTTGTCACTTTTCAGAGGTACAAATACTCCCTCGGGGCTGCCAGCAATTTAACTATGTTAATGCTGTCATTTCCTGGCAACCAACGGCTGCAACATTCTGTCTGCCTGGACCTGGGGACCAAGCTAATGGCTTCGTTGTAGCTTACTGGTTCCTTCTCTTTTTCTGTTTGCAGTGCCTACGATAGGAAGCCTCCCTCCGGGTTCAAGCCATTAACCCCTCCTACCACCCCGCTGTCGCCCACCCATCAGAACTCCCTGTTCCCCCCACCTCAGGCGACTCTGCCCACCTCCGTGCACCCTGCTGCCGCGGGCCCCGTACAAGGCGTGGGCCCGGCCCCCACCCCCCATTCGCTTCCAGACCCCGGACCACAGCAGCAGCCCTTTGCGGTCCCCCGGCCACCACATCAGCCCCTGCAGATGCCAAAGATGATGCCTGAAAACCAGTATCCGTCAGAACAGAGGTGGGTGCAGATCCGGGCTTCCTCCGATGCCTCTGTTCCCCTCCCCTTTTCCTCACTGGGAGCCCGTTAGTCATATTTACCAGGTGCCTATAAAGTTCTCATTCCACTGCGGCGTCTTGTGAGGTAAGACTAATAATAACACGAATGTGACCTGTTTACATGTCAGCCTGTTCCTGAGGTATTATTCCAAGTGGTTTATAAGCATTACCACATCCTTTTGAAGCAGAGGGACGGGGAGATAATTACTACTGTGTGTGTGTGTGTCCGTCCCTTACAGAGCTCGGGGAAGAGTGACTTTCCCAGGACACACTATCATTGACCCTCACTCAGGGCAGCTTACTGGATACTAGAATTGAAACCTTGATTCATGCTGGCCCCTCCATCCTTTATTAACACTTACCTATTGGGGAAGCTTGCTGATAGGAGGCATTATTATTACTCATCTGAGTTTCACAGATTTTAGCAGTGGGAAATGAACGAAAGACTTTATTTATAATTACCTACTTTTGAGATAGAAACCTCCTGGTTTTACATTTCAAACAAGGAAGCTAACGCCCCAGGAGGAGCTTTCCCAGAGTCACGTATCCATCAAATACACCAACGTGCGAAGGGAACCTGCTCTGCAAACCTGACACTCGGGCCCCGGCCTTCCCAGCCTGCCCTTTGCCGTGTTCTAGAATTCTGGCTGCTTGTGGTCTTCCTTTATGTAGGGTGTCTTGGAGGGGGGTCTGGGTTTTTCATTTCAAGTCTCTCTGGGATAAGGAGGTGATGGAGGCGGCAAGTTGTCAGTGATGTTACCAAGGGCTGCAAGATGGTGGCCGTTACATTTCCTTTCTGTCTGTCTTGCTCTGCACCGGGCGGGTAAGAGGGCGAGAGGCAGGAGAGGAGGGAGGCTGTATGAGTGCACCTCCCCCAGGCCTGGCCCAACCCAAATGCCTCCCCGTGTTTACTCAGAGGTCACTTTCTTTATTTCTAAATGAAATGCAGAAAAACATTACCACTCTTTTCTGGTTCCCCTTACCCCCTTGCTGTGAAACTCACCATAAAGAACTACCTCACTTGGCTGGTGGTGTTCATTCCCCTGGTGAGGCCAAACGCCACAAGCACCAGTGATACATAGGGCCCAAGGGGTGAGCATTGATTGGGGGGGAGGGGAGGGGCTGGCTCTGTCGTGGGCCTCCATTTAAACAGAACTCATCTAAAGGAAGCAGCCACCACCAAGCTTTGCCAATTATTACCTTGTTAACAGCCTTGCACTTTTCCAGGAGAATTTGGAAATTTGGGTTTTTATGTAAAAATTCCAGGTTGCCTTTCTTAAAGTTGGCAACTAATTCAAATTACAAACAACAGCAACACTTTGCAGACTAAACAAAATCTCTCTGCGGGCAAAATCACCCTGCAAGCCTGCCAGTTTGTGAACTCAGGCCTGGATACCATTTTTATTCCAGTAGGTTTTTTGTGTGTGTGTGTGTTTTTAAATAGTATTCTCCTGATTTTCTGCAGGGATTATTAATTGAAGGGAAGGGATGGAGTTGGACATATATTCAGTATTTCAAATACTTAGTAAACTTTGTATTTGTCATACCGTGTATAAAATAAAATATCTTTTATTTATACAGCCGTGCTCTGCTTAACAGCAGATACATCCTGAGAAATTCATTGTCAGGCGATTTTGTCACGTGCAACATCATAGAGTGAGTGCACTTACACAAACCTAAATGGTCTAGCCCCGTGGTTGGCAAACTTGTGGCTCGTGAGCCACATGTGGCCCTTTGGCCCCTTGAGTGTGGCTCTTCCACAAAATACCACGGCCTGGGCGAGTCTATGTTGAAGAAGCGGCGTTAAAAGAAGTTTAAGTTTACAAAATTTGGCCCTCAAAAGAAATTTCAGTCGTATTTTTGATATTTGGCTCTGTTGACTAATGAGTTTGCCGACCACTGGTCTAGCCCACTACACTCCTAGCCTGGATGGTGCGGCCTATGGCTCCTCGGCCACAGACCTGTACTGCGTGTTACTGAATATCGTAGGCCATCGTAACACAGTGGTATTTGTGTATATACACGTCTACACATAGAAAAGGGATAGAAAAAAATGTGTAGAAGATAAATAACGGCCCGCCTGTCGGGGCACCTACCATGATTGGAGGACCGGGAGTGGCTCCGGGTGAGTCCGGGAGTGAGCGGTGAGTGAGTGTGAAGGCCTGGGACAGGACTGCGCGCTGCTGTGGGCTCTATAAACACTGTGCACTTAGGCTCTGCTCAATTTATAAAACAGCACGAGATTAAATCAAGCACAAGAGAAATGATGTAATCAAGCAGCGGGGTAAACACCAGACATGTGAAGCGGCTGCTGGCGTAACACACATGCTATTTTTGTGCACTCTGACAAGAGGGTCCGAAGTATAGTAAAAACATAAACCAGTAACTTAGTCACTTTTTGTTGTTATCAAATCGAACGCGCTGCACCTAAGTGAATGCTCTATACTGTAACAGGATTCGCAGCTCAGTACGTTTATTTGCACTGACATCACACACAGACACGTGAGTCATGTGTTTCGCTGTGACGAACCAGTGGCTATGACATCACCAGCGGATAAGGACTTTTTCAGCCTTATTATAATCCTACAGGATCACCGCCTTTTTGGGGTTCCTTCCATTGTTGACTCAAATCATTAAGAAGCTCATGCCGTATTTCTCTCTCAGTCCCTATTTCTTTATCAGTTTGTGTTCAAGGTTAACTGAGCCGGGGAAAGGAATACCCTAATCCGGCTGGAGGTTGGTTGTCCTCAGGTAGGCCCGGCAGAGAAGGGGCCTTGTCTCCAGGCCGCCCGGCCTCCTCCCAAAAGGAGGAAATTTAGTCCCTGATAGTTAAAAGTTTCTGACTTCAAGAGTCCAAAGGGAAAGAGGTAGGAACCAGAAAGTAAGCATTTCTTTTTTTAAAATATATTTTATTGATATTTTATAGAGAGGAAGGGAGAGAGAGAGAGAGCTAGAAACGTCGATGAGAGAGAAACATGGACCAGCTGCCTCCTGCACACCCCCTACTGGGGATGTGCCCACAACGAATGTGCATGCCCTTGACCGGAATCGAACCCGGGACCTTTCAGTCCGCAGACCGACGCTCTACCACTGAGCCAAACCGGTTTTGGCTAAGCATTTCTTTTATAGGGTGATTCCTTCCTGAATTTTGTCTGTTCGTCTTGGACTTACTTCCCTTTCCCCTTCCCCTCTGCCATGAGGAATGATGAGTCTAAAATAAAAAGACCTCATATTCCCTGGGTGTGATACAAAGATCCTTGAAAGAAATGGGGAGAAGGGCGAAGTTCTTTTTTTTTTTTTTAAATGAGAGGGGGGGCGGTCTTCCAGGTTGGGAATAGAGATATTTTATTTTTTACAGAGAGGAAGAGAGAGGGATAGAGAGTTAGAAACATCGATGAGAGAGAAACACCAATCAGCTGCCTCTTGCACACCCCCCACTGGGGATGTGCCCGCAACCAAGGTACATGCCCTTGACCGGAATTGAACCCGGGACCTTTTAGTCTGCAGGCCGACGCTCTATCCACTGAGCCAAACGGGTCTCGGCTAGGGTGAAGTTCTGAATCGATAAATAAAAAACACTGGGGCTCTTCTGCTTATACACCAGAGCACTGTAGTCTCCAAGTTGAGGGTACACAGGAGTCCCCACGGGGGCTTATGCAGATTCCTGCTGCACCCCAGAGTTTGAGTTGGCAGGTCTGGAGCAAGGCCTGGATATGTTATTGTCACACTTTAAGACATCACAATCCAGCCCTCTCTATTATCCCCATCTCTACTCCAATCCCTCCCTTTCTTTCAGCATCAAGTACTCAGTACTCTGAATTTTTTTCCTAATTTTTTTTATTAAGGTATTATATGTGTACATATCTTACCATTGCCCCCGCCCCCACCTCCCATTCATGCCCTCCCTCCCCAGAGTTCTGTGTTCGTTGGTTGTACTTATATTCAGCATACCAGTCCTTTGGTTGTTCTCTTATCTCCCCCCAGGTCTCCTTCCCCTCCCTGCTGTCATTTGACAATCTGCTTGTTTCATGGTGACTATCTCAGGATCACATGAATAGAATCCACTCCTCATTTGGCAGTCTGCTTGTTTTATGGTGACTATCTCAGGACCATATGAATAGAGTCCGCTTCTCCTCTGGTTCTCACCGCCCCTCCCACTGGGTCCCACTGCTTCCCCTGGGACACACGGCTCACCGAGGCACATGGCCCCCTGGGACACTGAATTTTTTTCTTATTGCCCTGGTCTATGACTAATGAGATAAAGTGATATCTGTGTGATGCAAAATGCATTTTAAACGACAATCAATTTTGCTTATAGATTCTGGGTGGCACAACGGAAGATGAGACAAACTGAAACCCCTGTTCTGATTTTGTAACGGTAGCAGTACTTGCAGGCATGTACGCTAACAAGCTTAATAATCACATATTTAATAACTTTTATGCATGCCCAAAAGTGGGGCAGATTACTCTTGTTAGTAGTTGTACCTTGTTCTCTGCTAACCCTTTATTTAAATTAGAGGGACTATTACTTCAAAAACTAACCCCCTTAACAAAAAGATATGGTATTTTGTAGGATAGAAGGAAATACAGTCTTATTGGAGCCCTGTAACAGTTCTGTAAACAAGGAAAGTAAAAAAAAAATTTATTTTACAGTTAAGAAAATCAGGCTCAGCAACGAAAGGACTTCCTAAATATCACGTAGCCAACCAAATTCGGGCCCCCCATTTAGAAACCAAAGTGTTAACTCACAGCTACGCCTTATGTTTTGGTTATGATTTGGGGGGGGGGGGGGTTGCTAGCATTTACTAATGGCTATTAAAAACTGAGTAAGTGACCTTGAGAAATTTGTTCTAGCCTTGAACTTTATCCATCTATTTATCTCTTAACCTATCAGAACATAAGCCATCTCTTAAACTATAAAATCCTACTAAATTCCTTCATCACTTACAGACGTGTTGTAATATGTATCTGTTTTTGTTTTGCTCATCCCGTGCCTTATCGCTTCAGTTGAATAGAGTAAGCCCGTTGAGGTTTAAAACCGTGACTTAGACCCCATTTTTTTTAGACCACATTTAACCCAGTATCTTACTTGTCTTCGGTGTGTCTCTTGATGAAGTGATAATAGTTTGCTAAGATTACACTTTAAACAACTAAAATATAATCTAGTCAAAAGCACATTCTTAATGTCTTACGCAATCTTTGTATATAATTCTTCACAACCCAAAATTTTATTTTTAGAAGATAAAGAATTGCTTGGAAGGGTGATTTATATTCACTATTTCCTCCGCTCAAGGAGGAAAAACCCTTGTAATTTGGCAGGTTCAGACCTGTTCCATTTATCCTTAAAGACCACAGCTGCTCTTGAAGAGGAGAAGAGAGTGCTTTTCATTCATCCATTGCAATCTCACGCAGCTTCTCATTGTGCTGTTTGCCATGTTTACATGACTAGGTGCTGGAAGTTAGAAAATATTCTTACGATATGCCCATAGTACTGGCCAGATATGGTTCTGCCTTTCACAGTACCATTTCTCATTACATCTTGAGTTGAGACTCTACAATTCAGTTAGGCTCAAGTAAAAAAATTGGTCATCTGCCCTGACTGGTTTGGCTCAGTGGATAGAGTGTCAGCTTGTGGACTCAAGGGTCCCGGGTTCGATTCTGGTCAAAGGCATGTACCGTATTTGCTGGCATATAAGACGATTTTTTGGCCCTGGAAAAATATGCCTCCAAGTGGGGGGTAGTCTTATACGGCGAGTATATAACAAATTCTGTATTTTGAGTGGAAATGTTAGGGGGTCGTCTTATACGCCCAGTCTCTTATACGCCGGCAAATATGGTATTTTTCAAGGCCAAAAAATAGTCTTATACGCCGGCAAATACGGTACCTTGGTTGCGGGCACATACCCAATAAGGGAGTATGCAAGAGGCAGCTAATCAGTGTTTCTCTCTCATTGATGTTTTTAACTCTATCCTTCTCCCTTCTTCTCTGTAAAAAAATCAATAATATATATATATATATATATATATATATATATATATATTAAAAATTGATAAGAATGTTAAAAATTCTTAAGAATTTTAGAATATACTGCTCTCTCATTTGACATCAAGAAGCAAAAACTCAAGAAAAGACAAATTTAAAAAAATATATTGCTGCTGTTGGAAAAATCCTCTGCTTCTTGAATGAGACCAAAGGGCATCAGAATTGTAATAGGCTGTTCTGCTGATGTTGATAGAACCCAGTGGCCCAGAGTCACCTAGAAAGGATCAGTCACTTGGGCATCTTCTCAAGGACCAATGGCCTACCCTGCTACGTTCTCTCCCTCAGTGGTTATGACCAAAGCTTCAGAGCTCGAAAGGATGAGTCTTAAGTGTCCTGGAATTGTGATTTACTAGGTACTACTCAATTCTCTAAAGATGCTAGATAGTAAGAGAGTTAATATATGCAAGTTTTTCTCTTGTTTCTACTTTCTCTTTGAAAACCCATCCCTAGTAAATTGCTATTAGTTTTTTGTCCATCATATTTGGTAGCTTTTAGAGAGGGAAGAACTTGACTGAGGGAAGAACTTTGTTAGCCTGGACTGGAACGAAGTGAGTGTGTCTGATGCACCTTCTCTCCGTGCCGTCCTGTTAATAGCATGTTACGAATGGCAGCACAAACTCACTGCGTTTCATAGATGCTTAATGGAACCTTCTTTAACAGACTCAGTAATCTATTTCTAATGGTTACAGTGTGGGTGTTTTTAGTTCTGAATCTTAAGAGAGTTTGTTTTCAGCAATTCACCATGTTTACTGTAGGGTTTTTGTTGCCTTTTAATTAGGCTAAAGGAAATTTCCTAGTATCCCTAGTTTACTGAGAGTTTTTAACAGAATGGATATTGACTCTTATCAAACACTTTTCCCTCTGCTGAGATGATCAAAGGAAATTTTTCTTTTAATTTCCCACTGTAGAGAGTTACACTGATTTATATGGAACCAACCTTGTATTTTTAAAAATATATATATATATTTCATTGACTGTTTACAGAGAGGAAGGGAGAAAGATAGTTAGAAATATCGATGAAAGAGAAACGTCGATCAGCTGCCTCCTGCACACTCACTGGGGATGTGCCTGCAACCAAGGTACATGCCCTTACCAAAATCAAACCTGGGACCCTTCAGTCCACAGACCGATGCTCTATCCACTGAACCAAACGGTTTTGACCCAACCTTGTATTCTTGTGATAAACCTAACTTACCTGTTATGTGTCATCTTTTATACGTTGCTGGACTTGATTTTCTAATATTTATTTAGGACTTTTGCATCACTATGAGTGAAATAAATATATACTTTTTTTATATTGTCCTTGTTGGGTTTTAGCATTAGGTTATACTCATCAAATGAGTAGGGGGTATCCTCCTTTTTATAAATTCTGGAATATTTTGTGTGAAATTGGCATTCTTTATTCCATGAATTCTTGGAAGAATTTGTCAGTAAAATCATGTAGGTCTGATATTATCTTTGTGGAAGATGTTTAGTTACTGATTCAGCATCTTTGCCTTTGTATAGTTTTGCTCTGGAATTTCTATTTAGTTGAGTGAATTTAGTAAATTATTTTTTCTAGGAAATTTTTCATTTTGTGTGACTTTTTAAATTAACTGCCATAAAGTTGTTTGTAATTTTTTTTTAATAAAACCTCTATAGCATCTGTAGGTATCCCTTTTTCATGTTTGATATTTATCTAGGTCTTTTTTTTTCTTTGATAGTCTTAGCAGACAATTTCATTTGTCTTTATATCAAATCAACTTTGGCTTTACTCATCCTCTCTAGTGGGTGTTTTCTATATTACTGATTTCTGCTTTTACTAAAATATCTCATTTTTATTTATTTTCGTTTATTCAGTTTTTCTTTTTCTAACTTCTTTGGTTGGATGATTACCTCATTAATGTGTAGCTTTTTTCTTTATAATATAAACATATAACCAAATAAAACCCCTCCTAAGGCTCGGTGACCATACATTTAGTTTTTCCCAGGTTGTGTATGGTTCATGTCTTGTCTGGATGTAATTGCTAATAGTCTCCACTTAAATTCCCCAAAATATCATGGCTGGGACAATCAGTTATTTTATCTCCCTGCTTAAGCTGTCCCCACAAGTTCTGATGTGTTGTATTTTAAAAATTCAGTTCCAACTGTTTTCTATTATTTCTTTTAGTCTTGAGTTCTTTAAAAAATATATTTCTTAATTTCCAAACCTATGAGAGTTTTCCAGTTGCCTGGACTATATTTTTGTTTTTATTTAAATGTCATAAGATAGTATTTAAAAACAATTATGAAAACAATTATAGAAACGGTATAGACCAGTAGCTTCTTGAGATGGACAGACAGACCTGGTTTTGAATCTGTATGACCTCATCAGGCAAGCAGTTAACTGCTCTAAGTGTTGGTTTCTTTATCTGAAAATGGATAATAGTAGATATCACATGTAAAATGAAAAATCATATTGGCACAGAGGAGGCACTTACTAAATGTTAACTTTTATGACAATTTCACTGCTTAAAAAGCACTCTTAACATTTCATAAAGGAAACTATCCTTAAGGAGTCTTCCTAAAATTATGTAGATACCACAACTTTGGAAATTGCAAGTTTTGAAAATGTAAAATCCCTCTTTATCCCTAATCTTTTCTGTTTATCATCAGACTTACTAATGATGTACATATAAAACTAAAACTTTCACTATATTGCGGACATCTCATCACCTCCTTCCATATTTGATCTTGAGAAATCAGATAAGCTTCTAAGCCTTTAAAGTTTTATCACTCTGCGTTTTATCGCCGTTTAGATGGGCCAGCTGAGTCTAAGCAGAGCTGACAGGCCTCGCAGAGCCCTGAGAGCTGTTTCAGAATTCTCTGGTTTGCTCTTAGGGGCCGTGTTTGGGTTTTGTTTTGCAACACTGCCTGGCGTGGTGCACGGCAGGAAAAATAAACATCAGTGTGAAGTTGGGTAGCACATTGCCACCAAGAATATAAATCAGCATTCTCTTTCTGAGAAAGCAAACTAGATATCGGGTAGGCAGTTAGTGGGTTCTTGCATTTGGTGTGCGTCATAGTACTCTCTCCCAGTTCCTTACGGTCTTTCCTTACATTTGCGTAACTGCTGAATTTGGCTTGTTGCGGGCTAGGGGAAGGCTGGTACAGATGATAGTAATGTTTAAACGAAATGTATATCAAGAACCTAGCAGAGTGGGGGGCCCTGTTTCACATCATCTTATATAATCTTTACAACAGACTTTCGGGGCAGATCCCCTGGCTGTCCTTATTTTACTGGAGAGGAAACTGAGGCGCGGAACAGTTACATAACTCACCCAAGGTCACACAGCTAATAAGGGTAGAGATTGGATTTCCAACCGAGGATGTTCTGACTTCACAGCCAGAGCCTCTCACCCGGCTACGCTGCTTCTCTATTTTCTATCTGCTCTCAGCCTTAACGGAAATATTGAGTACTCGGTGTTGGTCTCTTGACTGATCTTTCATATCATCTCTCAACGGCCTCTGAGCATCACTGCTTCACCGGGCACCCAGGGCCACTGTGAGGCCCTCATTGAATCCACACTTTTCTCCTTCTTTTCCTCTAAGCATTGTGTTTACTCTGAGTGTTGGCAGCAGAAACCGAAAAGGAAACGCAGAAAAAGCATCTAACGGTTTTCATAACGTAAACCAAATGTTGGTAGCGTGGGTGAGCTCTTGGGAGGAAAGGCGCTATATAAATCTGACAGATAAATAAATAACTGGCTCTGTAAATAAACTGGCACCGAAAAAGCCTTAACTGTAACCTATCGGATTTAGAATCCCTCGGTAGCCGGAAGTCTCCCTTTGCTCACCAACTGTGACTTCACTACCACCTGGGCCCTGTTGGGATATGAGTTTGAGGGTGCGGGTCAGAGGGGCTGGGGGCGAGAGGGCAGAGGTTTGTTAAGGAGCCAGGCCCCCTCTTCCACTGAAAATGCTTGCCTGCCTCAGTAAACTCGAGGCATCTTTGTCACAGCTGTATTATGTATACAACACATTCTTGGGTACTTCAAAGGATTACGAACAGGGAAAAGGGTTCAAATGAAGGTCAGTGAGTTAAGTTCACAGAATGTATTTAGGGGAGAAGGACCGAATTACTTTACTAATCTCAGCAAATAAAAGCCGTTATCAGTAGCAAGCTCTGAGAGACTCTTTCTTCCCAATACGTTGGTTTCGTGGACTACCCTTAAGATCCCCTTTGCTGCTTCCACTCCCTCAAAACAAACCAAGAGCAATCCCAATGGCAGAATCTATCTGCAGATCCCAGGCCCCCAAGTTTCACAAATCCTTCAAGTTGTGCTGCCTGATGCCCATATGCGAGTCCCTTTTCCTGGATGGGGCTGTACCAGGACAGCTCTAGAGTTTCATTCTGAAAGGTGAGAAGATGAGCGGAAGTGGAGTGGTTGGGCCTGCCAGCTGCAGAGGCTCTGGTTACAGAACTGAGTGGTTCCTGCCATCCCGGAGCCATCAAAGGAAGTGATTTGTGCAGGCCACCTTTGAAGGTGCTGAGATGGTGGCAGAGGGGAAAGATAGAGAACAGTGCCTTTATTACTGTTCCTTTCTGCTAGCCTAAGGGTTGGGTACTTTATAAAAAGAAGGCCTTGAGAATATCCTCATCTTTCTTTTGGGGTCCCTTCTTCAAAATTCAGGTTTGCAGTATGCTGCTGGTGCCTATATTCTATTTTTTTTCCTTTTCTTTTGTGGTTAAATTCTAAATGTCAGGTGGAACCCCAAGTTTTAAATTTACACTTCTTCAAAGACTCTGCAAGGGTTTCCCTAAATAACAGCATACTAGAAAATCTCATTCCTGATGAAGTTCCACTGTAATGCATTCAGTCCCTCAGTGAAAGGCTCTCAACCCACTGGGCCTTATGTAGTTTTAAAATTCATTCAGTACATTGGCCAGGTGTATTCTGATGCTTTTAGATCTGGAATAAAATGGTAAGTATATGTAAAATTGTTGGTGATCTTTATGTTGTAAAATTATCTTAGGCTGCTGCTTTTTAAAAAAATCCTCAGGATATTGTCCCCATTGATTTCTATAGAGAATGGAAGGGAGGGTGGAGGGGGAGAGCCAGAGAAACATCGATGTCTCTCTCATGGATTGGTTGCCTCCCGCATGCTCCCCGCTTGATGGGGCATCGAACTGATCCTCTGTTGTGCTGGCTGTCTATATGCTGCTTTTGATAGGGTACTAAAGACTCAGAGCCATGCTGCACCCTGATCTAAAAAGTACTTTATCTGCACCCAATCTTTTCAGCTTGAGATTTTAACGCTTGATGTCCTAGAAATCTGTTGGCCACCTGTTGCCACAGACTGATTCAAATCAAATTCAAATGATTTGATTAAAGCTATTAATAGGATTCGAGCTAACAGGAGAGAGTAAGACCTTAATTTTACAGGATTATATTGTTGATTTTTTTAAAAACGCATTGAAATGAGTTGTTCTAATATCTTTTCTTCCCCCCCCCCACCCCCCGAACCTTGGCTCGTATTTTTTACCTGAGGGTATATATTCACAGATGCTTTTCTTTATATACATAAACTGTGCATATTTCATGGATGGAGGCCTCACATTGAGGGTTCCCATTTCTAACTTAATGCACCCACCCTCCTGATGTCTGCCCCAGTCCCACAGTGATTACAGTTGTGCCAGAAACCCCATGCTTTCGTAGACATGACTTTATTTCATCTCTCCAGTAGCATTTGGTCGGATAAAATATCCCCATGTTACAGATGAGGAAACTGAAATCGAGACAATGTGTCCCCATCCCTTCCCTAGGAAGTGGCTTCATATCAGGGCCCTAGGCTTTCCCTTTTTACCACTCCGCCATCGCAGCAGGGCACGGGCAGTTGGCACTCCTCTGGGTTTCTCTAACACCTAAGGAATGTTAATGGTACTCATTAAATAACCATCATAAAGGCTTTTATTGTTCTGTCTTATAAAACTAGAGGCCCGGTGCACAAATTCGTGCACTGGTGAGGTCCTTCTGGGGTGGCCTACAGGGACCCAGCCGAAACCTGCCATCCAACACTGCCTGCAGCTCCTACCAGCCACTACTGCTCATCCCGCCAGCCTTGAGCCCTGTGTCTGACCCCTTCCCAAGGGGAGTGGCCTGTGGGATTGGGCTGAAACTGGCTCTCTGACATTCCCCGAGGGATCCCGGATTGCAAGAGGGCTCAGGCCAGGCTGAGGGGCCCCACTGGTGGATGATCAGGCCGGGGAGGGACTGCAGGAGGGCCCCAGGGCGTGTCCGGCCCATCTTGCTCCGCCCATTTGGCCGGACCCCAGCAGCAAGTTAACCTACCAGTCAGAGCATCTGCTCCCTGGTGGTCAGTGCACATCATAGTGAGGGGTTGAGCAGCCTTAGCATGTCATTAGCATATTATGCCTTGATTGGTTGTTCGATTGTTCTGCCATTTGGTCTATTTGCATATTAACCTTTTATTATATAGGACTAGTGGCCCAGTGCACAAAATTCATGCACATTAAAAGGGAATTAATTAGAAGAAATATTTTAATATTGTTATTTGCCCTCTCTGTATAATAGAAGTGTCAGAGATGAGAGAAAATTAGTAAAATGTATATGAAAATCTTCTACCTGTCAGAGTCTAGGGTGCACTGCAGGACCTAGAGTCAAGTGCCCGCCCACCCACACCTCAAAATCGCGCAAGACCCAGACCTGGATGCCCCCCCCCCATCAAGCCCTGCTGGATGGGGGGGGGGGGGCGCAGCCTCAGATCCCCTGGCCTGGCACCAGGTGGAGGGCACAGCCTCAGGTCCCCAGTCAAGCCCAGTTCCACGCAGCCTCAGGTCCCTACTGATAACTTGTTATGGGAACCCTACCTCTGCTGTAGGTGCGGCCATCTTGTGATGGCATGTCAGTTAATTTGCATATTACCTCTTTATTATAAAAGGTAATGCATATTTATTCAACTATAGATAAGCAGAAAAAGAAAGTCACCTCAAATCATTACCACCCAAAATAAGCAATATGAATGTTTAGGTACAAACCCAGGATTTTATATAACACGATACACACTTTCCTTATGTTTTCAAAAAATGTGATGCTCTTTGTACTCTTTCACAGCCTGCCTTATAATATCCAAAATACCTTTGCAGGTCCTCATATATTTGTATACTGTGTCATTTTTTTTATGATTTCTTTCAATTAAATGCCCGTATTACCACATCCTTAGCCAGTTCCTTTATTAGACATTTGAATTGGTGACCATCTTCATAGTTAATATTTAACTATATGATTTCAATGATTTCAATGTATGTTTTTTTTATGTGTCAGACACAGATTTGTTAACTGCCTGCTCATCCTCTAAGTAATTGGGAAAAACTTATGATTATTAAAGAAGTTAAACTTTTTTATTTATTTATGAGTGCTAGTATTCCTCTTTAGTGATTTTTCCTGATTTATGTCATTTATCCATTTTTTTTTCAGTTTGGATGTTCATGTTTTATTGATTTTTAAAAAGCCCTTTATATCAACAATATTAACATTGCTATATTTGTTAGAGAATTTTCCTCCATTAATTTAATTTGGGAATTTAATTCTGGTATTTTCTATCACAGATTTCCCTCCCCCCCCCATTTGTTGTTTCTTTGTTGGTATTGTTTCTGATGTTTTTTGACTTGTGGAAACTTATACAATGAGATGTGTGCATATTTATTTTGGTAATTTCTGCTGTTGGTAAAATGTATAAAAAGGTGTTTTTCTCCAAGATTTTATGTTTTCATATATGTTTACTATTATGTTTTTACATTAAATCTTTATTCTATATTAAATTCACTTAAGCATATGGTATAAAATAGAAGTTCAACCTTTCCCCCCACTAATTTGAAATGCCTATCTTAACAGATTTTGGGACATAATTGACAGTTTCTGACTTTCCATTCAATTCCTTTGACATGCCTACCTTTCATTTCTCCTATTCCTGTATTATTATGGCTTTATAATACTTGTCAGTGTGGATTAAATAATTAAAGTTATTTAATCTTTAAATAAAGTTTAGGAACCTTTTGTCAAGTTGGTTGGAGGGGCATTGCTTTACAAATAATTTCCTTAACGTGAACATCTAATCCTCAATGCTAAATTATAGTAGGTATCCGTGATGTTCTTAATTAAACAATATAACTACTTTCTTCTTGCAGATTTCAGAGACAACTGTCTGAACCCTGCCACCCCTTCCCTCCTCAGTCAGGAGTTCCTGGAGATAATCGCCCCAGTTACCACCGGCAAATGTCAGAACCTATTGTCCCTGCAGCCCCCCCACCCCCTCAGGGATTCAAACAGGAATACCATGACCCACTCTATGAACATGGGGTCCCAGGCATGCCAGGCCCCCCAGCACATGGGTTCCAGTCACCAATGGGAATCAAGCAGGAGCCCCGGGATTACTGCGTTGATTCAGGTTAGTATGAAGCCGTGCCACTTCTTTCTTCATTCTCTCGTCTGTCTTTCTGGGCATTATTGAATGTCTTCCTCCTGTTGGGCTTTGGGGAATGGCTTCATAAAAGTAGCCCTGAAAGAACTTAGGAGCTAGTAAAGCAGGCGTGTTTATGCATAACTGAATAAAAAAACAAAAGACAAAATCTATACAAATGGTAGGAAGTGCAGGAGGCAGTCAAAAGTGGTGCAGGGAGATTTCAAGATGGTGGTGACTAGGTGGGAGCTATCATCACCTCATCCGGGATCAAACCAGAATTACAACTCAATTAAAAGGTGCAAAGTACACCTCTGAGGCTAAGTCTGAAGATTGCTGGGGTCCAGTCTATTTTTTTTTTTTATTGATTTCAGAGAGGGAGATAGAAACATCAATGATGAGAGAAAATCATTGATCGACTGCCTCCTGCATGCCCCACACTAGGGATTCAGCCTGCAACTGGGGCACCTACCCTGACCAAGAATCGAACCATGATTTCCTGATTCCTAGGTTGATGCCCAACCACCGAGCCACACTGGCCAGGCCTGGGATCCAATCTTGATGATGCCCTTTTTAAGACCTATTATCTTAGAGGCACTGGACACAGGGAATATTATTTCTGCATCTTAGTCCTGTCCCTAGTTCTATGACTTTCTTTCTTAATACAAGACTCATAAACTTCCAATATAAGAATGTGGAAGAGAGCCCACATGTGGGACGGGATTCTTTCTATTCTTGAAATGAATTGCGTTCCAAGAAAGCACCTGGTGTGTCATAGCTCTGTGGGGTGCTGGGTGCACCATGGGAAAGGTGTCTTTTTGATTACTTCATGGGATTCACTGCTCTGTTGCAGTGCTTTCATCTGGAAAAGTGTCTGTGTCCTTCAGTGGCTGCTGGTGTACCCGGGGAGAAATAATTTAGGACTCCTATTATTTGGTTATTAGAGGCCCAGTGCACAAATTCGTGCATGGATGGGGTCTGGCCCAGTGGGAGCCAATCAGGGCCAGGCCAGCTGGGGGGAGGGGTTGCAGGAGGTTTGGCGGGGGGGGGGGGGAGCTCATCAGGCCTCCATCGGCATTCCTCCTGAAGGCTTTGGTCTGAGTGGTGTCTTGATATGCAGGCAGGCTTGTCCTGCATAGACACAACTCAACTCACTGTCTTGAAAACATGATGCCAGAATAAGAGATGGCTATGCAGGGGTTCCATTCTGACAGGTCCAGCATGGTGCAAACAATCTTGCCAAATCCACCCCTGCCAGTTCTTGTCCTAGCTTCATAGCCCCTAATCTCTTTGGCCTAAAAATACCTTCACCTCTTACAGCAGAACTGGATGTGACCATCAGCTATAAAGAGTAAATTGGGAAGATCTTAGTGACTCTCCTCCCCGTCCAAAACCCCAAAGCCGCAGAGTCATTATAGTCATAAGTCCAACCTTGGCCTTTTCAAAGCCAGTTTATTCTACCATTAACTCTCTCATCAAGTTTGGTGTTAAACTAATTTCTAAATGAGCAGGTTGTGAGAACAAGACATTTTTTTTCCTCTATGTTCTGGATTTAGGAGTCAAGAGTCCTACTTTCAGATGGTGGGTTATATCGTGTTTTCTATGTTGATTATTAGGGTGGTACCTCTTTCCCAACACCAGACCAAAATGGCATGACCTTGGAGCAGGAGAAGGTTAGGATTTTACCGCTGAGCTGCAGTTCGATTGTTGTGATGACTCACCACAGAAATGATTGATGAGAGTGTGTATGTCTGTGTTTCTCTTTCAGAAGTGCCTAACTGCCAGTCATCCTACATGAGAGGGGGCTATTTCTCCAACAGCCATGAAGGTAAGTAACTTAAAAAAAAAAATATTCAAGGAAGCTTAAACTTGCTCAGTTTCCAGGCTAAGATTTGAGATCATAGTTTAAACCATCCTTAACTCATGAATATGAGACCTAGTTGATCATATTATTCCGTTATTTTGCACACAGGGTCTGAGGCATGCTCCTGAGCACAGTGAGGGCTGCCAGCATTTTCAATAGCAGTGACCCTAACCTTAGGAGTTCAGGGGAGAATGTGAAGAAAAGGTGAACCAACCAGGTTTCCACATTTCCATACAAGGAGGATACATAGATGTATACAAGACATTCAGCCTTGCCGAAACTGGTTTGGCTCAGTGGTAGAGCGTCGGTCTATGGACTAAAAGGTCCCGGGTTCGATTCCGGTTAAGAGCATGTACATTGGTTGTGGGTACATCCCCGGTAGGGAGTGTGCAGGAGGCAGCTGGTCGATGTTTTTCTCTCATCGACGTTTCTAGCTCTCTAACTCTCTCCCTTCTTCTCTGTAAAATATATTTTAAAAAAAACAAAAAAACATTCGGCCTAAACTGGAATTTAGGAATTATGTCATGACTTGAGGTGGTAGGTTCAGGACTTCTCTTCTGAACATTGAAACACGGGAGAGTTTTTTCCTTGCAACAAGCTTCCCCAGAAGTATGTCTTATTTTCTGTCAAATTAATCACTGCATACATATATAGAGCAGTGATTCCTCAAACCCAGGGCATCACCTTCATCTGGAACTTGTTTGAAATGCAAATTCTCAGGACCCACCTAGACCTGGTGAATAAGAAATTCCCAGCAATCCGTGTTTTAACAAAGCCCGGTGGTCTGATGCACATTCACGTCTGAGAACTACTACAGAGCAGAGAGTCTCAGCTTTGGCTCCACATTAGAATCACCTGAGGAGCTTTGAAAACATTTAATATCCAGGCTTCCACCAGAGCATTAAAGCAGAAATTCTGGGGTGGAACCCAGGGGTTTAGTAGCCTCTAAAACTCCCCAGGTGATTCCAATGTGCATCCAAAATTGACAACCACTGTTCTCTAGAGCAGTGTTTCCCAGACTTCTCTCATGATGAGAATCACCTTGTGGAGTTGTTAAAATACAGATTCCTGAATCCCAACTAAGAAGTGCTAAACTAGAATTTTTGGGAACATATAGGTAAAATTATATACTAAGCTTAGAGCACTAGTTAAGTATACAATTTTACCTATATGTTCCCAAAAATTCTAGTTTAGCACTTCTTAGTTGGGATTCAGGAAACTGTATTTTAACAACTCCACTGGGTGATTCTCATCATGAGAGAACTTTGGGAAACACTGCGTCTAGAGTTTTAGAGGAAGGTTGAAAGAACTAATAAAACAGCACTATGAAACATTGGCTGGTTTTGGTAAGTGATTGGTTCACAAGAGTGGTTCCAGTGAGAAATTATTTCCCACTGGCTTGGTTGGAGCGGAGACCAGGTGATTGCACTGGGCACTAGTATATTCAGAGTGGGTGTCCAGCCCTGGGAAGGAAGGGCTTCTCTTGGACCTGTGACTGGGATCGGCACAGCTGTGTAGGGCTCTCTTCCAGGTTCCCAAATGTTTCTACAGAATCAATTCATGTCTGCAGCAGGCAAAATAAGAGGGAGTTTGGGGGGAAAGAGGGAGAAGAACATTTTGCATAATCACAACATTTAGAAAGGAGCATGCTTTAAGGAAATAAAGGAAATATTTTTAGTAAGGCATTGGGCTGCTTAAACACAAAATACCTGGTGAGTTTGTGTTCCTTTCCCTGCCCCCATACCGTGAAGAAGTTCGTTGCAAAGAGACCTGCATTCTTAATTGCTCAAAATGATTCTGACATGGTTTTTCCCTCCGCATACAGGCTTGACCACAGATGCCTGTGAAACAGTTAGTGGAACAAGTGTTTCTGATTGCATCTGTGATTACTAAGATAGCCATCTTGCCTTAGGGTTCACCTGGAATCTTTGCTTGCTGTTTTGAATCTCTCATTTCTACTTTGCTCCTCAAACAGGTCCTTCCTTCCTGCCACCTTTATTTGAGTGATTAGATAGTTGTAGCCACAACTGATGTAATTGCTGGCGCACATTCAACTGACTTGCATTTCACTTAAACCAACAGCATCTTCCAGATGTTTCAGAGAATCACATGTGGTGATAACTAGAAACCACAAAATACATCAAAACGATACTCACAGGCAGGCCTTCATCTGATTAGTTTGAAAAACAAACCTAGAAGGTAATCTAGCTTTACATTTTCTCCTGGTATACTATAACTGCGTTATCTTTACATTAGAGGAAGAACAGCTCTAAAAATAACACAGCAAGTGTAACAGGTGTGTGAACTTTGAAGTAGTATACTTATAATGACTGTAATAAGGCCATTCAAACACCACTGGAGTTATCAAAATCCATATGGAAAATCAGGAATCTATAGTTTCCTGGCAAACAAGGCAAAAAACATGATGTAACTCTTGTTGATGATATAAAGTATTACAGTTCGTCATAAAAGTCAGTTTTCTAATCAAATTGGAAAATAAATGTATCATAGGAGTCATTGAATTCCTGACTTAAAAGTTAGCGTTGTGTTTCTAAGTCTTTTTTAGTGGAGACTATAGATTCTCTCATTTATTCAAATACTTATGGAGCACTTACTATGTATCAGATGTCATGAATATATGAAGATATTCAGAACATGATCCTTATCCTCAAGGAATTTAGAATCTATGGGAGAGAATAGAAGATAAAGCTCTCACGTTATTCAGTTTCTTAATAGTACTTATCACAATGTGCAATTGACTATCTTAACTTTTTTAAATTATTTATTGCACACTTATCTACCAGGAGCTATTCTTGGCACTCTGGTATAAAAATAAATAGATCCATGGAACAGAATATATATTAACTCATTGAATTCTCACAGCCCTATAAGGTAGGAATCATTATCTTCCCTAGTCTTCATATAAGAAAACTGGAGCACAGAGAAATTTATTAATTTATCCAAGGTCACACAGCTAATCTAGGTCCATCAGTCTGGCTCTAGGGCCTATCCAGGGGTGGGCAAACTTTTTGATTCGAGGGCCACATGGGTTCTTAAACTGGACCGGAGGGCCAGAACAAAAGCAACCTGACCATGCTGGCACTCTCATCTTGGGCTGCTGGTGAAGGAGCGGAAGGGAGAGCAAGAGAACCCTCCGCTCTTTCGGCTCCGCGGGCCGGATAGAACAGCCAAAGGGGCTATAGTTTGCCCACGGCTGGCCTATATTATTTAAATGTTCCATACTACACCATGTCTCATTTTTTTTTTTCCTACTTAATTGTCTCCACCAATTGGGATGTGAGCACCATGAGAACAAGCACAAGTCCATAGTCTTCTCACGGTCTACCTCCTTCCAGCAGAATGCCTGGCAAAAAAAAAAAAATAGTTATTGAATTAAACAATAAATAAATGACAATAAAATTATACAGCCTTAGAGGTAATTAAGCACACAGAGAAATAGTGCTTGGAGCTGAGGAAACAAAAATTAATTCAAACCTCAAAAAAAAAATCTCAGTTTCCTTTAAGCTGGGCAGTGTTTTCCCAGTTCCAGTCCTCTTAAAAATGGTGCTGGTCCTGCCAAGAACTTGGTCTGGACTGATCATGAAGAAAGAACAGCAGATTGTTTCTTGGCACCTTTATCTGTGCATTTTTCAAGTTATAGCAAATCCCTCTCAAAATGGAAGCTAGCCCTTCACTGCAGAGTGCCCCCCCCCCGTCCCCACTGCAGACCTGGCACGCACACACCTGCTCTGCAGAGCCAGGAGAGTGGGCCCAAGAACTGAGCTCAGGGAGCACCATTCACCAGGCAGGAGCTCCTGGTGCTTTCTCCTGAGAAGTGTGCTGGTGGAGGAGAGCACACTGCAGTGCTCACACCCGGAACCAGGCCAGACCACGGGGAGAGACGTGGTCCCCATCAAGCCTGTCTATTTAAGTGGCTTTGATTTGAAGCCACTGATCCTGTCAGGATGCCTGGTGACCTGGTGGTCAGCATGGAATGCATATTATAAGGTTTTTTGTGAATTGCCAAGTCAGGACATTCCTTCCTTCTTCTTGACCCCTTTCACGTTCTGCCCTGGCTTCCTTTCATTTCCACGTACACGTGTTGTTGGGCCAGTCAGTCCCCCCTTCTTGATCTCTGTTTTGTTATCTATAAAATGAACAAGTTTTATTGCTAGAACATCTCTTCAGATTCCTTCCATGTGCCTGGCAATAATGGCAACCTGCTTTTAGGATTATTACTCTGTGAAATCCTTCCCGGGCCCAAGTCTTGACTCAGTTTGGTGACCCTCTCTTCCTCCAAACTCTTTCATAGCTGAATGAGGTGTATGGGCAGCCTCGACAAAGAAAGGTTGAAAATGGCGAGACTGTGCACAGATCAACCAAATCCATGTAGCTAGGCCGACTGAAATAGATGAGATGTCTTTTCAGCTCCAAAGGCTTAGTCACAGCAACACTGATCCATACAGACATCAGAAGCAAGATGTGAAGGGACTTCTGGTGACTCAGTGCTTCCCTGCAGTCTTAGCTCTCAGAGCAGAGCCGCTCTGAAGCCCCGGCGATTACATCAGAACACAAAGGCCTAAGTCCTTTTGAAGTCCCCCAAAATTCAGCCTGCCATCAATATTTCCCTTAATAGGGCTTAGGCCCTAAAAGGATAAAATCCTATTTTTGTTCTCAGATCCAGAATTGTAATAGAACACACAGAATGTGTTAAGCAACGTGGTCTTTCTTCTTAACTTCTCCTTCAGGTTTTTCATACGAAAAAGATCCCCGGTTGTACTTCGATGACACTTGCGTTGTTCCTGAGAGACTGGAAGGTGAGCAGCCCTATCCTGTTTGTTGCTAAGCTGGAGGCTCAGGGATGTCAGAGCACCTCCCTCAGTCTTATGAACAGCAGATTAGCGTTAACTCTTTTTTTGCCCAAATCCCCTGAGATACTTAAGATTAAAGTATTGCATGTGTGTCTTTGTCCCACGCAGGCAAAGTCAAACAAGAGCCCACCATGTATCGTGAGGGGCCCCCTTACCAGAGGCGAGGCTCCCTTCAGCTGTGGCAGTTCCTGGTTACCCTTCTGGATGACCCAGCCAACGCCCACTTCATTGCCTGGACAGGCCGAGGCATGGAGTTCAAGCTGATAGAACCTGAGGAGGTGAGCATTGGATGCCGGACTCAAATGATGTTTTATTTGCTGATGGTGATGATGTTTGCTCTTGTTGCGTTCTCCATTGAGGCCATTACCGTGTTAAATACGCTCTTCTCATTCAGATCTGGCCTGGTCAAAGGGCTTGGCGGTGCCCTTCCTATTATTCAGAGGTCAGTTTACAATTCACAGACAGGCAGAGTTCGCCACTGTAAAATACATTACAAAGCATTAGTATCACTTCTACAAAGTCTGGGGAGGGAGGCCATCAAGATCTAAATGGGGCCAGTTTTTCATCTTAGAAAGTTGTTTACAAGTGTTGTTTCAGTGATAAACTTGTTTTTGTGCCGGCCCTTATGTGTCATAGCCTATATGTGGAGCTACAGAATATTTATATGACACTTTGGTAATATATTACAGGATGCAGCTACCCCAGTATGTATTTCAAATGGCTCTCACCTAAAGAAATGAAATTATCAGAGATAGGTCAATCTTAGGAGATTTAGAGTTGTGTGTGTTTTTTTAGTATATCATGTGACATCACAATAGTTGAAAGATGGCAAAATCTTCATTATTTTGTTAATAGAAAAAGAAATATCATTAGCATTATTACTGTTTGTTGCTCAGAACTATTCACAAAAAGGCCTATGGACAGAACCAGTACCATTTCTTCAGTGGGGAAGACATATTGCAGAACCCCTTATCTGAATATCACATAGTAAAGTAAATTAAATTAGACTCTCAGTTTGGCATATTCCAAAGGGATTTATTTTTAATTTCTATTTGACTTTGATTCTAGAGAGATTATAAATGAGAAGAAATAACAGCCCTGAAAATTTTGCATGTGCTTCGGCAGATGCAAACACACTTAGCACACTTAAATCAGCAGAGCATAAGTATCTTTGGGTATGTGTAATTGAAATGACAACAATGTTCTTAGAAATCATTTGAGCAAGAACTATAGTTTTAAATGTTGTTCCATTAATTCCAGGGCTCATGTTAGCACACTAAGGGGTTAAGTCGGTATGAGGGCTAACAGCAGAAGGTTAACAACCTGGCACTTGATTTGGAAGAAGAAAATGGTCCAAAAGTCAGAAGGAGAATATGTGGATTGGAGGCAGTTATAAAAGGAGATGCACGTATGGTGTTCCTTACCTTGTATCACTCACAAAAATGGAAATGTATCAGCATTCCATGTTATAAATGGTTTTTGTCAGGACTCAACCTACCCTCAAAGCCAGAGACCCGTACTGCTGTGTTTCTAAGCGTTTCTTTGTGGCTAAGTCATGTGGAAATGGAGCCACGTTTTCGCCGTCCAGCCATCCTGGGGAGCCACAGGCCCACATTCTGTTCCTCGTAACGCGGCCTGGTTTATGTGAGGCTTGAGGACAGCGTGTCGCCTGGACTCTCCGAGGCTTTGTGACAGTAAATCTGTCCTGCGGCAGCCCTTATTGATTTATCCTGCTTCACAAACAGGAGCTTTTATTACTTTATTGCCGCTGCCTCGGGCCTCAGCACAGGCTGTACAGCTGCAGGTGAACCTGGTTATGACCCTTTGTAAAGCTGTTATTGAATCTTCTGCTCTCCTACCAGTGGTAAAGAAAATGATGAACAGATGGCAAAGGGCCCCTGCTTTCTCAATAAAGAAACTAATATTAATCCAGAATGCTCATAAATGCCTAGCGCCCAAGTCACGTGAGAGGCCTGTGGTGGCCTTGAACCCCCCCCCCCCGCCCCCTCTCCGCTGATTGGACAGCTTCGTTTCTCCAGGAAGTGCCTCTTCCCGCCCCACCTTGCAATCCCAGGCATTCCATGAACCCTGACTGTTCCTGCGTCTTTACCCAGGGCGGTTCTGTTCCATCTCTGCACTTCCCCTCAGGACAGGCAGCTTCTGTGGTGTTGTTTTTTTTCCCCCCCACTGTACTCTTTGTGGGCCCTTCTCTTGCTAATGTCAGGAAGATACCAACTCCTCGGAAAAGCTGTAAGAAGTCGTCATGTGGGGGAGCTTGGAGGGTGAAGCGGAGGAGGAAGCTGTTTGGGACGTAATTGTAGGCAGCTGTGTGGCTGAGTAGTGCACTCTGGGTAATTATCCATAATATCCATTACACTGTGCATGGAAATTGTGGTTTTAGAACTGCGTTTTGGCAGGCCCCCTAATCAAATGTCTTTTGATAGTCGTCCAGCTTAGCACCCTCTCAATTATGACTGACTCGGCTTTAATCTGGAGCCATTTTCACTGTGAATCTGCATTAATGAATATTTTGGGGGTAGGGTTGTTTGTTGAACATGTGGCAGATAACTGATGCCATGGGAGGTGTAAAAGGATGGGCTGCGGAAAGAACCGCTCCCCGTGCTGTGGCTGCTCTCTCTTGAAAGGGGAGGAAAAGATATGTGGATTTTTTTTTTAAACTCCTTCAGCCTCCATCCTCAAGATGCCTGCTATCAAAGTCATGGTTGGGAAAGATGAAAGGCAGAAAAAGAGCTGGTCACCAACCATCCCCTGCTCCCCTCACCCCCAGAAATGAGGCAGCCCTGATCCCCAGCTGCTCTGCAGTTGTGCCGCATTATGCATTACTGCAGAAGGAGCAGCCCCGGGGAAGGCTACTGAATCACAGGGCCCTGGCCCAGGAGGATGAGTCAGTAACTATGGCTACCACGGATGCTTTGAAGTCTGTGCATGTACAAAACCTCTCTCCAGTAAGCTGTTGCATAAGCAGAGGGACTGCAAAGAGGGGTTGTGGCAGAAGCGGAGGAATATTCAAGAATGTTTCCCACCACTAACTACACTAAAGTGATGAGGCTGGGCTTCTTGTGAGGATCCCTGCGTCACTTGTGGCTGACAGTAGTTGGAAGTACGGTTTCATGGTGCCATTGCTGTTGAGCCAGGGCAGAAGAATATATATTAGGTTAGCAGGTTTCTCTTTACACTACTATTTCCAGATGCAATTTTTTGGTTAGTTTTGCCCTTTTGGCTGTTTCAAAGGCAGAGCTGAATGGATGCATTATGGAGCAAGGAGGAGAGCCAGGACATCGTGTGTGCATAAGGGGCAGGAAGTAAGCGAGTGGAAATTTAACTTTCACAGTTTCTTGCAAGGCAGAGTGGAATCATGGCTATTAAATTATTCTAATGTAATTAGGACAGATGCATTCCTCCTTGCTTATCAGATCATTTCTGGTATTTATTAAAGGTCATTTTAGAATCCTGAATTCAGATGTTGTTTTCACCCTGCCCAGACACTTGAAGCAAAACGCTGTGTTATGGTTTACTTTTCCACTTGCGATCTCCCTGCTTCCCATTCCATATTTAACATTTGGTGTTTTAATATAGTTATTTTTGCTTTTTTTAAATAAAAAAAAAAGTTTTCCAAAACGGGCTTACCATGTTCAAAATGTGACCCCTGGTTTGCATGTATTTAAAGACCTCTGAGAAAACTCACATTTCTGGGGTTGTTCTTTTCCTGCCTTGACAGTCATCTTTATAGGCAGGATCTGGGCTCTTGAGATACTTGAGAACAGAAATTGCTTGGCTGCCCTGAGAATTGGGTAAACTCGACTAGGAAGTTTTCTGGCTGTGAGACTTTTTTTTGCCCAGAGCTCCAATTACTTTCTCCCCGTCACTGCACCTCAGGTGGACTGGGTGGGTATAATGCACTTCAGAACTGTTTGGGAAACCCTGTTAATTTTTCATTAAGTGGATAATGGTGCTACATGTTTTAATGTCCATTCTGCAAGTCCTCTGGGAGCAGGGGATTGGATGGCAGCAGGCTGAAATGATCTGATTCCCCCTTATTCCATGAGCTGCAATAAGTAAACATCTCCCAGCCCCTCTCCAATCTTATTAGAATTGAACTTTTGCTCTGCTGGCCCATTAGCAACTCACTAGTGTGTTTCTAATGTTTCAGGAATGACCATTCTAATTATTCCTTATTGACTGCTACAGAAACTATAGCACTTAATGGCAACATGTTAATGGTCTACGGGTATTGGTCAATAATTCATATGTGGAGACACAGTAGAGCGCCTGCTTCCTCTGGGACGTTAGCCAAGCCCCCTGTAATCTTCGGTACTAGCATTCTTCCACCTCTAGGTCTCACCTCTTAGCCGTTGTGACCGAATCATCACCTTTGTGGACTGTTTAGTCTTGAGGGAATGAAATGCTTTTCCTTCCAGGTCAGGGGGAAGTGGAGCATTGATCAGGGCAGTCAGAGTATAGAACTGGCTCTCCTGGGTCGGGAGAGAACCACTAGGCCCTGGGAATGAGTTTCCGTTGCTTCCCTGTCTCTTCAGGTTGCTCGGCGTTGGGGTATCCAGAAGAACCGGCCAGCCATGAACTACGACAAGCTCAGCCGTTCTCTCCGCTACTACTATGAGAAGGGGATCATGCAGAAGGTGAGAGGTTATGAGAGACGCAAACCGCTCTGACCACATTCGGAGAGCATGTCAAGGGCTTCTGCAATAAGGCTGTTTATCATGGCTGGCGGGAGAACATTGGAAAATAAATGGTCTTCTCGAGTTCTTAACTGGAGAAAATGCCAGCCTCCTAAGTGATTCTGTGGTAGGAGAAAGTCTTGGAAAAGCAAACTTAAGACAAGAGTCAAGTGAGATATAAAGGGTACCTTTATTGCTCTTGAGTGTGCACAAAAACCAGAGGTTGTGTGTGGAACAAATCATGGGAAGATTAGGCTCCTCTGCTTTCCTTAAACGGCCTCTAATTACGAAAATGTCCAGACACTTGGGCCAATTATTGTGTCCATAAAGGAGCATGTGCGGGAATTGACTTGAAGGTCTCCACTCTCACAAGAGTTTCATTGAAGCCTTTAGTTGTTAAAGCATCTAGACCTTCAAATATGTTGGTTTAATGTTCTCAAAAGTGTTAGAAAAGTAACCAACTCTTGAGGTGGGGAACCAGAGATTTAATATAAACTGTGGCTTAGAAAAACTAAATGGGGGTGGTTAAGTGTATGTCTGCATTACCTGAGCGAAGCTGATTTTCAGGTTTGATTTTGGGAGGGATGTGATGCTAAACAACCAGCAGAGAATGGTTCCCAGTGACCTAGATTGCTCGTCAGCTACATCGTGAGGCCTTTGGATAATCCAGACTTTGTGGTGATCCTTAGTGTTAGGACGTGTAAATCCATATAAAGTAGTTATTGGTTCCTCAGTGTAACAGAGCCAAGGGATGAGCAACTTAAAGCTGCAGGTAAGCCAAGAAGCACTTCTTTTTGGCTTTGGAACAAACTTAAAATTTCCACATAGGCCGTCTGATCAAACTCCGAGCCCAGTGGTCGGTAAACTCATTAGTCCAAAGAGCCAAATATCAACAGTACAACGATTTAAATTTCTCTTGAGAGCCAAAAACCAACTTCTGCGCATGGGCCACGAAGTTTAATCGCACTGTACGTGCGCGCCCACACGTGGTATTTTGTGGAAGAGCCACACTCAAGGGGCCAAACATCCGCATGTGCCAACCACTGCCCTAGCCTTTCAAAATAACAAAGCTTATTTAAGCCTATCTAGTGTGAATTCGAAATTCAGATACCTCAACTGCTGCGCTGTGGTGTCAACCCAACACTTGGCAGGTAGCAGGCCCCCAAGATGTATCAAAATTAATTTGAATGATTTGGATAACCGGTTACTAATGAGACTCCGTTGGTCCCTGGCTTCCTGAGAGCTTGGTAACTTGCCAATATCTCATTATTCTTCCCTTGGTCCCCACCATGCCCTGTTCCAGCTGGGCCTTACTGGGTGTGTTTTCTCTCTCTCAGGTGGCCGGGGAGCGATACGTCTACAAGTTTGTCTGTGACCCGGATGCCCTTTTCTCCATGGCCTTCCCTGACAACCAGCGCCCGTTCCTGAAAGCGGAGTCCGAGTGCCACCTCAGCGAGGAGGACACCCTGCCGCTGACACACTTTGAAGACAGCCCCGCTTACCTCCTGGACATGGATCGCTGCAGCAGCCTCCCCTATGCTGAAGGCTTCGCTTACTAAGTTTCTGAGTGGCTGAGCGGCCGAACCCTAGAGCTAGCAGTTCCCATTCAGGCAAATGAGGGCAGTGGTTTTGTTTGTGTTTTTGGCTGTTCCTAAAACTTGCCCTTTGAGTATTATCTGGAGAACCCAAGCTGTCTCTGGATTGGCACCCTTAAAGACAGACACCTTGGCTGGGGAGTGGGAACAGGGAGGGGCAGAGAAACCTCCAAAAAGGCTTGGTGCCTCAGCTCCGATCCTGACAGGGTTTCTGGGAAGAGATTGCGATGGAGCCTCCTTCCCATGGACAATATATGCAAAGCAATACCTTGTTCAGGTTAGTGCCCACCAACTGGGGGAGAGTGTGACAATCTGCATTGATCATGGACTACTAAATGCCTTTACCTAGAAGGGCTCTGATTTGCACAATTTCTTGAAAATGAAACCACAACCCCATAGGATAGTAGGTAGGCTACGTTGGGGAGGCTCAAACCAGGAAGGGTTAAAAATATATCACAAACTTCAGAGAGCTCGTCTATGTTTCTGAAATGTTTCCCCTCGGTCTAGAAAGACAGGGGGAAAAGTCAGAACAGCTGTCACCCACTCCACGGTTCTCAAATAATTAGCATCGCGCTACTCCTGGGAACCTTCTGGCCATGTGGTCAGCACGTGAACAAGCCCCCTCTTCTCTTCCCGGTCACGTGGCTGCGTGCGGATGGCTTTCCTTTCAGGAGAAGGGCGGTGAACACTTTGACAGTATTTTGCTTTGCTTTGATTTGAGGGGTTGTTTTGTTTTGGCGGTGGTTTTGGGAAAACAGTTTATAAACTGATTTTTGTAGTTTTGGTATTTAAAGCAAAAAACAAAAAAAAAAAAAACAAAAAAAAAACAACCAAACCTTTTGGTAACTGCACTGCATCCCTTCGATGAGGCAGTGCCGACTTATGAAGACGCTGCAGCTTGAAAGGGGCTTTGGTGGGGGCTTCCCCTCAGCTGAGGACAAGCCCGCTTGACCGCCCGCTTTGTGCTTTCTGCACCAGACCGCCTGACGGGACACTTGCACCTGAGTTGTACATTTTCGAGGTGTGCAGGGCAGCCTGAACACACCGCTTTAGATTCTATGTGTATAGTTCCCCCACAGCCTCTTTACACGCCCTCTCTTGGAAAGCAGATGTACATACTACACATCACGTCCATTTGGAACCTGGTCACCTGGTGGGAACCCGGGGGGGTACTCGTCCCTGGGTGTGACTGATGACAATTTCCGTTTCATCGGTTCCTTTTGTTTTTCCTTTTTCTTTCCTTCTTGGACTTGAAACCCTGCATATGATTCCATAGGGTTTGAGACTTACACATGTGACACTGACAGGTAAAACAGTGCTAGCATTTTAGTTTCCTGCCACCTTAAAAAAAAAAAATAAGTAAATAAAAAGCTTACCTGATTGCTGTATTATATTGATGACGTTTTTCAACCACCCAGCGAGAGTTATGTGGAAGTTGAGCTCACAGGAGAGGAAACGTTCATTAGGAAGGAGGTGGCAACGCCTTGCTGCCGGCCTGCTCTGTTGACAGCGCTCTGTGCCCCCGTGACACAGCGCTGAGAACCGCTGTGCTGCTCCACGGGTGAAGGACAGCGTGGGCTCCACGAGGGTGGCACCTGCCATGAATTGTTTTCCTACGGATACATAGTCCCAAATGGCCCCCTCCGCCCCATGACCGGCAGCACATTTGTGAAGACGGTCCCTGGGGTCAGGGGTGTATCTTATAGCTATGGAAACATAAGGTTTTCCTCTGTTGGAAGCTACTCAAGCCCACAAAGGTGTTGAAGCTATAGCGTAGGCCTTCGTTAGCATTGTACTCTAATCAAAGGACTCTTTTTCAAACCATATTTATAGCTTTCTAACCTACACATAGTCTATATACATAGATGCATATTTTATCCCCGGCTGGCTAGAGATTTATTTGTTGTAAATGCTGTATAGGATTTGTTTTTTGGTTTTTTTCCTTTCTTTACTTATCCTGGTTTGGGGTTTTTTTTGGGGGGGTTGGTTGGTTTGTTGTTGTTGTTGTTTTTTTAATGGGTTTATGCTATCTTAGCAAGAATGAAAATAATCGCATAGCCTGAGCTCCCCCTCCCTGCTGTGACCGCGTGGCCTGTGCTGGCAGGGGCGTGGGCCGGAGACATCACCGCTGCATTCCCATCGGACTCATGCACCTCCCGGAGGGTTTTATTTTTCTGTTGGTTGGTTTTGGTTTGCTTCTTTTCCAGAGTGTGGAAAGTCTACAGTGCAGAAAGGCTTTAACCTGCCAGTTGATTTGAAATAACTCCCCCCCCTGCGCAGGGCCGTATGCATCCTGCCAAGCTGCGTTATATTCTGTACTGTGTACAATAAAGAAGTTTGCTTTCAGTTTGCCAAGTGCCTGAAACCGCCTCTTTCTTGCAACTCCGTGTCTGATTTTTTAAAGCAAGTGAAAGCCGCTTGGCTATGTCTCTCTTGTTCTCTCTCCCACTCTCTCCCTCTCTCGTTGTCTCTCAACTATTGAGTGTTACCCAGGATTGTGGAGGGGACAGTAGCTTAGGGAACTGTTTACCCAGAAATAGAGAACACAGCTGCTTATTGGCCTCACCTCTTAAACTCTGGCTGAAAATGTGATCCACAGGAGAGGAGGGAAAGGTCCTTTCCCCAGCCAGCGATGGGCTGAGGCCACCCTGTCCCCTTTAGCCCATCTACTCCCCCATACTTTGGTATTTTTTAAAAGATATTTTTATTGATTTCATAGAGGAAGGGAGAGAGAGAAACATCAATGATGAGAGAGAATCATTGATTGCTTCCTGCACGCCCCACACTGGGGATTAAGCCCACAATCCAGGCATGTGTCCTTCCTGGGAATCGAACCATGATTTGGTTAACCACTGAGCCATGCCAACCAGGCAACTCTTAGTATTTTTTAAAACATACCTCATGTTTGGACTCTGAGTTGTGTGGAAAGATTACTAACTAGCCAGGACTCAAGAGTCTCTGAATGATTCTAGCTCAGCCTCTTACACAGATACTTTCGAAAACCAGTAACAACTTGAGAAGACATTTATTTCCCAATTTTCCCGAAATAGGTTTTGATCTCAAAAGTAAAAATTTTACTAATAGTTGCATCTGGAACAACAACAGCAAAAACTTGCCTGCTTTTGTTTTTTCTAACCCTGCAACAGTGCAAAAGTCTCCCAAATGTGTCTTTTTCTCGTGGGTTCACTTGGGCAAAGTCTGGAACAAAATGAAGTTTGCAGGGTTGAGTGCAGTTTTATGCCTGTTAGTGTTCCTATTTCATCCCTTTTTTCCGCAGCTTACCTTGGGCTTTTCAGGACTCCTGTTACAGGAGAGAAATAAGTAGAGCCTTTTTTTCAAGCCTATAACAGAAGGCTTTCTGTAAGTTTATCTACTTTCTCTCTTTGACCATTTTACAAGCCCTTAAGTGTAAAAACATCTGAGACCGAACGGGCGCACAGCCGCTTGAATGGGAGCTTGTGAGGAATGAATGTCCGCCACATAAGCCCATTAGCTCAGACAGATTAAGATGCTTGGGGAGAAGGCAGGGGAGCCCGGGACAAAGCAGCTCTGCCTCTCCGCTTCGCCATGATAAGGCTCTGACAATCAGCGTCCCATTATTCACGGGCTCATTATCCAAGCCGGGCCCAGACCCAGATCGTTAACCTAACGCGGGAGGTCACCAAACACTGGGCCGCCCTTTTCATGTGGGGCGCTAGGATAAGGAAGCCCAGAAAATGTGAAGTTTACTCTTCATCGAGGTCCCTTTTCACCAGCCAAGCCAAGGAAACAATGCTTATTCAGTCGTTCAGTGACAAAGAGGTAGTGTGAGGGCAGAAGAATGTGCTTTTGAAAGCCAGAGTTATGTGTAGAATCTAAATTCTAATGCAGCTGGGACAAATGTAAACGAATGTGGGAGAAAAACACTCATGTTTCCCGTTGGTTGGAAACCTCGGACAGTTCTGTTACCCAGTGGGTACAGGTGGCTGGAGCTCTCAGTGTGTGGCCTCTCAAAACACAGGCAAAAGGGGAGTCGGAGTAGAGAGAGAAATCATCCGTTCTAACATATGAGAGCATTAATTTTATTCAGCATATATATTGTGCTTAAAATAGGGGGGCGGGGATGAGACTACCACACAGATAAGCCACTGAGTCCTTTTGATCTCAGCAAATAACGCTGGTGTCCCATTCAGGAGGGGCTCCTTGCGTGGCCAGCCTTCCCTTAGCTCCTCCAGTTTAAGAGCTGGCTCTACCCCCGGCTGGGTTTGTTGACCTTGGCAGTGAACCTCAGATAGCTAACCTTTGGATAGCACTTTACAGTTTACAGAGCACTTTTTCATTCCCATTATCTTTTTGGCAGACTTTCTTAAATGGTAACACTTTGTTGAAATTGAAAATACTCACGGCTGTTAGCCTCCAAAATTACTTTCTTGAAGCGTGCACAGCGGCTTACCCTGGAAAAGAGGACTAGACCCTGGGAGGAAGGACACACGGATTCCGGCCCCAGCTCTGAGGTTGATTGGATTAACCAGATGATTGCTGAGCCATCCTGGCCTAAGCTCCTGAATTGAAAATAGATTGTAGGGGAGCAAGACCAAGTAGTAGGCTATTATAGTAATGCTGGCGAAGTGAGACAGGGGCTTTATCCGGGGCCTAAGGAGGTCATAATCTGGATATATTGTTACGGTAGAGCCAACAGGTTTTGGATGTGGAGAGACAAGGAAGTCAGTTGTGGCTCCAAGGTCTTTGACCTTGCTGATGTTTCCATTTACTGAGACGAAAAAGACTGAAGAGAAAAAATTGGGGGTGGGAGTGGTGAAAGAACAGGCAATCTGTTTGGGACATATTGACTTTGAGGTGCCTCTTGTAAATCCAAATGGGAATGGCGATTTGGATATGCAAGTCTAGAGTGGAGGGGAAAGATCCAGGCCAGAAATAGAAATTAAGAGTCATCAATGTGTAAAGCGTATTTAAGGCTGAGACCGGATGAGATCACTAGGGAATAAGAATAGATTGAAAAAAAAGTTTCCAGGACTGAGCCCTGATGCACTCCAAGATTAAGGATAGGAGAGATGAAGAACCATCAGAGGAGACTGAAAAAGAACGGCTAATGAAATAGGAGTAACCAGGAGGCTATTTCCAGGAGAACGGAGACACCAACTATGACCGACGCTTCTGATGTGTAAAGTAGGGTGAGGACTGGGACTAAATTAGTAACATGGACGTCATAGATTACTTGCACAAGCCATTTCCATAAAGGGAGAGATATCAAATACAGAACTAATCAATACTACTGGGATCCAAAGGAGGTTTGAGTTTACTCTCAGTTTGGGACAGGGAATAAAGAAGGCTCATTGTTCCCAAATCCTGGGTTTGAATTCAGCCCAGCCTCTTACTAGCCCTTCATTTTCATTCTCTTAAAATCTGAAAGAGGCCCAGAAAACCCTGCCAGTTATCTGTCCAGAAGGTATAGTATACAGAGAGTTTTGTTTGTTTGTTTGTTTGTTTGTTTGTTTTTTGGTCTTTTTTTTTAGGATTTATGGGCAATTAAGATGCTGTTATCACCATCTTTCCCATCTCTACAGGACTCTATTCTTGTTTTATGCTCAAATTTCTTTTTTGGAAATATTGTGTTTTTAAATAACTTTCTTTTTCTTGTTACACAATTGGCATATGTTTTTTTTGTTTGTTTGGTTGGTTGGTTGGTTGGGTTTTTTTAAATATATTTTATTGATTTTTTACAGAGAGGAAGGGAGAGGAATAGAGAGCTTAGAAACATCGATGAGAGAGAAACATCGACCAGCTGCCTCCTGCACATCCCCCACTGGGGATGTGCCTGCAACCAAGGTACATGCCCTTGACCGGAATCGAACCTGGGACCTTTCAGTCCGCAGACTGACGCTCTATCCACTGAGCCAAACCAATTTGGGCTGGCATATGTTTTTTATAGAAAAGCGTAAAAGAAAACATAGCCAAGTTTTAAACTATTCTAAAAATTCAACTAGAGATCATAGTTAACACTTTACTGCACAACTTTCCAGATGGCTTTTTCTATATTGTTATTTAAATTTTAAAATGTGGTCATATTTATATCATACATAAGTTTTTAAATTACTTTTTAAATAAAATATTTGAACATCTTTCCATACTAAAAAATATTCTGTTACAAAACCTAGCTGCATGCTATTCCGAAGTACATATATATTTAAGCAGTTCCCTTTTCTGAAGATTTAAGGAACAACAAATATATATTCAAAAGCAAACCAAGTGACCTCCATACAAAATCAAACAAATGAATAATAATTTGAGCCTTTCCTAATGTTCCCCTATTAATTTTACCTTCTAAGTGTCTCTTGAATTCATCTCCACCATCACCACCATTATCTCTCACCTGGACTATTGCCATCACCATCTAGCAAGTCTCACCACATCTACTCCAACCCCTCTCCATATTGTAGTTAGAGTGACTTATTAAAAGCCCGAGTCATTCCCACGCCTGAGACTTTTCATGATACCCACTGGAATACCGAAAATTAAAAAAAAAGACTAACAATACTAAATGTTGGCAAAGATACAACTCTGGGGGTGTATAAAATGGAACAAACCACTTTGGAAAACTATTTGGCAGTTTCTTATTAAGGTAAAAATACATCTATTCTATGATCCAACAATTTCAATATGAAATATTTACCCAAGACAGATATAAACCTGTGTTCACAAAAAGACCTCTGTAAGAATATGTTTAGAAGCTTTATTCACAATTGCCACCACAAACAACCCAAATGTCCACCAACAGAAGATCGACTAAACAAGTTGTGGTATCCACATAGGAGAATACTGTACTACTCCACAACCAGAAAGGAACAAACTATGGTGATAGAATCAGATAGTGGTAGCAGGGGATCGGTGGGCAGGAACTATTTAGAAAGGAGTGGAGGGAGGTTCTGCAGCAATAGAAATATTCTACATCTTGGCTTAGGTGATTGGTATATATGTATGTTTGGCAACATTTGGCAAGCTGAACACCTGAACTCTGTGCATTTTATTTTATGTTAATTATCCCTCCGAATAATATTTGTAGTCACTTCTTGGGATAAAACCAAATTCCTTACTTTGGCCTTACAGGGTGAGTACTTGCCTATCTCTCCAGCTTCATCTTGCTACATTCTCTCCTTTATGTTATACTAGAGGCCCAGTGCATGAATTCCTGCACCAGTGGGGTCCCTCAGCCTGGCCTGCAGGGTCAAAAATGCCTCTCCAACATCCCTTGAGAGGTCCCAGATTGTGAGAGGGTGCAGGCCAGGCCGAGGCATCCCACTGGTGCATGATCAGGGCCAGGGAGGGATGCCACAGGTTGGCTAGCCAGGGAGGGACCACAGGAGGGCTCCAGGCCAGACTCCAAAAGCAAGCTAACCTACTGGTGGTCAGTGCATACCATAGCAAACAGTTGAGTAGCCTTAGCATATCATTAGCATATTACACTTTGATTGGTTGAACGATGACCAGACAACTGGATACTTAGCATATTAGGCTTTCCTATATGATAAAGGGATAATATGCAAATTGACCATCACTCCAACACACAAAATGGCCACCACCAGCCAAAACCGGATTGGCTCAGTGGTAGAGCGTCGGTCTGCGGACTGAAAGGTCCCGGGTTCGATTCTGGTCAAGGGCATGTACATTGGTTGTGGGCACATCCCCGGTAGGGGTGTGCAAGAGGCAGCTGGTCGATGTTTCTCTCTCATCGACGTTTCTATCTCTCTATCTCTCTCCCTTCCTCTCTGTAAAATATCAATAAAAAAAAATTTTTTTTAAATGGCCACCACCATGTGGTTAAAAATGGCTGCCCCCATGTGGACACAAGATAGCCACCACAAGATGGCCAGCAGGGGAGGGCAGTTGTAGGTGATCAGGCCAGCAGGAGAGGGTGGTTGGGAGGGGCCAGGCCTGCAAGGGAAGGCAGTTGGAGGTAATCAGGTCTGCAGGGGAGGGCAGTTAGGGGGACCATAGCAGCAGGGGAGGGCAGTTGGGAGGGACCTAGCCTGGCAGGGGAGGGCAGTTAGGGGCAATTGAGCTGGCAGGTGAGCAGTTAGGTGTCAATCAGGCTGGCAGAGGAGTGGTTAGGGGTGATCAGGCTTGCAGGCAGGCAAGCAGTTGGGATCCAGAAGTCCTGGATTGTGAGAGGGAATGTCAAGCATCCCTGAGGGGTCCCAGATTGGAGAGGGTGCAGGCTGGGACACACCCTCCTGCAATAATTTCGTGCACCGGGCCTCTAGTTATTATTATATATGATGTTTAGCACCCTGCCTTCTTCTGGTGTCTCAACTATACCTTGCTCCCTCCTTGACACAAACTGTTCCCTAGACCTGAAACTTTACACTGCCTCTAAGTCTATCCCTAACTCAATCCAGCTCAACCCCAACACATTCTTTTTTTCTTTTTTTTTAATTGATTTTTTACAGATAGGAAGAGAGAGGGATAGAGAGTTTGAAACATCAATGAGAGAGAATCATCGATCAGCTGCCTCTTGCACACCCCCTACTGGGGATGTGCCCACAACCAAGGTACATGCCCTTGACCAGAATCGAACCTGGGACCTTTCAATCTGCAGGCCAACACTCTATCCACTAAGCCAAACCAGTTTCGCGCCCCCCCCCACACACACACACACATTCTTTTAACCTCAATTCAAAAGCCACCCCATGGAAAACAATCAACTAATCTTGCAAGTAAATGAATAATTTTAATTTCCTGGCCTTCCTAGATATGTTCTTGTCTCCCAATATACAGTGCTCTTCTTCAGCACTCCTTAGTTTGTGTGTGCTTTTTCATAGCCCATCTCACAATTCTTAATTGTTCACATATTTGAAAAGTTAGTTGATTGTCTGCTCCAATAGACTATAAATTTCATAAAGGCAGGACCATGCCACTTGTGCTAACTGCTTTATCTCTCAAGTAAGTAATTAAGAAATGTCTATTGGATGAATAAATATAATAATGAGCATCTTTATTTATTTATGACTTTCAGGATAAATTCCAGGAAGATAGATTGTTTCGGCAAAGGGTAGACACATTTCAAGACTATTTATATGAACTGCAAAAGGCCCACCAAAAAGTCTGTATTAATTTGTACTTGTTTCAGCAGGAGACTACTGATTCTCACAACCTTTGTCTACATTGGGCATTATTTATGTTTATAGATCTATTTACCATTCCTTCCTTCTCTTCTTTACTTAATTCAAATATTATTTACAGGGTACCTATTAATACTATGTACCAAGCCAGATGTTGAGAATTCAATAGTGAATTAGAGCAGTAGTTTTCACATTTTTGGCTTACATGCCCTATAAAAGAATTTTGAAAAGCTGGGTATCCTTTATCACTATTTTAAGTTGACATTAAAAATTTCCCATCATATTTTTTAACATTGAAAAGGATAGCCCCAGCCAGGTGGCTCAGTTGGTTGCAGTGTTATCTCATACATCAAAAAGTTTTTTGGTTCAATTCCCAATCAGGACACATACCTAGATTGCAGGTTCAATCCCCAGTTGGAGCACATATAGGAAGCAACCTATCAATGTTTTTCTCATATTGATGTTTCTCTCTCTCTTTTTCTTTCTCTCTCTTCCTTCTCACTCTAAAATTACTGAACATATCCTCAGGTGAGGATTTTTTTTAAGTTGAAAAGGGTATAATTTTCAATTTATTGCAAATTCTGTCTTTTAAAATATAATTATTCCAATTTAACAATGGATTCTATTTACATTAGCAATTTAATTACCACCATCACTAAATTATCACCATTTATTATCACCAAATGCACAACCTCTTCTTTTTTAAATGCTTTACCTTTTTTCACAATTTCTTTAACAGACTTTTGTCACTCCTTTTTATTCTTAAATCCATATTTTCATGTATGTCCACAAAAGAATATTATCCTATGCGGGGGGCCTGATGTGGCGGGATCTCCCTTCTCCTTGTCCCGCACGGAAAGAGAGATGAACGAACCGGTTCTAAGGGGAGGCGGCCAGGGATTGAGAAATATTAGAAATAAAGAGAGAAGACACAGAGATAGATTTTAAGCTGGGAGCTGGGAGGGCCGCTGACCTCCCCTGCTGGAGAGGCAGACTGACGACCTCCTAAACCACACAGCACATCTATTTATTCTCCAATCTAACAAGGGGGTTTCACAGAAAAACAAGGAGCCTGGGAGGGCCCAGGTCCACCCACTCCTTCCTCCTGGACAAACACAAGCCAGGAACTAAGAACATCTCCGCACTCCCAGGATGGGAGTGCAACTGACATGATTCTGCCAATATCCCGGGCCCAGTCAGCAACAATCTAAAGAATGTCCGGGTATCTTCCCATTTGGCCCTCTACAATCCTAATACAACAATACATTTTTGTGTTTGGAAGTCTTTATTCTACTTTTTTATCTTGCTCTAACATAGTTTTATACAACAAATTACTTTAAATAATTTCCTTTGATGATGACTTTACAAATTAAAAATTAATTTATATTGAGTGATTATTAAAATTATCAGTTCATAATTGATCAAAACAGCATAAATATATAACCAAACCTGATATGTAATTGTTAAACATAAAAAGTAGAAATTTGGCAGAAATGAATCTCTCAGTGATCTCATTGGGATGGGCATGTTATTGGTTTTTCCATACATTCACTACAAGAATGAGATAGGGCTTAGCACCAGTTCTATTTTTAATTTCAGTTTTAAGTAAGTGTTAAGTTATACCATGTGACAGAGAAAGCTATCTGTTGACCAAAATCGTTTTTCTTTTCTCCCCTGGCAATAAGATTGTAGCCAAATGTGTGACTGGTTATTATCCCTGGTGGCATCCCTTGTAGTGTAACTGTACTGGTTATTAATATGTTGCCTATCAGCTCAAATTCACCCTTTTTGTTTGCTCTGTGAAATGGATCTGGGCCCTTTAAACATATTTCCTTTGCTAGCTGGCACTGAAGCTTTGTCAGTAGAGGGCATCAGAGTGACTCTGAAGGAGAAGAGGGTTTTACTAGTTCCTGTGTGCAGGTTCCTGAAGTGATAACAGCTTCTTCAGTGTCCAGCTCCTGTAGTGCCCAACAGCCAGCAGCTTCCCCCCCCCCCAGATAGTTTTGTAGCAAAGTGCCTTGAGCAGCTTAGATTTCCATCAAGTTCCACCAGCCAGGCATTTCTCTGCCCTATCGTCTAGCATAGTGAAGGATTAATTTAGCAGGCTCACATTGTCCAAATCCTGCACATTCCAAAAGAATTTGGCCTTTGCCTGGCTCCTGGGAGATAACTCTTAAGCCCTTGGAATATCCTACCTGGGAATAGTGTATTGGGCCTAGGCCATGTTAATCTATGCTAACAATGTTGTTTATGGTAGGGGGTCTTGGGCCACATGGTATCAGTTGACGTCTGGAAGGGCTGGACACTAAGTAACTAAGGTCAGCCATGTGGACCAGCCCTCAGTAGAAACCCTAAACACCAAGACATGATGAGATTCCCTAGCTGGCAATACTTCATGGATGTTTTCACACATCATTGCTGGGAGGATAAGTGCTGTCCATGTGACTCCACTGGGAGGGGATAATGGAAGCTGCAATTGACTCCACCCTGTGTGTCTTTTGCTTTGCTCATATTAATCTATCTGCATCTGGTTATTAATGAGATAATAAACAGTGGTTAGGGGCAATGAGGCAGGACCTATAAGAGTCATTTGTAAACAAACAAACAAACAAACAAACAAAAAACATGCTTTTCTGAGTTTGTGCCCTTCTCACAAATAATTGAATTTGCAGGTGATACACCTCTATCAAAAGTTTGCATCTCAGCCTTGAGAGGAGAGGAGAGGGGAGGGGAGGGGAGAAAAGAGGAGGGGAAAGGAGGGAAGGAGAAGGGAAGAGAGGAGAAGAGAGAAGAGGAAACTCTTCCTCAGGCACTCTGTCCCAGCCCTGAGTCAATATCAACTCATTATATCTGTCATCCCTTTATTTCTGAGCTGCCGATTCCTGGTCATACCAATGTCCCATTACAGTTAGTAATTCTTCATATTAAACTTTTCCTATTCAAATTATTTTGTGGTTTTCCTCTCCTGATTGGACCCAGATAGGCACAGGGGTCATGTTCCATGTTCTCGCTAAACAGAAATAATGTGTGCTATTTCTGAGCTATTAAGAAAGCAGGTACACCACCACCGTGCACCCTTCCAGTTGGATATAGATGACGACAAGACCTGAGGGATGGTGGAAGCACAAGCCTGGGCCTCTGATTCACCACCTGCTGGAGAGGATCTGCCGATTAAGAAATAAACTTGGACCATTTTTTAGTCTATTTGTAATACCCATGTAACCTACCCTAACTAACATACCTAACTAACGTAAACAAGTGCTTAGGGATGGAAGGAGTGATGTATATGTGTTATTAAATACAAATGCCACTCCACTCTTAGAAGTCCTTCTAAGTTCTGTGCCAAAATTTACATACTGATCTTTCATTGGAAACTAGAGGCCTGGTGCACGAAATTAGTGCATGGGGGATGGGATGTCTCAGCCCAGCCTGCACCCTCTCGCAATCCAGGACCCTTAGGGGGATGTCTGACTGCCACATTCGGACACCCCTCTCACAATCTGGGACCTCTGGCTCCTAACCACTCACATGCCTGCCTGCCTCATCGCCCCTAACTACTCTGCTTGCCTGCCTCATTGCCCCTAACCTCTTGCTTGTCTGCCTGATCACCCCTAACTGCTCTGCCTGCCTGCTTGATCACCCCTAACTGCTCACCACCTTTCTGCCTAATTGCCCCTAACCACCTCTGCCTCACCTCCCCACCCCCTACCCCCCACCCTCCCATCCCACTGCTGTATCTTCACCCAGAATGGCATCCAGGAGGTCATTCAGCTGTCTGGTCTAATTAGCATATTATGCTTTTATTATTATAGATTATCTTAAATGACCTATCAATTGACAACTCTATTAGTTGCCCCTTCAATTTTGTTGGGGGAAAAAAGACTAAAAATTATTTAACTTACAAAAATATAAGTTGCCAGTCACTAGAATGTAATCATTTTTCAATTTTTGAGAAGTATACCAAAAAGATTTTAACACATCTTAACTACCAAATGACTCTTATAGCAGTAGTTCTGAAAGTGTGGATTCCAGGCAAGCCATCAGTATCATCTAGCAACGTGTTAGAGATAAAAATTCTCAGGCCCTACCTCAGACCTACTGAATCAGAAATTCTGGGAACCAGCGATCTATTTTATGAACAAGCCCTCTAGGTCAGTGGTCGGCAAACTCATTAGTCAACAGATATCAACAGTAAAATGATTGAAATTTCCTTTGAGAGCCAAATTTTGTAAACTTAAACTTCTTCTAACGCCACTTCTTCAAAATAGACTGGCGCAGGCCGTGGTATTTTGTGGAAGAGCCACACTCAAGGGACCAAAGAGCAGCATGTGGCTGGCGAGCCACGGTTTGCCGACCATTGCTCTGAGTGATTCTGATGCATTGCTCAAGTTTGAGGATCACTGCTGTACACTCTGCCTGTAATTCTTTCCCTTGGATTTGTATTTTATCTGATAGTTTCCAAAAGTGTTGCCATAATTACATACATCCCATGATTTTTTCCATAAAAATAACTCCTAGATTTCACCCACACTCAGGGCGAGGGGATAACACAAAGGTGAGAATACCAGGAATGATTGGTACCCTCTTAGACTTTATCTGCCACATTATGAAGTAGTTTTTGTTTAAATGCCTTTGTTTTGTCACATGATTTCATTGTTTGTTTCATTCTTTTTTTTAATATATATTTTATTGATTTTTTTTTTTTTTTTTACAGAGAGGAAAAGAGAGGGACAGAGAGCCAGAAACATCAATGAGAGAGAATCATCAACCAGCTGCCTCCTGCACACACACACACCCCACCGGGGATGTGCCCACAACCAAGGCACATGCCCTTTGACCGGAATCGAACCCGGGACCTTTCAGTCTGCAGGCCGACGCTCCATCCACTGAGCCAAACCGTCTTCAGCTGTTTTATTCTTGAGCTACACCTGGTGGTGGTCCCTGGAAGCCCAAGCTTACACTCTCATAACTTCAAGTCCCACAGAAAAAAAAAAAAAGGATCTCCTTTGGAATAATACCACATTTTACCAAAACTTCAGAGTTTCCATTTAGAACATTCAATAATAAGCATTCTGGAAAATGTTTACTAGATTTGGCAAAGTTGGACCTCATGTTCAAACCAATCAGTCAAAGCAGACCACGACCTATTTCCCATCGGAAAGAGTCTGATGTTATTTTTTAACTCAAATAAATACTTTAGTATAAAGAATAATATGCAAAACTTAAAATAATACATTTGCAACATATCATGTAAGAAAGATTATTTCAAGCAGTCAGGTCAAGATCAAACTGAAACAGATCTAATATAACTCATCATATTCTAGTTACCAAAACAAGATGATAGTGGTAGACTTCATTACTTTAAAATTATGTGTGGCTAAAGTTATCAATTATTATTAATGTGATGAGTATTACTGAAGGCAAGGTACTCCTTCAGTAAATGGGTGTCCATGTGGGTATTGAACTCTGGTGGACAGCTTTGGGGATAATGCATTTAAAAAGCCAAAATAGCTCCATTAATTTCATTAGACTTTATGATTAAATTTCCCATGTATTTAATGAAAAAGAAAGGTATATACTGCTAAAACTAATTGGTCCAGCAGCTAACATATAATTTTATTTTTTGTTAATAGGAACTGGAAAATCTTATTATAAGCTGAAATAAGATGAGTATTGACCATAATTGTAATGTACATTTCATAATATGATTTGACAGAATAGGTTTGAACTATTTTATTGAACGATGCACAACAACTTCAAAAGCACATGAGATTTTTATATAGTGTATATTTTGTGTGCTTGTGTGAAGGATAGTTTATTTTGTTTACAGATTTATTTATTTTTTATTTCAAGTCTATGAAAGCTCAAATGAATAATATAATGAACACATGCAAACATTTCCCTTAAATTCATCTATCCTCCTATCAATTTATATACTTTTTAATGAGAAGTATATAAAATGCAAGCTCCTAAGTGCAATGGCATTTCTCCAAGCCTATTGTCTGGTAGAATGTCTGACAAGCTGGATTTGTCTGATATTTTCTCATGATTGGATTCAGATAAACTGTTTTGGCAGAAATATGACTTAAGATTTATTGTGTACTTCCTAGCACATCACTTCAAGAGGAGCGTGACATCAGTTTGCCCCAGTATTACTGATGCTGAGTTTGATCACTTGTTAAGTGGTGATTCCAGTTCTTTCTATTATAAAAGTACTTCTCTCCCCGCCCCCATTAAGTAATTCCCCCCAAAAAAAGACAGTAATAAATAACCTGTTCCTCAACTAAATTTTACCCAATGTTTTTATTATCCTCTGATGATCTTGCCTGAACAAATAAATATACACATTGGTGGTTGCCCAATGTTAATTTTCTGGTATATCTTGAAAGGTGAGTTGATTTAAAAAAAAAAAAAAAAAAACAACCTTTGCCAGTACAGTTAAAAGAATCAACACCCTGAAATCTGCATTGCTTCAATTGTTAAGAGAAGCCACTCCTTCCAGTGAGTGACAGCTCCTGGGGATAAGTGATGAGACTAGATGAAAAGAATTCTTTCCCTCTTAGGTGAGATTCCCCAGAAGCAGAGTCTGAGATTGGGATTCTGTTCAACCTATTCATTGGAAAATATCCTCAGAAGAGGGGGAAATAAAGGTAGTAGGGAAGGGAAAAGAGGAAAAGTTAAGCAAGACGGCTCTAGAATATAGTCCCACTTTGAGAAAAGTGAATTGGCCTTTTTTCATTCCATGCCAGTCAGTCATTGGCAGAGTATGGGTTGGTCAGAGTCATAGCCTCCCTTGTAGTAAGGCTCCTGTATGGGCAACACCAATTCCCTAAAGAAGAGGACAGCTAAGAACTGTTATCAGCCAATGCTCATAGCAACATTCAAATTCAAATGTTTTTAAACACCAAGTTAACTAAACAAAAGATATCTGAAAACCAAGTTTCTCTAATTTATGACCCTTGGAATAAGTAAATAAGTCAATGGAACAGATTTAGATGAATAAGTTTATATAATTTTCCATATAATAAAAACATTTCAAGTCAGTAGATTATTTTTTCAGTTAGGGGTTTTTTAATAAGTCAAAACCTCCAGGTGTGTGTGTTTGTGTATACAGGAGTGGACAAAAATAAGTTTACAGTTGTTTGTATGGAAAAAGACATGCGAATTATGATTTTTAACTCAAAAGAATGTCACAATAGCACAGTGCACTTAGGAACAATCTCATAAATGCTCAAATTGCCAGCCTTCATTATTTATATACTAGAGGCCCAGTGCACGAATTCGTGCACAGGTGGGGTCTGGCCTGCCCACCCCAATAGGAGCCGATTGGGGCCGAGCTGGCTAGGGAGTTAATGGGGGAGGGGCACAGGAGGTTGGCCAGCCAGGGTGGTTGGCTGGCCACAGTGGGCATCATAGCAACCAGTTGTTCTGGTTGTTCCAGCATTCTCGTCTTTGGCTTTTTATATATAGAGATTCTTATAAGCTACTTGCTATACTCAAGCACACTTTGGCAGAGTTCTTTATAAACTTACTTTTTCCCATCCCTGTGTGTATGTATATATTTGGCTCACATCACTGAAAAATCCAGGGGTAAGATATAGTTGAATCCAAAGACTCATATGATCACCAATACCTAGTGTCTTTGCATTATACAAAGCTCCCCTTTTCATTATGTTTGCTTCATTCTTGAGCTATACATGGCAGTAGTCCCTGGAAGCCCAAGCTTACAGTCTTATAACTTCAAGTCCAACAGAAGAAAAAAAAACTATCTCCTTTGAAATAATACCAATCAAAGTCTTAGAGCTGAGTCTCCTTGACACTGATTGTCCTAGCTTTGGTTGTGCCCCATTCCTGAACCAATGACTATGGCCAAGGTTTATTTATTTACTCAACCCTGGAGCAGGAGCTAGTAGTATCAATTCCAAAAAACCATATGGTCAGAGAGGTGGCTACTCAAGAAAAATAAAGGGACTGTTATTAAGAGAAGAGGCAAAGGATTCTGGTCAGGAGGTGAAAATAACAGATGTCTCCTATAACAGATTATTCAATAAAGATGTTTAGACATCTGATAAGCCAACTGAAAAGACCAAGGTTGGACAATTGGGAGTGAAGCTAGGCACTTACTCACTCTTTACATCACAATAGATTCCAGATGATTTAAACATTTTTATGTAAGAAACAAAGCCACAAAAGTACTGGAAGAAAGCATGACTAGTTTTAAAAGGTAGAAGCAGAGATAGCCTCATTAAGCATGACACATGACACAGAAACCATAAAGGATAATATTGATAAAATGTGACCACATAAAGTCTAAAAAGCTTTCTACATAAAAAATACCACACAGAATGAGATAAGAAAGATCTACAATGAAGATATAATAGTTATGAAAATCTATACACCAAGTAATGTAACAATGACCATCAGATATAGCATAAATTTTAAAAGACACAAGAAGAAAGAGACACAAACACATTAGTAGGAAACTTTAATTCATCCTTTTAGTGACAGATAACGTGGATAAATGATGAGAGAGATTTTATAAAGATAATTATTAACAAGGAAGTTCTGATAGATAAGATTCTAACTCTTTACCCTGAAAATAAAATAAAAAACAATACATTCCCCTTTCCTCCAAGGGCCCATGAAACATTCACAAAACATGACTATGTATTGGGCCATACAATGACATTCTCAGATCATTGTACAATAAAACCAGTAATAATAAGAAAATAAAAAGATTTTTTAAATTCTGTCTCAAACACTTCTTGGATTTAAGGAAAAATAACTAAAGTTGTAGTCAATCTAAAAATAATAACAAAAACAATGTTAAAACCTATGAACATTGTTCAGAAGAAATTTCATATCTTTATAAACATTTGGCCCTAAAATTAGAAAAAGAACAGCAAAATAAAATATAGGAGAGTAGGCAAAAATAATAAATCAATGTTTTAGAAAACAGAAAAATAGTAGGAATAGGAATAAATGAGAGCAATGAATAAATAAAAAATAATCCTACATAATAAAGATGTAATATGCAAATTGACCATTATGCCCTCGCATAAGATGGCCACCACAAGATGGCTGGTAGGGGAGGGAAGTTGTAGGCAACCAGGCCAGCAGGAGAGGGTAGTTGGGGGGAACCAGGCCTGCAGGGGAGGGCAGTTGGAGAAACCAGGCTGGCAGGGGAAGGCAGTTAGGCATCGATCAGGCTGGCAGGCAGAAGCAGTTAGGGGTAATCAGGCAGGCAGGCAGATGAGCGGTTGGGAGCCAGCAGTCCTGGATTGTGAGAGGGGTATCCAACTGCTGATTTAGGCCCGATCCAAAGGATCGGGCCTAAACTGGCAGTCAGACATCCCGCAAGGGGTCCCAGGTTGGAGAAGACGCAGGCTGGGCTGAGGGACACCTCCCCCCTTAGTGCATGAATTCCTTACACTGGGCCACTAATAAAATATAAAGTATATATTTATAAGTTTTTATTAAATAAGAGCATGCATGAGCATAAATGTGGTAAAATGTAAACATTTGAGAAAACTCTGTGAAAAGTATGTGGAAATTCTTTACACTATTCTTGTAATTTCTTAAGCAGCTTTTCTTGTGACGAGGAAGGCCTTTTTGATGATTACAGGACAAGGGGATGCTATTGTCCTCGAGCGGATAGGGAGCAGAAATGTTAAACTTTCCACAGTGATCCAGGAAGTTCTGTACTCTGAAAACTAGGACCCAAAAGACCAACTGCACCTATGTTAGAAACCCTTACAGGAGCTTCTGGGGTCAGGTCCAGCCCGCTGTTGTTGCGCTCTGTGACTGGGCAAGTCACCAATCCTCCTCATTCATTTTGAAAATCAGCATTTTATATCAGATGGGAACTCACATCCTTCAGCCTCTGACCTGCCCAGATTCTGTCATCACATTTGGTTGGCCCCTCAAAGGAGGCCAATAGTGGTCAGCAGCAGAGGCTGCAATGACACACAGGTGCATGCAGAGTAAATCCCCAAGCCCTTCACTTTGTCAGTCCCTTGGGCTCAGTGGCTTCACAGCTTAGCTAGATACCTAGCGTCTTAGATGATAATTATGCTCTTATTTGTAGAACTCTTTATAGTGTTATAAAGCATTTTCGCCTGCATTATTTCATTGTTCTCCCATTAGCTCTGTGAAGTAGTTGATTACAACTCCAATTTTATACATGAGAGAAACTAGATTCAGAGTAAAAATGACTTGTCTCGGATAACTGGGTCAGTAATTGAAAGATGGGATAAAGGCCTGTCTTCTGAGGCTAAATCCAAAGCACTTGTCAGCCCCTTTCCATGCCCTAAGGGCAAATGCTGGATTTTATTTTTATTTTTACCTGCTCCTTTTGGTCCAGGCTGTGCAATGATTTCCACTTCCCCATCCTCCTTCTCTCAGGTCACTCTTTTCACTTGGATTCGAAATTAACTAGAGAGCAAGCAAGAAAACCACAAGCTTGCTCTTAGGTTCCTTAAGAAACAGCTTTCTAACACTAACGATAAATGGTTAATCTATAATAATAAAAATGTAATATGCTCATTAGACCAGACAGCCAAACGACCTTCTGGACATTCTTCCAGGTGACCTTCCAGAAGGAGCCAGGACTGCAAGGGGCAAGGCAAGCCACTGGCTTCAAGGGCTGAGCCCGTTGCATGAATTTCATGCATCGGGCCTCTAGTTGTTTGTAAGGTAGTGAGCTTTCTGTCATTCGGGTGTTTAAGAAGACAGTGGGTGACTATCTGGCAAAGACATGGTAGTGAAGATTCCTGATTTGCAAACCCAAAAGATCTCTGGAGTCCCTTCCAAATTTGAGAGCAGAGGACTCTGCGCTTAGGGAGACAGCATGGTTCAGAAGCTGACTGGGCAGTGGACCAGGCTGTGGAACAGAATCAAGTCTGGAGAAGGAAAGAAAGAAAAAAAAACTCTTAAAGTGATTGTGAAGCAGATTCTTTTCTTCCAAGAAAAAGACTGGAGCCCCAACAGGGATGGAGAGACATGCTGGGTTGATGCCTGAAGAGGAAGTTAGGGGAAATGTCAGTATTTCTCAAATAGCCTTGTACAGAAAATGTGTCAACAAACACCCAGCCAAACTTCCCCGACTACAACTTAGGCATCGCAGACGAGAAACAGAGGAGCAGTCTCTTGAGAGAAAAGCACTTGAATTGAGTTAAAAATATATTAAATTCACAATCAGTCAAAAATGCTAAAGGCCCACAGAATATCTTTAGACCAGACTTCTTCCATTTCCCTGAAAGTGGGATTCTTTTTAAAACATTGTCTGAATCAACATTTGGGGGTGGAGGGTGGGAAGAACAGGCCTTGCAGTGGGAAATCGGCATTTCATCATTTAGCCGGAGCAGTATTTTGAACGCAATTCCAGAGGGAATTATGGGGACTACTGGCGTTCTCACAATGGAAACCAGGTCCTGAATTATCTTTGCAGTCTGGCAACCTAGTGTAATAAACAGTTTCAGGGATTATTAATGTGATAAATACAAAGGGATTCACATTTACAATAACCAACATAATGCCTTTTTCCCCAAAAAATTCTTTAAAAATCTCATTCAACCCCTTTCAACCATGGGTACATTTGAATATGTTTAGAAAAAATAGGTTTTAAAATAACTCCTTCTCATATATATATATATATATATATATATATATATATATATCATAGATAAAATACACATCCACCCAAAATAGGAAATAAATATTGTTTATCCACCACCCCCAAAATAAGCATTTTAGTATGTCTACTAAATTTTTTAAAAATATATGTTTATTGAGAAACCAAGATGGCGGCATAGGTAAACGCCTAACTGCAGCCTCACAGAACAATTTCAAAAAAATACAACTAAAATACAAAATGGACATTATCCAGAACTACAGGAAAGTTGACTGACTGGAAATTCTACAACTAAAAGGAAAGAGAAAACCAGAAGGAAAATCAGAGGATCTGTAAAAGCCTAAGATACAAAGACACGGTTCGCACAAGGGGAGAGGATGGAGCGCAGGGGGGGGGGGGGGGCTGAGTTCGTGGCTGGCACTCCCTAGCAGGAAGGAGATAAAAGCTACGGACTGTGCCAAGCCCCAGTTCTAACTGCACTGAACCCCAGTTTTGGGTGAGACCCTGGAGACCCAGGCTCATACAGAGGGATTCTAGGCTATAAGACAGAAACTCAGGGGAGCTGTGAAAGGCAGAGCCCTGGAGGCATGCATGTTGCACGCCGAGGACGGACTGTTGACTGTACCACTAGATTGCCCTAGCAGGAAGGAGACAAAAGCTCCGGACTGCACTGAACCCCAATTCCAACCCCACTTACAATTACACTGAACCCCAGTGCCGGGCTCATTGGGGAAGAGACTAGACTGTCTGGTAGTGGGTGAAACTCGAGGGCACCTTTCTCTCAGAGGTGCTTGCAGTGAGTACCAAAGGACACTGAGGAACACAGACTCAGGAACCTCATACAGTGAGGCTGACAGGAAGCCAAGGCTGTAGGCTCCACCCTAAAACTCTGCCCCATCCAAGCTGAACACAGAGGCTTTTGCAATTTTCCAAGTCTAGTCGAATAAGGCTGTCTCCCAGCATAGACACAGCTGATCCTCACAACCAACTGACCTGGAGGTCAATTCCTCCCAGTGATACGAACAGCAATCAAGACTTAACTACAATAAGGCTGTACACACAGTACACAAAGGGGTACACCAAGAGAGTTCACCTCAGGTAACTGGGAGGCTGACCCACCATATAGGATACCTTAATACACAAAGCCACCCTACCAATTCAGAGAAGCTGCGAAAATGTGGAGACAAGGAAACAGATCACAAACGAAAGAAATGGAGGACAAAAAGAGACTGGATATAGAGTTCAAAACCACAGTTATGAGGTTTTTCAAGAATTTCCTAGAAAAGGCCGATAAAATAAACAAGACCTATGAGGATATGAAAAGGGATCAACTAGAAATAAAGAATAAATTGTCTGAAATAAAAAAATATTATACAGAGTCCTAAAAACAGAATGGAAGATTGCAAGAATCAAGTCAAAGATGTGGAACACAAAGAGCCAGAAGACACTCCTCCACAGAAGCAAGAAGACAAGAGAATCCAGAAAGTTGAAGATAGTGTAAGAAACCTCTGGGACAACTTCAAGCAAACCAACATCAGAATTATGGGGGTCCCAGAAGATGACAGAGAGCAAGATACCGAAAACATATTGGAAGAAATAGTGACAGAAAACTTCCCCCACCTGGTGAAAGAAATAGACTTACAAGTCCAGGAAGCACACAGAACCCCAAATAAAAGGAATCCAAAGAGGATCACACCAAGACACTTCATAATTAAAATTCCAAGAGCAAAAGACAAAGAGAGAATAGTAAAAGCAGCAAGACAAAAGCAGGTAATTACCTATAAAGGGGCACCCATGCGACTGTCAGCTGATTTCTCAACAGAAACCATGCAGGCCAGACGGGAATGGCAAGAAATATTCAAGGTGATGACTAGCAAGAACCTACAGCCAAAAATACTCTACCCAGCAAAGCTATCACTCAGAATCGAAGGCCAGATAAAGAGCTTCACAAATAAATTTAAGCTAAAGGAGTTCATCACTGCCAAGCCAGAATTATATGAATTGCTAAAAGGGGTTCTTTAGGAAGAGGAAGAAAATAAAGATAAAAATTAGGAACAACAAATACGTAACTATCAACAAGTGAATCTAAAAAACCAAGGGAAGTAAAAAATCATGATGAACAATATCATCTGGTGAATATAATAGAATCAGAGGTATGGAAGGGGAGTGGACTGATGATTCTCAGGGAAATGGGGAGTGGGGGGGTGGGAAGAGACTAAACATAAACTGCACCTATGGATGAGGACAATGGGGGATGGGAAAAGGGCAGAGGGTGGGATGGAAACTTGGTGGAGGGGAGCAATGGAACGGGGAGGGGGGGATGAGGAACATTTGTAATAATATGAACAATAAAGATTTATTTTTTAAAAAATAAATAAATAAAAGAGGAGGGCTGGAAACCCTGACAGTTGGGCCCTGACAGTTGCAGAGAGGGGGCTGCAGGTGTTTGATTATGGCGAAGGTAAATTTCTTTTCAAATTTTAAAAAAAAATAGCAAAGTTTTAAAACATAATAGAAAACTGAAGTGCATAAATATGTCACAATATATATATTTTTATACTGTCTATGAGGCCCCTAGAGCCATAAGAAATGCAAAAAAAAATCACTGTTAATAACTCATTCTCGAATTGCCCCCCCCTTAAACGTCAAATTACCCCCTGTGGGGCATGTGCCCCCACGTTGGGAACCACTGGTCACGGTGCCAGAGTTACAAAAATGAATCTGCTTCCAGAACGGTTAATTTAGGAAAGAATACTGAAAGAATTATTATTATATTTTGGGTTTGCTGAACTCCTTAGGGTTCCTGGTGTGCCTAAAAGTCCTTTTCAAAACACTACATCTACTCCCTAGCCTAATTGACCCTTTCTTTGCCTGGAAAATTTCTGCTCATTTGTCAAGACCCAATCCAAATCTCCCCTGTTCTGTGGAGCCTTCTCTGATCCCGCAAGAAAGAATACGTCTTTCCTGGAGAACCTTATGGCCCCAGAACACCTGACCATATACCCTCTTATCTTTATCTCTCTCTGCAATGTAGGTTCCTTGAGGTTGGGGATTTATTATCTCCAGCTGTGCCCAGCAAGATGCCTAACACATAAATGTTCTCACTGAATAAATCACTAATACCATGTGCTTAGTAAAATTGGCAAAGAAGGGCTGTTAGCAAAGGCCCGTGGCCAGCAACAGGTTTATGGAAAGGCTCAGCAGTCCTGGCCCATGCAGGGAGCCAGCTTTTTCCTGTGTCCTAATTTGTCACTCTCTCTTGACCCTAACAATATATATATAATTGATTTCAGAGAGGAAGGGAGAGGGAGAGAGAGAGAAACACCAGTCATGAGAGAGAATCATTGATTGGCTGCCTCCTGCATGCTCCCCACTGAGGATTGAGCCTGAAACCCAGGCATGTGCCCTTGACCGAAATGGAACCTGGGATTCTTTAGTCCCCAGGCTGACGCTCTATCCACTGAGCCGAACCAGCTAGGGCAACCCAGATTATTGAAGACTTCACTCCTAAACGTTTGGGCTCACTTAGGCACCTAAGGGGCAGCAGGGGCTCCCCAGGAATTAAAGTTTTTATAATTAGGCGGAGTTTTTTAAAGTGTAATATATAAAATCATGAATATCTACTTAGGGATGAAATAATTATTATTTCAACCAAGAAAAGAAATCAAAACACAAATTTTAAAAGCTGACCAACATCATAAAATCCCTAAATGCCTGATGCACATCCCTAATACTTTTTAAATGTTTCAATTATTCTGAGAAAAATATACATTAACCTTAAATTAAGAAATACACAAGGACAATTCAAATACACTTTTTTATTTATTTAAAATTTCTTTATTATTTTTTTAGAGAGAGAGGGAGGGAGAGGGATAGAGAGATAAAAAAAAACATCAATAAAAGAGAAATATCATCTATCAGCTGCCTCCTGCACTCGTCCCCCCCCCCTTCACACAGACACACACACACACACACACACACACACACACATCCCCACCCTAGCCCAGCTAGGAATCGAATCAGGGGCCTCTTGCTTCCTGGGTCGATGCTCAATCACTGAGCTACATCAGCCGAGCCAAAACATTTTTAAATGGCTACAATCTGGAGCAGGAAATTTGCACCCTGAGCCTCAGCATGCTGCAGGGCCAGAAAGCAAGGAAGTGCTAAAAACCCATGGCCAGATGTCAGAGGAACACAGGAGCTAACTGGGAGAGTTCCCAACGGCCAAACCTGGAACAATCTGAGGAACAAAATAAATAAAGAAGCATTGGATTATAACCCACAGTATAAAATAAATATCCAGACTCCATTTTCATAGAAATAAATGACTGAATGAGAGAGAGAGAGAGAGAGAGAGAGAGAGAGAGAGAGAGAGAGAAGAAATCTTTCAAGTAGAATTTCAAATAATTTATGTAGATACCGCCCCCTCAAGGGAGGTTATATAACTCCCATCCTTTAACTGTGGGCTGCACATAGTGATTTCCTTCCAAAGATTACAGTGGAGAAAGAGTGGGGTGGGAACAGTAATTGTAGGGTGGAGAAACCTGACAAGCACTACCTCACCCAGGTGATCAAGGTCCTCATCCACAGTGATGTCACATTGATAGCACATGCCCTTGACATGATGTGATGAAATGGCACTTTACCTCTGTGGCCTTCCTCCCCCAAACCCATAACCCCATTCTAACCATAAGAAAAACAGACAAATTTCAATAGAGGGGTGTTCTGTACACCTGGCACATTCTCCTCAAAGCTGCAAAGTAGTCAATAAAATGAATATTTTTTTACTTAAAAAGTGTAAAACAACTAAATGTAATGTGCTATCCTGGATAAAGCCCTGAAACAGAAAAGGGACATAAGGTAAAAACTTAGGAAATATGAATACATATGCAGCTTAGTTCATGATAATATAGCAATATTGGCCCATGAATTATAACAAATACCCCTGACTAATGTAAAATATTAATAATAGGGGGAAACTGGATACTGGGTATATGGGAACTCTGTACTATCTTCATAACTTTTCTGCAAATCTAAAACCATTCTAAGAAAGAAAGCCTATTAGGAAAAAATGGCTACAATGTTATATTGAATTCCATAAATATACAGTGAAATTATTCCTTAACTACAAATTTTAATTTTTTAATGAACACGTATTGAGGACACCATTGGGCTGCATCAGGAGAAATCTTCGGTGTCTAGAACAACCAGACTTCATCAATAAATTTGGGATTTCCGTATCTTACCTGGAAGTATTTACTTAAAAATTAATGGATAAAAGTGAGTGCTTGGAGTTGAAATATGGGTGGGCCTGGAGCCCGGGAAAGCGGCTTTCCTCTCCCAAACCTCCATGGCATATGGGGAGCTGCTCAGGGCTCTGAGAAGTTAGTTTGAGCATTTGTTGAACAAATGCTTGTGTTGCTAGAAGATGCTGTGGTGAACAATTCAGACAAGATCTCTGTCTTCAGCAGGAGGTGCTCTGAAAAGCCTGGATTAATTCTCAATTCTTCCTGGACTTTAGAATCACCTGTGGAACTTCTCTTTGTATATAGGGAGAGAGATTTCAGAGGAGGAGGAGAGAGGGGAAGAGAGAGAGAGAATCATCAATGATGACAGAGAACCATTGATTGGCTACCTCTCGCATGCCCCACACTGGGGATTAAGCCCACAACCCAGGCCTGTGCCCCCACGGGGATTCTAACTGTGACCTCCTGGTTCATAGGCCCATGCTCAACCACTCAGCCACGCCAGGCATGCTGGCACTCAACTTAAAAATACCAAAGCCTGGGCTTCTCTCCAGAATCGCCGAGGGCGGGGCCCAGGAGTGTGTACACTCTAAAGACTCCCCCAGAGGTTCTGAAGGGTAGGCAAGATTGGGGGACATAGGCTAAACGGTCTAAGAACGACCCACTCTAAAATGGGTGTTCTGTGATCTCTGTCCTCGTGGAAAAGGACTGAAGTCAAGAGCCTGGGGTGTCCCCTCCCCCTGGGAAAGCTGGGAGGGAGGAGCAGGGGTGGCAAGGCTCCTCAGCAGAAGGCAAGGCTGGCGTTGGCATTGGCAAAAGAGGGGACTAGGGGCGGCGCTGGGGAGCAATGGTGCAGAGCAGCCCACGCACTTGCTCATTTTAGCACAAATCAGCTCCTCTCAGGCATATGTACTGAAGAAGCCTCCTCCTGGAATTTTCCAGAGAGCTGAGAACTACTCCCAGCATAAAAGCATCAAGCGCAAATTCTGCTTATCTTGACACAAAGAATCTCAAGACTGGAAGGCCCTTAAGGGGTCACCAACCTCTCTCTCTCTCTCTCTCTCTCTCTCTCTCTCTCTCACACACACACACACACACACACACACACACACACACACACACACCTCAACACTGTCAGTGCCACAAGCTGTATGTTTGGGAGCAAGTTTTTGTGGTGCGTCTGAACAAACCATATAGCTATTTGATTTGCCTTTTGTCGTTTTTATAACAGCAAACAAGAAACCAATTTAAGGAGAGCCTGGGAAACATGGCTGAGGGATAAAGAGAGGGAAGAACAATGACATGATGGCCTACAATTGGGCAACTTCCCAGCCCCATATAACCTTATAGGGAAGGTGAGACTCTCCCCTCCTTACAGAGGAAGAAACTGCGGCCTTAGAGAGTCAAATGTCTTCCCCTGAGTCATTGAGCCAGCATTCAACAGAGCTAGGATTTACTTCATCTTCCCAACAATTCCAAAAGGTAGGTGTTATCATCCGGGTTCTCAGATGAGGAACCATTTATGGGAAGATGGTGGGTGGCAGGATTATACTTTAAGTTTGGTCTCCAACTCCAAGGTCAGTTCTCCCTTCAAGGTTATCACAGCTGCCTGGTGACCTGGGAAGCATTGTCTGTCCCTCTCCCTCCCCCATCCACACCAGGAATGGCTCTGAAGAACTTTCTGTGCTAACTTTGCAACTTTTCTGTAAACGTTAAAAGTTTATTTAAAAGCAGCGAATATTCAATATCATTGCTCTCGGGTTTTTTGCACACCATAAGTAAATGAGATACAATAATTGTTTAAACATTGGCCTTTTCATCTCTACACATTTTTCAGTATCTGTTTCTGTGTGTGCTTTATAATGTGCATAACATACCAGTACAGTAGCACATATACAAGTTGTAATACTTTCTTAGCGCTGCAGTGGCCAAGCACCACAACTGCACGGCTTAACACAGCAGAAATGCATGTTCCCATGGTTCTGAAGGCGGGGAGCCTGAAGTTGAGGTGTCCTCGGGGCCTTGCTCCCTCTGAAGTCTCTAGGGGAGAATCTATCCCATGCCTTTCTCCTTGTTTCTGGTGTAACTGGCAATCCTTGGTGTTCCTTGACTTCTAGACATATCACCCTATCTCTGCTGTGTTTGCCACATGGTTGTTTCCCTGTGTGTCTTTGCGTATCTTCTCTTCTCATAGACAGCAGTCACTTGGATTACCGACCCACTCCACCCCAATACAATCTCATCTTAACTTTATGTGGAATGACCCTATTTTCAAATGAGGTCAAATTCTGAGGTTCCAGCTGAAACCGGTTTGGCTCAGTGGATGGTGTGTCAGCCTGAGGACTGAAAGGTCCCGGGTTCAATTCCGGTCAAGGGCATGTACCTTGGTTAAGGGCACATCCCCAGTAGGAGGTGTGCAGGAAGCAGCTGATCGATGTTTCTCTCGCATCGATGTTGCTGACTCTCTATCCCTCTCTCTTCCTCTCTGTAAAAAAAAATCAATAAAATGCATTATTAAAAAAAAATTCTGAGGTTCCAGGAAGGATATGAATTTTGCTGGAACACTAACTAAATCAGCATAGTACACCTTTTGGTACCCCCAAATTCACCTCTGTCCCATCTACAAAACATATTCGCCTGATCCCAATTTCCTCAAAAGTTTTAAGTCATTCCATCATCAACTTTAAATCTAAAATCTCATTTAAATGTCATCAAGTCAAAAAGGTCCACATTTCATCACCTAAGTCATTAATAGTTGAAACTTAGGGTCGGTACAGCTTGGAGCCAAATTCCTCTTTATCTACGGGCCTGTGAAACCAAAAACCAAGTTATCTGCTTCTAAAATACAATGGTAGGACAGGCATGGGCCAGGTGCTCCCTGTCCAAATGGGAGAAAGAAGGAAAAAGGGGTCATGGATCCCAAGCAAATCTGAAACCCAGTACAAACGTCTAAGTGACAGTCTAGGTATACTGGTCTGGTCTTTCTATTTTTATATTTGTTTATTCCCCAAAAAAAATTAAACAAAAGGAAAAATAGCTCCTTTTTACCTGCTATAAGAAGGGTAGGCTTATTGCAGAAAAAAATACAAACCATAAATAAATATCACTCCTGATTCCATGACCCTCTTCACATTTGGTATAATTCTACCTATACATTGAATTTATTTTTCATGTTTTATCACTTTCTCCTTTATATCTGTACCACACACTCGAAAAAGGGAAAACAATATATATGATATCTATAGGATTGTAACTTCTTTGCCCAAGCAGTTTGTGTCCTGTGCCCCATGTTTCCCAGCCATTGTTACAAATGGCATTGTTGAAAGAGGCAGTTGCAATTTCAAGTGACACCCAGCCACCAGCCACTGGTCACCACTAATGAGATCTAATGGGATGAGGAAGATTTATAAGAATAGAATGAAATGTTATCTTTTTTAGGTGAAAGTCCTAGGGTTCTTTTAGGCTTTCAGTGCAACCACTGGTATCCTTTTCTTCCTTCTTCATCTGACTAGAAAGGAGGCTCTAAAGAAATTAAAATGTGAAATATATATTACCACAGTAGCTTGTGAAGGAACTTGATCACAGAAATCATTCTTTGAGGTATACACAGCTGTCAGAGTCTGTAGAGTTGTTTATTTTTGTTTTCAAGTATTAACTAAAATGTTAGAACTGTGCATCAATCCTGAAAGGAATATTACTCCAACAAATAAATGTAAATTAAAAAGAAACACCCCTCATTCTGACGAGGGACCAACAAGATTGGATTACTAGTAAAATGGCTGACAATATAATGTTGGAAACTATTCAAGATCCCTCATCAAATACCATCTATGTATTTATACCTCCCAAAACTTGCTCAACAAATTCACTTTTTTTTTAGAGTTTAGTAATAATGTATACGTTCAATTACTTAATAAAATGCTTTATTTCTATTTAAAAAATAATACCGCGTTTAAATGCAACAATCCGGCCACGCAGCATCAATCAGCTCCCCTTCCGACAGACCATGCATCCTCCACCCACGACTGTTTTTATTAACTGGGATTCCATCCATCTCTGTGTAAGTTTATGAAATGTGTTTTGGCTTGGAGCACAGAAAATCCATTTAGACATTAATAGTCTAGTTGCAAGTTATGTTACTCATTCACAAGAGTAACAACAGTGTGCTGTGATTTTTCCCCCCCAGCATTTTCCCCTTAATTTTATTGGCTAATAAAATCCAAACACTGGAACCTTTTGCCCAGAAAGTGGCGCCAAAGGAAAGCAGCTGCCCACCCAGACCCCCAAGGGCTCTCCAAGTGGGATCTGAGTCTTGGGGGAGGCTCCAGGGCAGAGAAGAAGGCCTGCTCTTCAACTGCTGAACCTCTCTCTGCACAAGGTCAGCCAGAGGTTTTCCTCACGTCTTCCTAACTGAAGGAAGAGAACTCGGGTCCCTCTCTAATTCTAGAAATTCAAAATGGTGGTATCACTGTGGCGTGTTCCCTACCTTAATCCTTCCCTCTTTTTCTAAAAAGCCTTAGCAAGCAATTTTGAGCAAATAGTATGTATCAGAGTCTACACAAGGTGTTGGTCATATAGGAAGGAGCTCATAGCTTAATAGGAAAGAGGGAGACATGCAAACCAATCATTGCAGGCCAACCTGATGATGTCATAATGAGATAGGAACAAAGTACACAGAAGCCCAGGGCAAAATTGGCACAAACTCAGCTAATATAAATAATAGCCCTTTGGGAATTACTTTTACTAATATGCTGGTCAGTTTCTTCCCTGGCCAGTATATTAGTAAAAGTTATTTTCAAATAGCTATTATTTATCTATAATAATAAAAGCATAATATGCCAATTAGACCGGTCACCCTTCCCAACAACCTTCCGGAAGAAGCTGGGGCTACGTGCCAGAGGGAAGATGGTGCCAGCAGCCACGGGAAGGAAGGCCTACTCTTGCATGAATTTCGTGCATTGGGCCTCTAGTATTGTATAAAAGACACAATTGGGTAAAACATACATAAGAACATTACCTCAACTTCATGAGACAAATGGTGAAAAATATCAGCAGGTAATTAACAAAAGAAAAAATAATAAACAATCAGTTTTAACAGACCCCCTATTATATTGGTCTTCAAAGACACAAAAGTTAAGACAATAAAAACAAAAACTTATGAAATCTAGTTCTCAGAATTATTACAGAATAACTGAAACTCCATTTAATCTAGTCACAAGGCAAATTCATGCAAACCTTTAGGAAGACAATTGCACAATATGACAAAATAATAATTATCTTTTTAAACCTAATACTCTCAATTCCACAGAATTTACCCTAAGGAAATAATTGTAATGAAGGAAAAATATATATATATATATATAAAGATACTTGTCACTGTTATTTATATTATTATTTCACTGTTATTTATCATAGTGATAGACTACATATCACACATACTAATGTAAGGGTAATGTTTCAGTAGATTTGTTGTTCTACTTATCTATTCATTCATTGGTTGATTTTTATATGTGCCCTGACCTGGGATTGAATCCATAACCTTAGTGTATTGGGATAACACTCTAACCAACTGAGCGGCCCAGCCAGAGTCAGTTTACTTCTTAATATAAAATGTAATAAAAGGAAACACAAACTGTCCATAGTAATAAATATAACGTATCCCCCAGATTCAACTGGGACCTCAGCGTCAGAAACCCTCTGCTAAAATGGGTTTCAAAGTGATTTAGAAATTTTAAGCAAGATAACACCACAGTCAGAGTTAATCAGCCCTTTTACTTCCTTTTCCCTAGCCTCCTCCCATTCAAGTCATCCTATATTTTATTTATTCCATGTTGGGATTCTTCTTTACCTCTCTGTGTACCCCGCCTTTGAATGTAGAAACCTTCCTACTCCTTTTTGTAACTATCTACCCCTTGGCCAGTTGCTAACAAATTTAATGAAATCATGAGTATTTCATTTACTTAACAGTGTACAAATATATTTGAGACGAATGTGAAGTAATGACAATGATTTTGCTAAACTGGTAAAACTGAGACAGTATTTAAATTTTTTTTTAATTTTACAACATTTTAAAATTATTTTTATTTTTGTATAAGTAGTAACAGTCGCCTGTAGAGGATTTCACCATGGTATCTGAAATCAGGCTTTGGACATTCATAAGTAAGCAAGTTTATCTGGAAAAAAATAAATTTGTACACTTGAAAGACAAGCCAAGACATTTTGGGGGGGAAAAGTAAGGAAGGAGGCCTTATTCTATAGATATTATAACTTCCTTTAAAGCTATGGCAATCATGTGAGTACGAAGCCAACAACCCGGACACCTATCTGAGTGTGAATGTGTTGTTTTATTGTCACTGGAACATCTGCCTCTAAGAGCTAGTACATCAAGTATTCAGTCGTGCTGGGCAGCCACACAGTGTTCATTGTGAGCCATGATGAGTCTGCAAGGCCACATTGGCAGAATAACATAGAACCTACCTTGGACATGACTCAAAGTTCATAGTGAAGCATCATTTATTTCCTTTTTCCTCTTGTCAGTAATTCTCCAAAATGCTCCAGTTTTATGATGTGACTTTTAAAGGAATTAAGCTTGAATAGCACAAAATTGTATAATTATGTTACAATTCAGTTGCAATTATTAATGGGTCCGAGTCTGCCACAGCATTATGAGGTAATAATGATGATGATAATAATAATGATAGCTAGCATCCACAGTCTGTTTACCATGAGCTAAACAATTAGCAAGATGATTCAGCCTACTAGCCTGCTAGTTCATGTGTGCTAGTTATTTAGCATTGAAAAAAAATTCTAAGAATTTCAGGTGAGCCACACAGTCTGTATGGAGGCAGATGAGTCGCACTGAGCTGCCTGAATACATATTGGATGCACAGGCCCTAGGGCAGGGCTCACATCCCCAGATGCCAAAAGGACAGGAGCTGAATTTCTAAGGTCCCCTGTAGACAGGGGGAGCACTTCCATATTCATCACAGTCCTCCCTGCTCCCTGCTAGGCTTACATCCAGCCTCCTAGACAATATGACTGCAAGCCAGGCATCTGCCACTAACCGTACAATGCCAATAACCAAACAGAACCTAAAGGGGACTTTGGCAGTCATATAGCCTGATAGTTTTTCCAATCTTTTTATAGCAATGAAGTATTTCTTCTAATAAAATCTTACACAAAGACCTGATCTCTGAAAACAAAAGAGGAACTGTTCTGGCTGAGGGTGTCCCCAAGAAGTGCACAACCTACTTGGCTCCTTCGTCTCCCCACCCTTCTGCCTTCCACCCCCTGTGGGATCCCTTGACAACCAGTCTCCTCATGACGTAGTGGAGGGCACAAACAAGTGAGGTCATCTGTCCTCAGTGACATAGCCAGGTAATGGTGAGAACAGGTCTCTGAAAAATGAGTCAGTGTTGATAGTTTCTTCCATTAAAGTTGGTGGGTTTGTGGAAATGGAGAGAGAGGGGGAGAGGGAGAGGGAGAGGGAGAGGGAGAGGGAGAGGGAGAGGGAGAGGGAGAAGGAGAGGGAGAGAGGGAGGGAGGGAGGGAGGGAGGGAGAGAGGAAGGGAGGGAGGGAGGGAGGGAAAAACTATTTTTTCAATCCCTCCTATTTCTCCATGTGACATACCAGCAATTGTCTTTATTAGAAAAGTTCTAAACTAAATAGTCAAGCATTGAGTTATGAAAGCGCACAGTATTAGAGCTGAAAGGGACATTGAAAGTCTTTTTTTTTCTTCCCACCCCTTCATTTTATAGACCAAGAAATAAAGACTTGCTTGAAACCAATCCCCCCTCTTAAGTGTTCCAAATTATCATCCCCTCCAATATGTCAAGTACTGTTACATCTTGACTTGATGGTCAGAAGCAGAACTTCCTGTTTTAACCAGTTTCTTTATGAAAATCATGAAATTAAGATATAAATAAAAGTTGTGATTTCTTTCTCCCTGTGATTTTCCTTAAATCTTTGAAAGACACCCTTCCAGCTGGGCATTCAAATATCTTTTACTCCAGAAAGTACACTTACAAATTTATGAGAAGATTGTTTCAGAATGAACTTTTCCAAGAGAATGCATGTCAAACTATCTGTGGTCAAAGAGCTTTTATTTTAAAATTTTTCAATTCATTGCAGCGGAGACCAATAATTTATATAATGCAATGAAATCCATTAATAGACAAATGAAATTTTAAAGAGACTCACAAAATAGAAACTGATTTCTCGTGTTTTATTATTAGATTCTAAACAAAACAAAAAATTACAACCAATTTGCTCCAACTGTTTCTAAATGCCTTCTTTCTATTCCTGTACTCACCCCATCATGAATCAGTAATAAACATTTTGTGAACCAAACTTGGAGCTGCATCGAGTAGCTTCCAGGGTAAAGCACTGTTGAGCTGGTTGAATATAGATTATGTTAATAAGACTGCACATGGGAACCAGGAAATGTTTCCCCTTCCCCTCCAGCCCACTACTTTGGGAATATAGCTGTGGCCCTCAAAGGTCTTGGACAGGGTCCCTTCACAGCTCGGGAGAAAGAGAACTACTCAACCTCCTGACTGTACCACCTCAAAACAAGCTGGGCTAGGTTCAGATCACGGAGGGTTTGCAAAATAGACTAAAGGCACTTGAGGACTTTATCCTGAAAGTAAAGGGAAGTTGTTAAAGCCCTTGAGTCCTACGAGGGTATAGAAAGGACAGGAATGCCTGCGGTGTGGAGCAGGGCTTAGAGGGAAACAAGACCCATTAGGATGTTTCTGTTACAGGGTTGGAAACAGATGAGATGGCTTGAACTCAGGTAGTACATAGCAGTAAGGTATCAAGAGTGATTTAGGGCCGGCCGAAACCGGTTTGGCTCAGTGGATAGAGCATCGGCCTGCGGACTGAAAGGTCACGGGTTCGATTCCGGTCAAGGGCACGTACCTTGGTTGTGGGCACATCCCCAGTGGGGGGTGTGCAAGAGGCAGCTGGTCGATGTTTCTCTCTCATCGACGTTTCTAACTCTCTATCCCTCTCAATTCCTCTCTGTGTAAAATCAACGAAAGTATATATTTTTTTTAAAAAGAGTGATTTAGGGATACTTACCTGGCAGGGGAAATGCCATGGTCGTGAAGGTAGATTTCCCAGGGCAAGGCCTATCTATTGCACTCAGGATGTGCTGACCCCTGCAATTTCCCCAAATGTGGGAAACTTGGCTGCATAATTTGTGGTAGTGGGGGACCGTGTTGGCGCCATCCCGTTATTTGATAAAACAACAACAAAAGCACAGGAATTCAGGGGACCTGATTATTGATGGAATAGAGGTGATGAAGCACAGGGATAAGTCAACAATGATGCCCAGGCTTCGGCTTGAGTGACTAGATGTCTGGTGGTGCTATTCAATAAGATGGGAGCCCAGAAGGAGAAGGATACCGAAAACAATGAATTCCATTTCTGACAGGCTCTGTTTGACCTTTCCTGGCCCTGCGCTGTGGCTCACGGTGGTCTCTAAACTAGAATGCCCCACCTTTATATTCACTCATTAAATCCCAACCATAAAAGGGTTTTGCAATCATAAAAGAGATTTTAAGAACATCAAAGCAACATGGGAAAATATTTATTAAATAATATTAGGTAAAGTAGTAAAAATGCAAATTAAAATAAGGTAAAAGTTCTTCCCCTGTTAAATTGTCGAAAAAAAAATTTTTTTTGTTTAATTAAAATGCCCCAGCTGCCAAGGATGTGGAAAAACTGGCATTCACACACGTTGCTGGTGGTAATATAAATTGGTATAAACCTTTTGGAAGAAATTTGGCGTAAGGCATCAAAAACCATAAAAGAGTTTGTATCCTGTGACCTTGTAATTCCACTTCTGGAAGTCTATTCTAAGGAAATAACTCAAAATGTAAGAGAAAGCACTTTATACACAAAGATGTTTATTATAGCAGAAACTGGAAACAACCAAAACATCCCCTATTGGATTGGTTTAATAAGTTATAATAAATTTATTTGCTCTCTTCTTGTGCATAATTAAACTATTCAGTAATAAACAGTAATGTTTGTGCTATATCTACTGTTGTTCTAATATGTATTTAACTTCCACAGAAAAAAAGACTAGAAAGAAATGATCGTAATGATTGGGTTAGGGTGGTGAATCTAAAAATAGCCTCTAAATTTTTTTAAATAAATTTTCCCAAAGTCATTGTAAATGTTCAAAATGCTTTAATAAAAAACCATCATGTATAGAAAGAAAACTGGTATGTGAAAAAAGTAAAATAGAAAAGTCAATCTGTGTTAGGTACCAAAAAATACACGTTTTTTCATGGACCAAGAATGGGAAAGACCATAGGTAAAAGCAAACAGTTGACTTGAGTAAAGGATTTTTCATTTTTTTTATTTTAATTATAACATTATATGTGACCTTATATTCATTTGAAACAATTTATCCAATCTTATAAACCATCTCTAAGACCTTCTTTCTTAAGGCTTTCCTTATCCTCTGATTAAACCATTATTGGTACTTTTTTTTTTTAACCACCCAGGCATTTGCTGTTAGTTCTTGTATAACTGTGGCCGGTAGTTCTCATTGGCCTGCATCAGAAAACCTGGTGCTCATTGCTGGGCCTCACCCAGAGTTTCTGCTTCTGGAGACCTGAGGTGGGGGCCTAAGAATTTGCATTTCTGACAATCTCCCTGGGATGCACATACTGGGAGTCTGGGGACCCTACTTTGAACACCTTGGTAGGAATTATATGCAGATCCAATAGGATACCCATTCCCCGGAGCAACATTTATTCTGTTCCTCCCTCAACCCCTTGCTGCCAAAGGCTGATGAATCCAAGATTATAGACAAGTAACCCAAGCTGTACCATTCAGAATATATCCCATCCCTGAACACATGATTGGTCCAAAGTGCAGGCCATCTGTTCATGCCAGATCAATCAGAGCCCTTCCCTATGATTTTTCAAACACAGAACCATTCAGACATGTGTGTGTAGCCCTTCTTCAGTGGAGGATAGCCAGCATTAGAGAGAAGCCCAGATGAAATGCAGAGCACTGATGGTGTTTGTTTGAACTTGGACAGATTTGGGTGCTTTTTGGTGAACGTAGTAGACGAATTCAAACCATGAGCAAAATGAAAAGAGAAATGTAAAAACCTGCCTCACAGAAGATGAGATAAGACGGGCCCTATATCCGGCTGAGAACAGCTGCTGAGCAATGTCACCAAAGACCTGGGTTTTCCCCATCACTCTGCTCTTACCACTTGGGTATCGTAACGGGCCTAGCCTAATCATTGAGGTCAGACATTAAAGGATGTCATGTAGCAAAGGAGTTAGACAAGCAAAGGCAGTGAGTATATCCTACACAGCCTCAAGCTATGTCATGGAGTCACTGACAGGGATCTCCACTGCATCTAAGAGCTAACCTTTGAGAAAATGTGTTGCTCAACTCTTTATTTGATCCTGTGACTCCTACCTTATATTATTATTATTATTATTATTATTATTATTATTATTATCAGAATTATTATTAATTGTTTAATCCTTACCCAAGGATATTTGTACCATTGATTTTCAGAGAGTAAAAAGGAGGGAGGAGCCGGAACCGGTGTGGCTCAGTGGATAGAGCGTCGGTCTGGGGACTGAAAGGTCCCGGGTTCGATTCCGGTCAAGGGCATGTACCTTGGTTGCGGGCGCATCCCCAGTGGGGCTGTGCAGGAGGCAGCTGATCAATGATTCTCTCCTCGATGTTTCTAACTCTCTACCCCTCTCTCTTCCTCTCTGTAATAAGTCAATAAAATACATTTAAAAAAAAAAAGGAGGGAGGAGGAGGGGCGAGAGAGACAGAGAGAGAGGGACACCGATTGGTTGCCTCCCGTACCCAGCTCTACCAGGGCCAGGGATGAACCTGCAACCAAGGTATGTGCCCTTGGCCAGGAATTGAACCTGAGTTCCTTTGGTGTGTGAACCAATGCTCTAACCATTGAGCAACTGTCCAGGGCTATTATTACTGTTTTTGCTTTACTTGCTTTGGGTTGCTGTACACAGAGCCCTAGCTGTTATTTTAGTTTACCTTAAAGTATCCCATTTTTGTCATCAGTTCTCATTCAGCCCTTAGGTAACCACAACCCTATTCCCCTCTCTAACCTTCAGTTTATGGCTTTGGCTGGGGTCCTACCCTTATCTCAAAGATGAAGCATGAAACCTAGATACGAGCTCCTCAGTGCTCCATCTCTTCTCTCCTACCTACAATGGGCTGAGAAATGGGCCTGTGGCCTGTTTACAGCCAGTGATGCATCACGAGGCTTTTTGCTAATAATCCTGGGAAAGACATTTTTCTCTCTTTCCCATTAGACATGAGCCAGATAGGTAACCCTAGTAGCTGTTAAGAGTCATCTTGCAACAAGAAAAGTAAAGCCGGTCTGAGAATGGAGTCAACCCAGAAAGCAAAAAAAGCTGCATGTTGAGCCTTAGCCACTGTTGTGCCTGTTCTCTTTCTTTGCTTAAGTCAGATGGAAGCAGCACTGTCACCATTGCAGACACAAGGGTCCTAACTGAGTCTCCACTCCTCCTGCTGCAACTAGTGTGAAAGTGTGAAAGCACAGATGGGTCTTATCTGCAGCTGTGTCCCTAGCAGCCATATTAGTGTCTGGCCCACAGTAGGTACCAAAGCAGAGATTCTTGGATGAGCTTGAGGCTGCCTTCACAAGACATTTCTAATAGCTCCGGGTAGCTAGGAGAACCTTTGTCCCTTCCCCAGGCAGTTACTAATGCAAAGCCAGGGCCGCTCCTGAGTCATCAGCAGAGATGCCCAGGTTTTGGTCAAGAGGGAAGCTTCCATGTGGGTTATGACTGAATGGTCAACTAGGAGTTTCCACTTGGAACCATTTCATTGCCCATTCCCACCCAGAGGCAGCAGTTTGCACAAGAGCTGTTTATTTCGCAACTAAGCAGAAGGCCCTTCTTGTATGAGGGCTGAATATTAAACCTGAGGTCAAGGACCTGAGGACTGCCAGGCACCTAACGAAAGTAGTTTCTTCCTTTTAGCCTCTCCTGTTGTTTCCCAGAACCTGTCAGGATTCTCATGTTCCAACAGACCCACCTTCCTGGCAGAGCCTGTGGCTAAGAGCAGAGAAATTATTGGAACAGGTTAAATCTCTCTCAGAGGCTGATAAACAGTATCACAGCCCACTCCTTCAGGCTCTGACCTAAGGCTCCTGCAGCTGATTGCAGGAGGCTAGGGGCCTCTCAGTTTCCATATTCCCTGACCTATCTGAAATGCTCAATGCCTGGAAAACCCGAAGTTCTGAGAATACACTAGCCCAGAAGGAGTGCTCAGGCTCTTCCTTCAGGGGAGGGGTGTGTAGGTGGTTGTCTCCAGAGAGAGGTGTGTGCTTTGTTCTCAGCACTGTGGGCCCTAGGTAGCTTCAATTCCTATCCCTGCTGCTAGAAGGAGGATCAGCTGAGTGGAAATGTGAAGATGAAAGCGGAAGTGAAGCCGAAACCGGTTTGGCTCAGTGGTAGAGCGTCGGTCTGTGGACTGAAGGGTCGAAGGTTCGATTCCGGTCAAGGGCATGTACATTGGTTGCGGGCACATCCCCGGTAGGGCGTGTGCAAGAGGCAGCTGGTTGATGTTTCTCTCTCGTTGACGTTTCTAGCTCTCTATCTCTCTCCCTTCCTCTCTGTAAAATATCAATAAAATACATTAAAAAAAAGAAAGAAAGCAGAAGTGAAGAACCTCCTGCAGTTTTGCTAGTTGATAATTGATATTAGAGCTGACTGAGTCCCAGGTCCCCATCCCCTATTTTGAAAACTCCACTGTTAATAGGAGATCATTAGAATATACAAGTGTCACCATTTTTAAAAATGTATTTTTACTAGAGGCCCAGTGCATGGATTCATGCACCAGTGGGGTCCCTTAGCCTAGCCTGCAGACATCCCCTGAGGGGTCCTGGATTGCAAGAGGGAGCAGGCCAGGCCGAGGGACCCCACCAGTGCCCAATTGGTGCCAGGGAGGGACTGTGGGAGGGCTCCAGGGCATGTCTGTCCCATCTCACCCAGTCCCCATCAGCCAGACCCCAGCAGCAAGCTGACATACTGGTTGGAGCATCTGGCCCCTGGTGATCAGTGTGTTTCATAGGTATTGGTCAAACAATTGAATAGTCACTTAGATATATATATATATATATATATATATATATATTTCAGAGAGGAAGGAAGAGAGAGAAACATCAATGATGAGAAAGAATCATTGATTGGCTGCCTCCTTCCCACTCCCACTGGGGATCCAGCCCTCAATCCAGGCATATGCCATGACCAGGAATCAAACCATGACCTCCTGGTCTATAGGTCAACACTCAACCACTGAGCCATGCCAGCTGGGCACAAGTGTCACTTATTTAGACCCTTCATGACTAGACCCTTGCCTCCCTCCAGGACCCACCTCTTAAGTAAAACTCATGATAATCTTCTTGAAGTGGATCACTTAAAACAAGCTGCTCTATGCTTTGCTCATGCTTTTCTTCTTCCCAGATTGTCCTCCAAACTCTGCCCTATTCTTGTCTCTATCATCCAAAACTCATCTTTCAAAGTCCAGCTCAAATGCCATCATCTTCTTTCTTGATAGCTCTATCTTCATCTCACCTTCTTTCCCACCTCACCTATAATCTTTCAGTCCTGCATGATCCTGGACACTTGAGGCTATGTTGGTTAAGACTGCCTTTGCCTGTGTACCTCCTGTATATCCTCTAATGTTCACTTTAGACACCACCTCCTCCAAGAAGCCTATCCTGATATTCCCAGACTTGGCAGAGCACCCCATCAAGCTTCATGCCTTGCCTTAAAATGGCATGTGTCGCCGAAACCGGTTTGGCTCAATGGATAGAGCGTCGGCCTGGAGACTGAAAGGTCCCAGGTTGGATTCCGGTCAAGGGCACATACCTTGGTTGTGGGCACATCCACAGTAGGAGGTGTGCAAGAGGCAGCTGATTGATGATTCTCTCTCATTGATGTTTCTAACTCTCTATCCCTCTCTCTTCCTCTCTGTAAGAAATCAATAAAAATATTTTAAAAATTAAATTAAATTAAAAAAAATAAAATGGCATGTGTCTCTCCCTGACTAAGCTATGAGAAGCAGAACAGAGTCACAGTAGGGTGTATGTCTTCAGAGTCCAACACAGGGTCTGCCACATAATGGGGATCCATGTCGGGAGTCTAATTGGACTAAAGTGCCTACCAGTTGAGACACTTTCTAAAACATTCTCAGGGAGCAGTTTCCTGTGGTAAACAGGAAGGCATTCACCCAGTCCACTAAACTTTCCTGGGGATCAGGAAAGGCCAAACCAGTGAGCCTGACACAGCCAGAACTGCAGTCTATTGCTCTGGCTCCCTCCCTAGCATCCTGGGAGTTTGTCCCACCAGCTTTCAAAAATTCAAGTGGTTGCATATGCTGAGCAAGTCACTAGGTGGGGGTGGAGAAGACATAAATAAGACTTAGTCCGTCCCCAAGCTCACCTAGTGGCACACACAAACAAGTGCAGCCCACAGTGCCATAGGGCAAAAATGAGGGGCGTCCACTTTGGCTGGAGGAATTGAGGAATGCTTTGCCAAAGGAGCCACATGGAACTGGGTCCTGGAGGGTGAGGAGTCCACCAGGCAACGATGAAGATTAGGGGAAAACAAGCAGGCAGAGGGGCAGCCGGGCAAAGGCTCACAGGCTGAGATGAACGGGCACACCAGCGGGCCAGCATATGTAGAGGGATGAGATGAGGACAGAGGATGGTTTGGGACCTGCTTGTCAGGGCCTTGAGCACTGTGCTAAAGGTGAGGCTTTTATCTGAGGAGCTCCAGAAAGCCCTGAATGTGTTTAAGCAGAGGAATAAAAAGTGGCAGCAATCCAGCCAGTGTGGCTCAGTGGTTGAATGTTGACCAGGACCCAAGAGGTCACGGGTTTGATTCCCAGTCAGGCACATGCCCAGGCTGATCCCCAGTGAGGGCCATGCAGGAGGCAGCTGATTGATGATGTCCCTCTTTCATCGATATTTCTGTTTCTCTATCCTCTCCCTTCTCCTCTCTCCCTAAAAATCAATAAACATATTTATATTAAAAAAAAAAAACTGGCAGCAGTGTTTAGGAAGAAAAGGGACAAGGAGACTCATCAGAAAATATGGCTGTCATCGGTGAGCGTGATGAGGACCAGGGCAGGGGCTGTCCCAGAGGAGGAGAGGAAGGAATGGCTTGAGACTCGAGAGATGTTGTGGGGGTGGAACCACAAGGAGCCAAGCCTGTTCCGCATCCTGTCTCCTTCCAAGTCCTTTTTACACACCTCCCCCACCGCTCCCCACTTCCCAGCTCCACAGCACATCCTTCTCCCCTCCTTGGCCGTTAAATTCTAGGCGAGTAGATTCCAAATGCTGACTACATCTTCCTTGGCCCATCCCAGCTTTTGGCAAATAGGTTGGTGCCGTTCCCCAGAAAGCTTTTCTTGAACTTCATAAAGTTAGCAAAGAGGAGAAGTGTTAACAGTATGATCTGTTGAGTCTCAAATTCTAATCCCAGCCCTAACACTAACCCAGCTTTTTCGCTCCCTGAAGTCCTGCCAAAAATCAAAAGAGAAGGTCTGTGCCAGACACAAGCAATTTCAGCTGAACAAGCACGCCCGGGTCACAGAGAGCCGCTGTGCGCGCAGAAGGTTCTGCCGATTTAGCACAGGCACCGGGCGGCGGGTGTGCGTGTGGGTGACACAGTCAAAAGGAACATGAAAAGTACTTTTCTTTGCTAAGTAAATATTCCACTGTTAATACTGAATTAAATCAGAAGCTCCAAGAAGACAGGTGCCATTTTATTTGTTACTGAATGAAGAGAGAAGGCACGACTCAGGACTGCCTTCTAGTGAAAGACAGAAATGATTTGTTCCTGGCACCTTGAGAAAAGTCAAGGTTTGGGAAGCATGCAAAACATTTTTTTTTTAGTGTCTATTATGTGTCTAATTCTTTAAAAACACGATTGCATATAATCCCCGCAATCGCCCTATGGAACAGATGGTAATGTGCCCACGTCACAGATGAGGTAGCTAGGGCTTAGAAAGGTGAAGCCATGTGTCCAAGAAAATATATAAGCAAACTTGGTTATAGTGAAGTACAGACTGCATAAAAATATTGTTACGTTGGGAAATAAGAGGAAAAATGATGTTGATTCCTTTACCTTTGTATAGGACCCCAGAGTTTGCAAGGCACACTCGCATACATTATTCTCACATCGTAGTCACCAAGGCCCTGTGAGAAGAACAGTAAAGTTCCCATTGTAGAGAAGGGGGAACTGAGAGTCGGGGAGAAGAAGGGGTTTGACAGCTGGTACCTGGAACTGGAACATAGATCTTGAGTCCAGACCCAGCTTCTTTTCCATAGAGGGAGGCTCTGGGAAAGACACGGGGTTTGCTAGGAAAGAGAAGGGCATTCCCAGGAGAGAGAGAACCAGAGAAAAGGGCCCTCCGGGAAAAGTTAGGATGTATGGTAGAGAGTCTCGAGTCAAACGCTCAAGTTATACCGATGTGCAATGATGTCATGGTCATATGCATCAGGCCAGGTCATTCAAATGGGATTTGAATCCAGATTCTGACATTTAACCTACCTATGCCCCAGTTTCCTCATATTTAAGTGGTAATGGTAATAGAGAATGCTATGAAGAGTGAACATTGAGAGTGCCTGGAAGAGGGTCTGGAGCATAAGTAATCTAACGAAGATTTGCTATTATTATTATTACTAGAGGACCCAGTGCACAAAATTCATGCACAGAGGTTTGTGTCCCTCAGCCCAGCCTGCACCCTCTCCAATCCAGGATTGCTGGCTCCCAACCACTCGCCTGCCTGTCTGCCTAATTGCCCCTAACTGCTCTGCCTGCCAACCTGAGCACCTTCTAACCACTCCCCTGCCAGCCTGATTGATGCCTAACTGCTCCCCAGCTGGCCCGATTGCCCTTAACTGCCCTCCCCTGATGGCCTAGTTACCTCTAATTGTCCTCCCTGCAGGCCTGGTCGCCCTCAACTGCCCTCCTCTGCCAGCCTGGTCACCCCTAACTGACCTCCCTGCTGGCCTGGTCACTCCTAATTGCCCTCCCCTGCAGGCCTGATCCCTCCCAACTGCCTTCTCCTGCTGGCCTGATCACCCACAACTGCCCTTCTCTGCTGGCCATCTTGTGGCGGCCATCTTGTGTCCACATGGGGGTGGCCATCTTTGACTACATGGGGTAGCCATCTTGTGTGTTGGGAGTAACAGTTAATTTGCATAGTACTCTTTTATTAGATAGGATTATTATTACTACTATCATTTCTACCATTGAAGAGTCCTAAGGATGAGGCTGGATCAGAGGTGGAAGACTTGGAATTTCAAGTTTCAAAGTTTGAACTTTGTCCTAGTCTGTTCAAGCTGCTATAACAAAGTGCCTTAAACTGAGTGGCTTATAAACAACATAAATGTATTGCTTACAGTTCTGGTGGCTGGAAGTGTGAGATCAGGGTATCAGCATGGTCTGGTTCTGGTGAGGACCCTCCTCTGGGTTGTAAACTGCAGTCTTATTGTGTCCTCATGTAGCAGAGGGGCAAGAGAGCTCTCTGGAGCCTCTTTCATAAAGTTTCATCTTCACACCTAATCACCTCCCAAAGGCCCTTTCTCCTAATACCATCACATTGGGGGTTATCAGATCAACATATGAATTTGGGAGGTGGGGGGGTCAGACCACATTCAGCCCATTGCAAACCTGAAGGAGCAAAAATAATAGGACACCAATTTTATTTTATTTTATATTTTTATTGATTTCAGAGAGCAAGGGAGAGGAAGAGATAAAAACATCAATGATGATAGAGGATCATTGATTGGCTGTCTCCCGCATGCCCCCAACTGGGGATTAAGCCCAAAACCCAAGCATGAGTCCTTCACCAGAATCAAACCCAGGACCTTTCCGTCCACAGGCCAACACTCTATCCACTGAGCCAAACTGACTAGAGCAGGAGGGCAATTTTAGTGGAAACAGAATAACAGTGTTATTTGATGATGATGAGTCTTACAAGGAGTATGTAGACCACTCTTCCCGCACCCGGGCCAGGCCCCACCTGAGGGCTTCCCTAGAAGCCTGTGCTTCTTCCATCACCACACTAACCCCAAGACACGGTAATTACCTGATAATTACCTGCCTCCCACTGGACCATGTCTGTCTTTCTCACTGGTGCACCTGCTGTCTAGTACACTGACTGGCATTTGGTGGGAGCTTAATAAACATTCTACTGATGGATAGGGGAATAAATGGATGGAGAAGAATAATAGTTTGGAGAGGAAAGAGTAAACAGGGAGGCCAGCCGAGAGGCAGACACATGACTCTGGGTTAGGATGGGGGCAGAAGGAATGAAGAGAAAGTAAGAACTGCAAGAGGCATGTGGAAGAAAGGACAATAGGACTTTGTGAAGAATGAACCATGGAAGTGCAAAGATCCATGTTGACTCCAACTCTGGGCTCCTGGACACTGGCAATGCCCCTGCTAAAAATGGGAAGGAAGGAGCCATAGGCCCTGGCTGGTGTGTCACAGTAAATAGAGCATCAGCCTGCGGAAGGAAGAGTCTCAGGTTTAATTCCCAGTCAAGGTCACGCACTTCAGTTGCAATAGGGGTGGGGGGAGTAGGTAACCAATCAATGATTCTATCTCTCTTCTCCTCTTCCTTCCCTTCCACTCTCTCTAGAAATCAATAGAAAAAAATATATCCCCAGGCAAGGATTTAAAAAAGAGAGAGAAAGAGTCGAGACTGGTTTGGCTCAGTGGATAGAGCATCGGTCTGCAGACTGAAGGGTCCCAGGTTCGATTCCAGTCAAGGGCATGTACATTGGTTGTGGGCACATCCCCGGTGTGGGGTGTGCAGGAGGCAGCTGGTGGGTGTTTCTCTTTCATCGATGTTTCTAGCTCTCTGTCCCTCTTCCTTCCTCTCTGTAAAATAATCAATAAAATATATTTTTAAATAAATAAATAAATAAATAAATAAATAAATAATAAAAAAGAAAAAAGAAAGAAAGAAAAGAGAGAAGTAGGTGTGCCATGCCAAAAGTAGTCATGCCAAAAAGATTTTGCCATGACTTTGCCCTTCTTGAGCTTCATAAAAGTTGCTGATGATGAAAAAGGAGTAACACAGGGCAGTATGGGGGGAGAGGTATTGGCTGGAGATGGGGATTTAGGAAGAAGCAATTTGGTAACCTCCAATGAGTGTCTGTTCTTCTGAAAAAGGGGCCAGCACCAGGGTGGACTGACCAGTCTAAAGAGGCTTAGAGCAGAGAGGAAATAAGGATGGCAAGAAGGGAACTTGGATATAACAATTACAGAACCATCATTCCCAAACTGTCAGTTTTGCCTCAGGCAGCCCAATCCATCCCGTGGAGTTGAATTTAAAACTAACCCTTGGGCCTGGCCCGGTGTGGCTCAGTGGTCAAGCATCAACCTATGAACCAAGAGATCATGGTTCAAGGGCATATGCCCAGGCAGCAGATCAGTGATTCTCTCTCTTACCAATGTTTCTCTCTCTCTCTCTCTCTCTCTCTCTCTCTCTCTCTCTCTCTCTCTCTGAAATCAATTTTTTAAGAATTTTTTTCAATAATAAATAAAGCCCTGCTCAGACATTCTATTTCAGTCTACCTCTTCACCCTGCCCTTTCCTGCTCTACTCTTCCCTTCCCTCCAATGGTCATTCCATCTTTTCCCTGTTTCACAAAACATTCATATATATTACAAACAAGAGGGAAGGCACATTCACCAAAGTGTCCTAAAGGAAGAAAGGTGGTTCTTAGTTCTTGGGACCATTTACTCCCCTCTCCCTTTCTTCCTCAATCCACACTTTGCTCCAGACCTGCCCAGGGGAGAATTGGGTCAGAAGCGAATGCCATTCTATATCAGAAATCCAATTTAACTTAAAGTGAAGCAAAAAAAAAAACAAGCCATTTCATTTTTGTTCTGTTTTGAAGTATTTTATTACAATCATGGCTACTCTGAACCCACAACTTCTCATTTCTTCATTTCTGCAGGAAAACGTCAGCTACTGGGGTTCTGAGGAAAGAGAAAGCACAGAGCCATATCTACATGTTCCTGTCTCCCCCTGGCAGATGTAAAATCAGGGATAAGAAAACTAGTGCTCGCCCTAGCTGGTTTGGCTCAGTGGGTAGAGCATCGGCCTACGGACTAAAGGGTCCCAGGTTGCCGAAACCGGTTTGGCTCAGTAGATAGAGCGTTGGCCTGCAGACTGAAAGGTCCCAGGTTTGATTTCGGTCAAGGGCATGTACCTTGGTTACAGGGGTGTGTAAGAGGCAGCTGATCGATGATACTCTCATCGATGTTTCTAACTCTCTATCCCTCTCTCTTCCTCTCTGTAAAAAATCAATTAAAATATTTTTAAAGAATAGTTTAAAGGGTCCCAGGTTCAATTCTGGTCAAGGACACATGCCCAAGTTGCAGGCTGGATCCCCAGTAGGGGACACACAAGAGGCTTCCAATCAATGATTCTCTCTCATCATTGATGTTTCTATCTCTCTCTCCCTCTCCCTTCCTCTCTGAAATCATAAAAAATATATTTTTTAAAAAGAAAACTAATGCTCATCTCTACGATGGGACAATGGGAAGCAATGACTTTGGAGTGAAATAATCTTAGGTGTGCTCTGCAATGAATGGGCTGACTCATTACTTTTAGAGCTTTTCCTTTACTGATCAAACACAGCTGATACTGACTCTTACGTTCAGAGATAACAAGATGATAAAATAACCTGGTCAAATCCTCTTCACAGTGTAGATGCACTCTGAAAACTGGCAACGAGGGGTCCTTGCTATTTCTCAGAAGAATCTCCCAACCTCTGCTATCTGCAGGCCTCCAGGGGAGAGAACCAGAGAGAAGGAATGAGGTAGGGGGTTGGGAGCCACACGCAACCCCAACGGAGTTTTTCACCTATTTTCATTTTATTACACATCTTTCATGTTTCTGACTAATTTGACTAAAAAATCAAGAAACCTCACATATTTGGGGTGGCCGGAGCCGCATTCCTTCCTAAACCAATCACACTCTGTGGGCCCAAGTTTAACACCAAACAGTATGTCTATTTCTGGACAAAAGAAGGCCCCCAAAAGATAGAACTGTCCATCTCAGCAGTGGTCACTTGCTTGGAAGGGATCCAAGCGTGTTGGAGTCCTCCTGGCCAGCCAAAGGCACCCAGGCCACTTTGGGAGAGAGCGGGCGAGGGCAGAAGTGAGGGCTATAATTTTTATGTTAAGTCCCCATATGGCCTCACAAATGTTAAAAATAAACATTCACCTGCATCTGATTTTCCTCTTTGTTATTGTTTGTTCAAACCATTGTCTGTTTGAACAAAGAGGTATCAAGAGCCTCTTTGAGCAGTTCACAGAGTTCAAGCCAGAGCCCAGATCGGAAGGACACAGATGTTAATGAACAAGGGGGCCAAGCAAGAGTGTCACTGGGGCCCGGCCAGTGTGACTCAGTAGTTGAGCGTCGACCCATGCACCGAGAAGTCTCTGGTTCAATTCCCGGTCAGGGCTCATGCCCGGGCTGCAGGCTCGATCCCCAGGAGGCAGCTGAATCAATGTTTCTCTCTCTCTCTCCCCCTCTCTCTCTAAACATCAATTTTTATAATCATTTATTTTTATAAAACATCAAATTTTAAAATTTTTAATGAAAAATAAAAATAAGTAAAATGGGCATAAAAACATCATATTGGCTAAAGCAATGCCAGCTGCTATAATAAACACCCAAAAAAAGTTAATTGGCCCCAATATTATGGAAGCTTAGTTTTGGTTTACATAAAGTCTAGAACACATGTTCCTAATCTGCGAGCTACTCTCTAAGAGGGGCGTTAAGTGCCTGGGTTCTTTCTTTGGCTTCACCATTTTCTAAACATGGCTTTCAAGGTCATCAAGCTTGTAGACATCAATCCAAAGGTAGGTGGCAGATGATGGGAGAGTTTTGTGCTGGGCCTAGAAATGGCACACACTTCTGCTCACATGCTAGTGTCTATATCACAGTTACATGGCTGCCATTAATGACAAAGAACACTTAGGAATGCGGTCTAGCTGTGCCCAGAAAGATGTGGAAAAGGGTTTGGTAAATATCTAGCCAGTGTGCCACATACACCAACTTCTCGGGAGATAATAAGGCTTAAATGAAATGTCAACTATGAAAAAAAAGTGCAGCTTTCAGCAAATGTTGGTTCCTTTTTTCTTTCTCTGCCTCTATGGTCCAACCTCTGCTAGAAGCAATGAGGGAATGGATGCTTCATTTGTAAGGACATATAAATCAGAGCAGCTGCTGCCAACCAGCTCCCCCACCCCACAGTCCCATTGCCAAAATAAGGGGCCCTGAATCTTTTTTTTTTTATATAGATTGAGGGGTATAGGTGTTAGTTCTTCTTTGAATGGTTTTTTTGTTTGTTTGTTTGTTTGTTTGTTTGTTTTTTAATTTTTTAAAATATATTTTATTGATATTTTACAGAGAGGAAGGGAGAGAGATAGAGAGCTAGAAATGTCCATGAGAGAGAAACATCCACCAGCTGCCTCTTGCACACCCCCTACTGGGGATGTGCCAGCAACCAATGTACATGCCCTTGACCGGAATCGAACCTGGGACCTTTCAGTCCGCAGACCGACGCTCTACCACTGAGCCAAACCAGTTTCGGCGGGGCCCTGAATCTTGTTCTTGCTCTTCCTCATCATGGTCAAGCCTTCCACTCACAGTTCTTGCAGCCTCACTCCTCTTCAAAATTGGATGGTTTCACATTAGGATCAGAAAACCACCCTTCTAGGAAACAGCTGAGGCAATTTATGTTTGGTGTCACTGTGTTTCTGTTAAATTTTAACTCAGTAGGAAGGTCATGCAGTCTCTCACTGCCATAGTCCCCACTATTCCGTTGTTTACATCTGGTCTACTTCATTCAGTTAACTGCCTGGCTCTTGAAAACCTTTAGCTTTGACGCCCGATGGTCTTCCAGGTTTCCATGCAGGGCCTCTACAAGCAGCCCCCCTCCCCCATCCTGATGCATTCCCACCAGCCATTCAGACCCGTTGGCTTAGGCCTGTACTCTGAGGCACCTCTTGGCTATGCTTTCTTTTCCTCCTTGTGACTTGCCCAAATACTGTCCTTACCCGAACATCAGTTTCGTTATTCTCTGTCTGCATCTGGGAGAAAGTTTGCAGGAAACGTCTTATCTGAAGTTGTGATTTCACAGCATGTGAGTAGGTGTGGTTTCACCAGTTTTGGAAGGGTTGATCTTTATGCAGGTTGGAGTCTCATCTCTACAGTGTTTCTAAGAGAAAATATGTCCCAAATTCCAAACAACTGAATCCTTAATGAATTTGACAACCCAGTCCTTTCATAACCTGAGAATTGCACTGACCAAAGTTCCCATAGGGTGGAAAGCTCACGAACTTGAGAGACATTCATATGTGAGTTTCAATTCTGGCTTTGCCACCTACTGATTAGGTGACTTTGGGTAAATTACTAAAATTTACAACGTATGGGGGAGCGGTGGGACCAGGGGGAGCCGTAAAACCTGGGGGGAGGGAAGGGCGGTGGGACCCGGGGGAGCCGTGTGCCCTGAGAGAGCCTTGTGCCCCGGGGGAGTGGTGGGACCCGGGGGAGCCTTGTGCCCCTTGGGAGCGGTGGGACCCGGGGAAGCCGTGTGCCCCAAGAGAGCTGTGTGCCCCTTGGGAGCGGTGGGACCGGGGTGGGGGGGAGGAGCAGTGGGACCCGGGGGGGAGCCGTGTGACCTGGGGGGGCAATGGGACCCAGGGGAGCCCCTATGTTCATAGCAGTACAATTTACAATAGATAGGATTTGGACACAGGCTAGGTGCCTGTCAGCAGATGATTGGATCAGAAAACTATGGTACATCTACACAATGGAATACTATGCTGCCATAGAAAAGAAGGAATTCTCATCATTAGCAGCAACCTGGATGGAATTGGAGAACATCATGCTGAGTGAAATAAGCCAGTCAATGAAAGAGAAACACCATATGTCCTCACTCATTTATGGATAATAAAGAATATTATAAACTAATGAACAGAAAGATAGATATAGTGACAGTAAAGCAACAAGCAGACTGTCAAATGACAGCGGGGAGGGGAGGGTGATCTGGGAGAGATAAGAGATCAACTGAAGGACTGGTATGCATGTATATAAGTACAATCAATGGACACAAAACTCTGGGGAAGAAGGGCATGTATGGGAGGGGGGGCAATGGTAAGCAATGTACACATATAATACCTTAATAAAAAAATGGTGGGAAAATAATAAAATAAATTTACAATGTATGTTTCTTTACCTGTAAAATGAGAAGATGGCCTTGTTTAGGGTGTTGGTGCTAAGATTTAGTGAAAAAATGTATATACAGCTCCGAGCACGGTGGGTGGTACACAGCGAACCCTCATAAGTAACAATTACTATAGTTATCATAACAAAGGGAAGAATTAGGACAATCTATGATATCTGTTAAATTATAAAAGTAACTTTTTTTACATAAAATTAAACATCAACTAACATTTCAGTTATGGAAAGCTGCAGAAAGGGGGAAATTTTAAAGGAGAATAATAATTTTTTTTAATTTATAGAAAATATCCCTTTATTAACTTTTGGTCAAGAATATCTTTGTATGTTTTCAGAAAACAACTCTGAGACCATCTGGATTCCTGTAACAGAGAGGAATAGACAGAAGTGCTCCAGCCATGAAGACAGAAGAGAAACAGTTCAGAGATGGAAGACTCTGACGACGCCTCACCATACCAGCAGACAGCAGCTGTGTGTTACTGAAGGATGCCCAGGACCAAACCAGAGACGGTCAGACCTGCATCACCACCATTTGTCCACCAACCAGATCTGAAATATCATGACTGACATGTGCACATAAGTAACTGTTTGACATTGAAATTGGGACTCAAAATAACTGTTGGCCCAGAAAGGAACTCACTACAGACTGATTCATTTGCCTCTCAGCATAACCATTATGGTTTATCTCAGTTTCGGTTCTTACAAGGGTATTTCTTGGATCACATGATCTAACATATCTAGAGGAAATCATGAACAACAAAAACTGACTAACAAAAACAGACACAGAGAAAGAGAAGCAGCGATCAGACTCTCAAACCTCAGAGGGAAGGTAGGGGAGGGTGGGGGGAAGGGGGAGAGATCAACCAAAGGACTTGTGTGCATGCATATGGGCCTAGCCAGTGGCCATGGACAACAGGGGGGTGGGGGCATATGTGGGGAGGGGTTTGGGATGGGAATGGGGGGATGAGGACAATTATGGGGTACCATAATCAATAAAATTTTAAAAATAAATAAAAGCAAAAAAATAAAAATAAAAGGAGAAAATATAGATCAACCAAAATTTCATTTTTCTTTTTTTAAATTTTTTTTAATTTCTTTATTGATTAAGGTATTACATATGTGTCCTCATCCCTCCATTAACTCCCAACCACCCCCCACCCCCGCCCCACGCATGTCCTCACCCCCCTGGTGCTCATGTCCATTGGTTAGGCTTATATTCATGCATACAAGTCCTTTGGTTGGTCTCATTTCGCCCACCCTCCCCTAGCTTCCCTCTGAGGTCTTTCAGTCTGATCCGTCCTTCTCTGCCTCTGGATCTGTTCCTCTTGGTCAATTTATGTTGTTCATTGTATTCCACGAATGAGTGAGATCATGTGGTATTTGTCTTTCTCAGACTGGCTTATTTCACTTAGCATGATGCTCTCCAGTTCCATCCATGCTGTTGCAAATGGTAAGAACTTCTTCTTTTTCAAAATTTCATTTTTCAATGAAAACCACTAGTAACATCTTGGTGCTTTTCCTCTCAATACCATGTACATGTATACTTTACACAATTGGAATTAATAAGCCAGATATAATGTTATTTGACATCCAACATTTTTCACTTAAAACACAAACAGTGCTTTTTTTTTTTTTAGTAAAAATTCTTTACAAATAATAGTTTAAAAATTTAAGGTAGTTTTTATTTTTTAAAGGTAGTTTTTAAACTACTCAACAATTTAATTATCCATCCCTTTAATGCTGAACAGTTAGCTTACTTCCATTTTTTTTTTTTTACTCTCATGAATAACACTTCCATATAAAATCCTGGAAATTTTATTTATTTTTTAATATTTGTGTTTATTTACTTAAAATAGCTTCCTAGAGGTAGTGTTGCCAGGTAAGAGTGTGCACATTTTTAATCCTCTTGGAACAGATTGCTGCGTAGCCCTTCAGAAATGCCATAAAAACGTATCCTCTGGGATGTGTTAAATTCATGCGATTGCCTTCCTGTTCGCTTCTGCGAGGAGTCCAGCAGTTGACTCCATTGCCAAAGAACAGCTACTTTGGAGAGTAGACCTTGGGGCCTGTCCAGCATTCACTTCCTTTTCCTAACCGTGCCCCAGATTCCTTTTGGGGAATTTGCCTCTGCCCCCTGTGCAGTCCTGATGGGACTCCGGAGTTGGAAGGGTGAGAGAGGATGATGGTGGAGAAGCCAGTGTAAGAGTGCCCCCACCCAGGTTCTGCCCTCGCTCCTGTGCTCCCAGGACAGGGGCCTAAGGCCCTGTTTCAATGGAAGGCTCACCTTTGACCTGAGGCCTACCCTCTACCGCGGGTCAGGCCAGTGCTGGAGTGCCAGGCATAGGGAAGATGCCCGGCATTTACTCACTGACATGACCAAGGAAGGTGATGAGAGAGCCTGGGAGAGAGAAAGGGGTCTGCAATATGCACCAAGGAGTTCACTTTTTTAATAATAAGAATTATATGTCACGAGGGGCCACCAGGAATTTAGAGATGCTTAGGTAGGGCATGGCCAAAAACAGGTTGGGAACCACTGGGTTAGAGTGACCTTTTCTCACACTAGGTTTGTCCTGCCATCTAGTGGCGGGCAAAGGAAAATGGGCAGGGACCAGACCACCAGCAGAGGGCAGTCAGGGCACGAGGAATTTGCAGTAGGGAAGCCAGTGGGTGAGCAGGTGGGTGAGACCTGGAGCAGCCCATGGGCACCTCAGAACTCCAGTTCTGTGTAAAGGCATCAAGGGCACGAATTAGTCTCGATAACTACAGCCACTGTTTACTGAGCACTTACTATCTACCAAAGATTGTCCAAAGAACTTCCCATGCTTTCATTCTTTCAGTCCTTCCAGCAGCCCCTTGTGAGGATGGGGAAACTGAAACCCAGAGAGGTCAAGTGACTGGCCCCAGTTCACCCAGCCAGTCCGTGGAAGGTCAGGAATCGCATTCAGCATGATCTGACTTCGTGGCTTGCATTTCCAGGAACACTTCAAGAATCACAGGAAGAGATTTCCTCCATCATCCCCTCTGTGCCATCCCCTCTGTCCTCCCCCAACCCATTTCCTGTGGTCAACAGAGGGTGGGGTTTTTTCCTCAATGGCTCACAGCTTCACTTCCACCCTCTGTGCCTCTCTTGAGTCCGCAAGTGTCTACTCTGAGCAACTCCAAAAGAAAGCTTTTCTCTCCCTAGGCCTGAATATTGTCCATGGGAGACGACAAGATGGTGGGGAAGTCCCTTGTCTACAGACAACAAATATAAAATGTTTTAAGCTAACATTCCCGGTTCTTTCTTTCTTCTTATTCATCAAGTGAGATGGGGATGCAAACCAGGGCCCCAAAAGACACTGTCTCATCTCACCGATGTGAGAGAGACATATTGACTGTCTGCCTTTCACTCATGTCTCCACCAGGGCTGGGTAACTTGCAACCCAGGTAGGTGCCCTTGACTGGGAATCGAACCCAGGATCCTTCGGTCTGTAGGCTGATGCTCTAAACACTGAGAAAGAATGGCCAGGGCCTATGTGCTTTCTTATCAGAGCGGTCTACCCTCCAAAGGCTACCATGGCTCCTTTTCAGTTTGGGGTCGGCTTTGTGTCATGCTGAGGCAAAGGGGCCTTCTAGTCATGTAGCTCCAAGCCAAACCCAGATACTGTACGGTTCACTTCCAAATCCCAAAAGAGCTTCTTGTGCTTTGCAGGAACAATGGCAGGGCTGGCCGAGGGCTACCCCAGCCTTGTTCCAAAGGCCAAAAGAACCAGCCAGCACCCCAGCAAGCTCACAAGGAGGCCATGTGACCTGCAGACACTCACCAGTTCGGGGACACTGAGTTCTGTTTAGGAGACAGCAGCCATTCCTCCCGCCTGGCCCCCCAGATGCGTAATAAAACGCCTATTTTTAGGTTAGGGTTTTGTTTTGCTTTTCCCTTTTAGAAATTTATCCAGACCCGTTTCCCAGGGTTGAGAGCTTGAGCTTCAGTGAATTTACTGCTCAGAGGGTAAGCAGAGAGCAGTCTGAAAAGGAGAGTGGTCTTCAAATGCACTTGGACTGCAATTTCCCCTCAAGAATCAAAATGCAATAGTTTCAACATATTTCCTTCAATACAAACATACCACTTGATGCCTTGAAAGACCCAAAAGGCTGATATTTGGCATCTCCAAGGCTCCTTCTCCTCTGAGTCAGACCCACAGGCACCACCACCTTTGCTCTGCTGCTCCCAACACCAGTCACTGCCTGCCTATCTGCCTCCCCCCGAAGTGGACAACCTCTGGCCCTTCAAGTACCACTTGCTGGTTCTTACCACTCTCCAACCTAGACACCTGTTTATTTCCCTTTCTTGCAATGTTATGAGCAATTGGCTTTAGTCACTCATTTAGATGACCAACATTTATTGATCACCTATCCTGTGCCAAGTACCAGAATATAAAGGAGTGCCAGTCACTCACAGCCAAGAGGAAGACTAGTAAATGAGGCGTAGAGAATGCTAAGCCAGAGATACAAACAATACTATGGGAGCCCTTCCCTGACCTCCTCTTTCCACTTCCCTACCTTTCTCCAGCCCTTACCTCAAGCTCCTGTCTTCATCCATTGCAGAGCCTCTGGGTTTGGCTTGGAGCTACATGACTAGAAGGCTCCCTTGCCCTAGCACAGGGGTGGGCAAACTTTTTGACTTGAGGGCCACAATGCGTTCTTAAACTGGACCGGAGGGCCAAAACAAAAGCAACATGACCATGCTGCACTCTCACCTTGGGCTGCTGGTGAAGGAGCGGAGGGGAGAGCAAGAGAACCCTCCGCTCTTTCGGCTCCGCGGGCCGGATAGAACAGCCAATCGGGCCAGATCCGGCCCGAGGGCCTTAGTTTGCCCACAGCTGCCCTAGCATGACACAAAGCCAACCGCAAACTGAAAAGAAGCAATGGTAGCCTTTGGAATGTAGACCGCTCTGATAAGAAAGCACTTTGGCCCTGGCCATTCTTTCTCAATGTTTAGAGCATCAGCCTACAGACCGAAGGATCCTGGGTTCGATTCCCAGTCAAGGGCACCTACCTGGGTTGCAAGTTACCCAGCCCCGGTGGAGATGTGTGGGAGGCAGCCAATTGATGTGTCTCTCTCACATTGATGTTTATCTTCTCTCCTCCCCTATTCCTCTGACCCTTCCACTCACTCTAGAAATTCATGGGGAAAAGATATCCTCAATTGAGGATTTTTTTAAAAAGGAAAGTACATAGGAGGAGAGAGAAGTTCCAAATTCACCATCAGTACTGGTGCCAAAAATAAAGTTTGTGGCATGCCTAAATCAGTGGTGGGAAACATCCAGCCCACGGGCCAAAGGCATTAGGAGCAAGTTAATTGAATGTTTGACCGAATATAGCAGCTAATTTTTAAGTTGTTTATTTTGTATGGCCCACAGATGATGTTCTAAATATCCAATGGTCCTTGGCAGAAAAAAAGGTTTCCCACCCTTGGCTTAAATGAAGGACAGAAGAATTAATAGATAAATATAGTAGTTTAATGATGATCCAATAGTTGGTTTAATGAATTAAACAGAGAATATTAACTTTCAACTCTGAAGCAAAACTGAATTTTAGAGTTTTTAACATTTGTACTTGTGCAATGAACACCAAGTTCCCCCAGAAAGTTATCAACAAAGTTTTTTTGTTGTGTTTTTTTTATTGTGTATGTGTGTGTGTGTTGTTTTTTTGTTTTTGTTTTTTAAGAAATTAGCCCCACCAAAGTGGCTCAGTGGTTGAGCACTGACCTATGAGCCAGGAGGTCACAGTTTAATTCCTGGTCAGGACATATGCCCAGGTTGCAGGCTCGGTCCCCAATAGGGAGTGTGCAGGAGGCAGCCAATAGATGATTCTCATCATTGATGTTTCTATCTCTTTCTCCCTCTCCTTTCCTCTCTGAAATCAATTAAAAATATATATTTTTAAAGATATTAAAATTACTTAGTTCACTGAGAATGTGACAACGCACTTGGGGGAAAATAAACTGGAACTGCCAAGGAGAGGTTCAGAGCCAGGGCCCTGGATCAGTGAGGCAGGAGAAAGCTGAGTGGCCCCCCCATTCATGTTAGGGAAGAAGCTCCAAGTTCCTCAGGCCAGAGTCTGGTGAGGTGACTTGGCTGTGGGGGATCAGCAATACAGAAGGTGCCAGTTTGGGGCTTCTTACTTGACCAAACAGGTGTACCATCCTGATCACTAGCTGGAAAGTTATAAGTGAATCAAATTTCCATATTTCCTACTTAAGAGAGTATTTTAGGAACAGCTTTGGAGTTGCAATCAATTACATTCTAACATATCCAATCTGTGAATGGGGATGTTCTCTATAGAGGACCAGAATCAGGGAAAAAGCAAGTTGTCAGGGGCCTGTGTGAACAGTTAAATGCCCATCAAGGCTTCCTTGTTCTCTGAGACAAACCGGCTGAAGCTTTTGACTTGGGGGTTTAGTCGGTGGGTGAGCTTGACATCACGGTCTGGCTTCATCTGATAGAAACGAAACATGTTGGCCATTTCCTCCGCTCCAGGAAACCCCAGGTTCTCATAAGCTTCCAGGTTGATCTTTTAAGAACAAGGTTTTTTTAAAAAAATAGAGTAAATATTTAAAAAAGGAAATGTTTCAACTCTCATTGAAAATAGTTTGATTAATAAATGATTCACCTTAATGATGATATATGTCCACCATTCTTCAGCCTAACTCCAAAACCCAAGAAGCTCTCGTGTTTTTTTCATAAGCAATTTGATAGCAAGTGACTTTTCTGAACTGATTCTGAGCTGAACTTTGAAGCTATTTATGTTTTTTTAATGCTACCGTTTAGCATTAAAAGGGAATAGTCATATATTTTTTCTGCAGAGATATTACAGGTTCCTTCCTGTCCTGCCCCTGATGGTGATGTTTTAAAGAACTTTAACAAATTCTCATAATATAACATTAAATGAAAAAGCTAGATACAAACATATAGATATTGGCAAAAGAATAAAATATAACATGTCAGATCTTATTAGTTGCTATCTCTGAGTATGTGATTTTTATTTTCTTTTTTTACAATTTTCTGTATTTTCTGAAATAAGCATTTGCTATATTTGAAATAAGAAAACAATTTAAATGTTTAGTAAGAAGACTAATGAAAAGCATGGAAGATGACTTTGAAAATGTCTCTCCTTGAATCACTCCCTCATCCTATAACTTTGACAACTAATATTCCTAGTGAAATAAGGGATTCTTTTCTGCAGATTTTTGAAGCAAAGAGATTTTTGCTTGTATCTCACTTTCTGAGAGGACCATGTTCCTTTGGGGTTGGACAGACAGTTTCAGCCAGACCAGAGTTCCTGGTGGGAGTCTGTTCCAGGGCATGCACTCACTGAAGCAGTTATGCCTCCTTCTGACCAGACTGGCAGGGGGGGTCAGACTGCCAGTGCTGGAGCGCCACCTTGTGGCCATATGCTTCCTTCCAAAGTAGCATGATGCCTAAGCATTTCCCCCACCACTCTTGAACCCTGGGACTTTGGTCACACCAGGTACAAGTGACTTTGCAGATCCTATCATGAGTCCAACTTTGGTGTGATTGGCTGTCATCTTGAGTTTGGGGTAAGTTATTTTCTTCATTAAAGATACCTATAATAATGTTTTAGGGTTTCTTAGCCTCCTTGTAGCTCCAGTTCCTGTCTCTGAATTGGGAAACTAGGTTACCCTAGCCCTAACACTTACCCTTCATGACTTAAGACTCACTGGAAGCAAGAGCTGCAGATGAAAAGAAAAATCAACTTTCTGGGCATACTCTAGGAAACATTCTAGAGTGTGAGTCAACAAAATGTTTCCTAAAAGGCTAGATACAAATATTTAAGGCTTTGTGGGCCTTAATATTTAAGGCTTGGGCCTCCCTTCATTCCGTGCTGCCTTGTAGTGGTCAGCATGCATCATAGCGAGTGATCAAACTCCCAGTAGGTAGAACTTCCAAGGGGACACTTTGCATAATAATAACTTATTTTACCAAATGAAGAAACTAAGATTAAAGAGGTTAAGTCACTTGCCAAGATCCCACAGATAGGTAAGGACTGAGCCAGGGTTTGCTCACTTTCTCATACTGCCTCTGGTTCATCCATGTGGATTTAGCCAGGCTAGAGTTTAGAATTCTAGAATTCAGCCAGGACAACCCCATCACTCCCTCCACCTAGACACAGTCTTGCCCACCCTCAAGGACGACCTCAAAGCCACTTTTTCCATGAAGCCTTCTCCTGCCCTTCTTTGGTCACAGAGACTGGTGGACCACACAATTAAACACCTGTAGTGTTATAGCTGTACTGATCCCTGTGATCTCATGTGCATTAACGCTTTCACTCTGATGTAAACTCCTCAAAGACAGGTACTTGATATATACCAATAGGTATGTATACACCACACACTGTGCTAAGCCCCTTAAATATATTCTCTCTAATGTCCACAAGATCACCCTGCAGTAGATGCTACTGCCCCACTTCACAGATGAAGAAGCTGAGGCTCAGGGAGGTAAGTGCCTTGCCCACACCCGAGAGCTCCGGCAGACTGGAATGATCAGCGAAGAGTGCTTATGAGAGAAGAGCTGGGTAGTGTATATGAAAAGTTGTACCTCGGTCTTCAGATTCTAAGTCCTTGCCACACAAAAGTAAGTTTACTCTAACAAGCTGATTAACCTTAAGCTAAAGAAATAAAGCCATAAGAGTGGGATTCAGATGCACCAATACAAGATAGATTGGTGGAACTGAAATCCTCTTCAATTTCTTCTGACAGCCTAAGCTGAACCCTTGCCTAAATCCATTGGGAGTCTACCAGAATGTCGAGGTCAGTGGGGTGTGACCCAAGGTGGACTCTTATGATCACATTTATATCTTCTAAGAACTCACCTTTGCATCTCGGATATCTTTCCCCAGAATCTCGGACAAAACATCAGCATATTGCTGTACTGTTAGCGCTTCTGCACTGAGGCCCACAGCTTTGCCTAAGAACTCTTCTGGAGAATCAAAAATTCTAGAGACGACTACTCCAATATCAGCAACAGAGATGCCATCCAAGGGAATGTCCCCCATAGGCAGTGCTAGTAAAAAAGAGAGAGAGAGAGAGAGAGAGAGAGAGAGAGAGAGAGAGAGAGAGAGAAATAGGTAATTATATCACATCCTGGGTAGGTCTTACCAACTTGAATTAATCAACCACTATGCAAAAGGTAGGAAAGCAATATAACACCACAATCTATGCACAATTTGTTATAAGGTCTAGTTTGAGCAAGTACCATAATGCCTGGGTATTGATTTTTTAATCAGTTATAGATATAACTAATTAAGCTTTGTGCAAAGTATAATTAGTTATATATATAATCCAGATTTCTCTGCTGAATTCCAGGCTCTATTGCCCAACTTCCTGCTCAGCATCCTTATTTGATTGTTTAATAAACATGTCAATGTGCTTCAGAATGAATTCCTATAATGCCCACCCCACGACCACCACCACCACCAACAATAACAACAACTTGCTCCTCCTACAGACTGCCCCATTTCAAGTCTATCGTTCCAGTTTCTCAAGCCAAAAATCTTCGAGTCAGCTTGACACTGGGGTAGGTGGGCATTCTTTCTGCTGATCCGGCCTCCGGAGCCTCGCCTTCAGGCCCCCATCGCTGCTCCCTCGGCTGCCTCCTGGGTCCTCTCCCCTCGCCACTGAGTGCGGAGCAGGAGGCGGACTAGGTGCCGCTTCTTGTGTGTCTGTCCACCAGCCCAGCACTGCCCTCCAGCCCTGCGCCTGGAGCTGTGCCCTCCCACTCCCTCTGCTGTTGTTTCCAGTCCCCCCTGTGCGAGCCCTGCCCCAGCGCCGGGCTGCTGGAGGAATCCCGGGGGGTCTGGCCTGGGGTCCAGTTTGGATGATGCCGGGCCCTTCCCCAAAGGCCGCTCTCCTGCTCTGGGATCCCGTGGTTTCGTCGCCGGAGATCGCTGTGCAGAGTGAAGACACCCCGTAGCCTGTGTCAGTGTCCGTGGCATTTCTGTGGCTTCTCCGCACTATAGTGTTTCTGCCCACATGAATGAGGATCTCCCCACCCCAACAAGGGAGCACTGGGAACTTCCTATAAGACTGCCACCCTGCCCCCCTCTCCCTCACCCCATTCTTCGGGTGCCACTTTGTCTGGGTTTTGACCCGGCCCGGCCCGTGAGGTGTGCTCTAAGCCTCTGGAGGGCCTACCCCATTTCCTCTACAGCTGTGGTCCTTAGCCTAGTCCCGGGAGGCCCCAGGCCTTCCGAGTGAATTCTGTGAATCTCCATCTGTACAGTCCTGCACCCTCTCCCCACCTGCCTGGCTGCTGCTGGTTGTTTTCTGTGAAATGGCAGTGAGCAGACTCAGTTTTTGTTTTGTTTTGTTTTGTTTTTCTTTTAAATATTTTATTGATATTTTACAGAGAGAAAGGGAGAGAGATAGAGAGCTAGAAACATCGATGAGAGAGAAACATCAACCAGCTGCCTCCTGCACACCCCCTACCGGGGATGTGCCCGCAACCAATGTACATGCCCTTGACCGGAATCGAACTTGGGACCCTTTAGTCCGCAGACCGATGCTCTACCACTGAGCCAAACCGGTTTCGGCCAGACTCAGTTTTGAACTGGCCCTGCGGACATGGGTCAGGAGTTGTGTGGACAAGAGGGAGGGTGAGAGCCGTTGGAGAACTGAAAATGAATTTTGTTTCTTTTTAACTTTATATATATATAATGCAGTGGAAACAAACAAACCCCCCAAAAAAAGGTCACTACATAATACTAAAAGGATTGATACAACAAGAGGATATAACCCTAGTAAAAATCTATGCACCTAAATATATATTTTTTAAAAACCTTCTGGAGAACTTTGAGAAAGAGATCAACAGCAGTATGTTTACGGATACATCTCCTAGGACAAAGGAAACTACGGAGAAAATAAACAAATGGAACTATAAAAAGCTTCTGCACAGCAAAAGAAACCATCAACAAAATGAAAAGGGAGCCCACTGTATGGGAGAACATATTTGGCAAAGATACATATGATAAAGGGTTAATATCCAAAATATATAAGGAATTCATACAACTTAACAAAAGGAAGACAATCAAATTTGAAAATGGGAAAAGACCAAAATAGACATTTCTCCAAAGTGTACATACAGATGGCCAAGATACATATTAAAAAATGCTCAATGTCATTGATCATCAGAGAGAAGCAAATTAAAACAATAATGAGGTATCACCTCACACCCTGTCAAAATGCCAGCATCAACAAATTAACAAATGACAAGTGCTGGCAAGGATGTGGAAAAAAAGGAACCCTCATACACTGCTGGTGGGAGTACAGACTGGTGCAGCCTTTATGGAAAATAGTATGGAGTTTCCTCCAAAAATTAAATATGGAACTGCCATTTGGCCCAGTGATCCCACTTCTAGGAATATATACTAAAAAACTGGAAACATCAATCAGAAAGAATGTATGCACGCACCCCTATGTTCATAGCAGCACAATTTACAACAGCTAAGATCTGGAAACAGCCTAAATGCCCATCAGTAGATGAGTGGATACAAAAGCTGTGGTACATTTACACCATGGAATACTATGCAGCAGTAAAAAAAGGGGGGGGGGGTTCTTACTCTTTGAGACAGCATGGAGGGACCATACAGAGTATTATACTAAACAAATAAAACCAGTCAGAGAAAGACAATTATCACATGATCTCACTCATATGTGCAATCTAATGAACAAAATAAACTAATGAACAAAATAGATCCAGAGACATAGAAGCATGGAACAGACTGTGGAATTTCAGAGGGAAGGTCGGGTTGGGGAGGGTGGGTGGGAAGAGATCAACCAAAGAACTTGTATGTGTATATGCATAACCCATGGACACAGACAACAGGGTTATTGGAGGCCTGGGTGGAGCATGAGGGTGGGCTAGAAGAGGTCAATGGGGGAAAGGAGGGACATATGTAATACTTTCAATAATAAAGATTTTTTAATGAAGAAACTAAGTCTACTGACTTGCCTGCTGCCTCACAGCTAAGAAACAACAGGCCTGGATAAGAATCAAGGTTTCTGAATTTCAATCCAGTGTAAAAGTGACCTCAGGCTTAGCCAGGTCATTAAATATCACATTTAAACTTTTGTAGCAAAATTAGCTTCCTGCCGCAATTTCTTGGTAGGCACATTGCCTGCTCAGATTATATTCCAATTGTATTTTCTATTTGTAAAGCAGTTTAAGCTTTTTGAGGCACTCTTTGCTAAGTCTCATCTGACTTGGAGGCTTGTTTTGTTTGAGAGTTGAAGGTATTCAGATGAGATTCAAAGCAGCTATGGGACAGTGGTAAAGACTATGGCTCTGGAGTAAGACTGCTAGGGTCCATGTCCTAGTCTGCCTTATTAGTGATCTTTGGAAAGTTACTTAATCTATATTACTTGAGTTTCCTCATCTGTGAAGTGAAGGTAAATAGTGCAGTGCCAGGCCCCTTCTAAGTGGTTAGTAAATATTAGTTGTTCCTATAGTGGGGAATGATACCTGAGTCTCAGGAACACCAAAGATGGGGTTCTATAGATTTTACAGCCCCAGATGGGACTGGGTACCAGAAGCTGAAGACATCACCTCTTCATACTGGCCAATCTAACCAAGAGATTACAATGCCCTCGTTCAGGACCTGGGAAATGTCACTGAGCTGGCTTCTCTAAGCTGGTAAAGGCATAGGAAGAAAGGCGGTCGGTCACTTGTTGAACTATGACCCAAGGCATCTGTTGTATGGCAGGTGCTCCAGGTTGACTTTGACTGTCACTAGTTATGCCCCTGATAAGTCTTAATTGTGTGCCAAGGAAAAAAGACTGAATTGCTGCCATTGATACACTCCCATAGTTCCTCCACTCCACAGAGCCACTTAGGACTGTGGACAAAGAAAATGTCTCCAAAGGGCAGAGGAAGTCCAGCCAGTCGACTGGAGCATTGGATTATTAGGAACCCTTGTTAAAACTATAGCACTTCTGGCCCCAGCCCAGACCTTCAAAATCAGACTCTTTCTCTGGAAAGTCAGGGCCCCTCTAGAGATTCTGACCATTGGACTCAGGTCAAGAGGAGCATGTTTTCCTGATTGCTACCATAGGTCCGATGGATGAGCTAGAAGGAACTTAGAAGTCACCTTATACTATCCACTTTGACTCAGTGGATAGAGCAGCAGCCCACGAACTGAAGAGTCCTGGGTTTGATTCAGGTCAAGGACTCATACCTCTGTTGTAGGCTTGATCCTAAGCCCTGGTCAGGGTACATACATATGGAGGCAACCAATCCATATGTATCTCTCACATTGATGTTTCTCTCTGTGTGTCTCTTCTCCCTTCCACTCTCTTAAAACATCAATGGAAAAATATCCTTGAGTAAGGATTAACAAAAAAAGTCATCATGTCCAACTTTTCCATTAGACTTGAGAAAACTAAGACTTGAGGTTGCACAGCTAACCATTTGTATAAAGAGCACCCGATTGTTCAGACTGGAAGTAAAGTCCTTGGTGTTTCCAGTCCAAGAGCCAGTTCTCTGTGAAGTTTAAAACAATATTGTATCCCTCTCAGCACTTCACACAGAGGTAAGCACATAGTAGGCACTCAAATGATTTATGTCCACTGCAAAGAAGGAGGAAGGAGACAAAGGAGGAGGAAGGGAAGACAGCAGGTGTCTGGTCAACTTTCACTACAAATTCCACTTACTCAAGGTGTAGTAATCTCCATCAGAGGCTTTCGTGGGCTTCCATAAACTGAGGAAGTTTTCAAAATAAGCTGCCAAGTGGATGCTGGTCATGGGAACACCAATGGACCAGAAATACTCCTCCACCTCTCCCTTCCTATCAAAGTGATCAACTGCCAACTTCCCTCCGGTTAGACGCTTGACGTTCTCCAGGCCGCTGAACACCACGTGCTTCAGACCCAGGCGCTTGGTGACATCTGCCACCAGCTTTCCCTAAGGAACAAAGTAAATTCTTTATATAGATGGCTGTATGTGCATACGGACAGGAAGGCAGGTACTGCTTTCCCTTCCCCCTTCCCTTCCATATTGTCCTCCATAGAGAGGGAGCTCTTCCAGCGTCAAAATATATTCAAGTTTCCATCTGAGAGGCCACCAGTATCGGTGGGCAGAGGCTCCACCATGTCACAATACTGAACCTCATCAGAAGCTAAGAGGCAGCCTGGTGGGAATGGGCAGGAACATCTGGTCTCTTCCTCAAGTCTAGGCTATCAGTATCTTTGGATCAACTGCCACACTTATTTATATATGAGCCTCAGGGATACCTGAGTAAACAATATTCATACAGAGTAATAATGTTTTCTGCTAATTAATTATATCTGCACATCATTTGGGTATTGAGGGCATAATAAAGACACACACATACACACTCTTTCTCTCTGTCTGTGTGTGTGTGTGTGTGTGTGTGTGTGTGTGTGTGTGTGTCTGTCTGTCTGTCTGTCTGTCTGTCTCTCTCTCTCTCTCTCTCTCTCTCTCTTGTATTTCAGTTTCAAATGTTCTAAAGCACCTTCATCTCTCTCTCTCTTTTCTCTTTCTCTCTCTCTCCTCTTTCGCTCACTCTCTTTTTCTTTCTTCTTTCTTTCCACTCTTTCCTTCTCTTTTTTTCTTACAAAAATGTAGCAAGTAGAAAAGACATAATTAATCTGGTTTAGTAGAGGCATAAAGTGAGCAGAGAAGTGACTTTGTACTCCTGGGTTTCATAGTAAGTAGATATTAGAATTAGAACCCAGAGTTCCTAATATGAGAAATTCCAAAGTTTATCACTAAAAGACAAGCTGTAAATGGTATAATTAATTTAACAGACATTCCTGAAATGGCTCATTCCTCTCTTAATTTTTTGAGTTATGCTATTTCTGCAAGAGACTGATTCCATCAATTACATTTTAAAAATCTAATCTTCACATTTTTCCAATTTATACACATATATCATTTCAAATAGGAAAGGGGGGATTCAACTTATAATGATGAAGATGTTCCCTGAGCCCTCATGCTGATAACTGCAAGAAGTAACCACTTTCATCTCTTTTAGCTGTTTCTTTATTTCTAAATAACAGGTTTACACTACTAATGTTTTATTTTTTCAGTTTAAGATATCATCTACTAAATTCTTACTCTGAAAGATGAGTCCTCGTCTTTAATATTCTCTCTCTCTCTCTCTCTCTCTCTCTCTCTCTCTCTCTCTCTCTCTCCCCCCCTCTCTCTTTCTCTCTGACACAGACACATACAGCCAAACACCACCATATACACCTATGCAATTCCCTTTTTTCATATTCCCAATATCATAATGTTGGGCTAAATCAAAAAGTAGTGCCTACAACACCGGTGAAGTTGAACCAAGTAATATTCTATGGTTAAATTTATTTTTTTCTACAAACTTTTATTTTCTCTGGGTTTATTTGCTTGCTTTAGTTTTTTTCTATGTACCCATTATTAATTTCTCCCCAAATTCTCTGCCAGAAGTAAAAATATACTCATTACATTTTTGTTCTTTCTTTTTCACTTTCGAGTTACCTCAATTTGTGGGGTACCCTTCACATGCCATCTACAGATGAATGACCGGCTCCACTGCACAGTCATCCTCAGATGTCCACAGTCTTGAGGTGTGGACATGTGCTATAGAACATTGACCTCACAATCAAAGAAATACTTCAAGTGCATATATTTCATAAATACCAGAGATATTTTGTGAAGTGAGGCAATTTTTGCTCAGCCTTAAGGCCCACCCCCTTCAAGGGAGGGCAGAGCAGCCAGGAAGGGTAAGAGGAAAGGGATCAAAGGTGTTCCCACCTGACACACTTCATCCTCCTTGCTGTGATGTTCCCAGTAGTTGGTCACTAGGAAGACCCCATAGGCATCCTTTAAGGCAGCCTCCACCAGTGCTTTATCATTCAGGTCCCCTTTTACCACCTCAGCACCAAGTTCCTGGAGCATCAGTGCTTTTGGTTGAGTAACATTCCTGGTCACTGCTCTTACAACAAACTTTTTGCTCTCCAAAAGGGTCCTGGCCACAGAGCCACCCTGAGATCCTGCAGTGTTGGGGAAGAAGAAACAGAGGAAGGTTCAGGAGGAATGTTCACTAAAAAAATAGCTGGTCAGGAATTACCACTATTCAGAGTACAGCTGTTATAATAACTATTTCAGGAGGCATTCCCATTTTTGCAACAGTGGTTTTCAAACTAGGTTTCTCACTGCCATTTCAGAGACACCTTTGAAAAGTCCATGGGGCAGAGAAAGAATGGGAGAGGCCTGAGATAACAATTGCTGAAGTTCCTCACTCAGGGCACCACCTTGCCAGGGTTGGCCAGCAGAGCCTGAGTGACAGATGAATGGATTACTCTGACACACATTTGCTGTGAAAGAGAGGCTAAGGGACCACCCGGCTATAGCAACAAGGCAGCCTCAATTGCCTGCCTCATCAGGCTTTTATTGGAATTTTTATCTTTAGATACAGTCAATATCTGTATTGGGTAAATAATCTTGGGAGGACACGTGTGTTTGCATTTTCCTGGAGGCAAGGGCACCCAAAGATTAAGTATAAGGATTCTAGTAAACACCCAGGGATCTCCACATTCACAGACTTGTTTGGAAAGATCAAGGAATAATTAAAGGCTCCATCTTCAACACTCCCCTAAGTCTCCCCTAGGTTGGAATTCTGATAAACAGGACAGTTGGCTTTCCACTCACTTCCCTTTTCTCAGAATGTCCTTACAAACTTTCCAACTAAGTCTCATGTGTTCCCCAATAACAATGAGGCCAAGTGTGCAGGGTGCCAGACCCTGTAGCCCAGATTCAACTGAGAAAAATCTATTTTTTTCTGGTTATATATTTTATTTTGAGGTTCTTCACAAAATTTTCTTTTCAAAAGAGCTTCCTCTTTTATTTTTAAGTTGAAAAATTGGATAAGTTTCTTTTTATGGCATTCAAAGTCATTGATGACGTGATTATTACTTTCATTACTTGCCTAATTTATGTACTCTACAAATATTTACTGAATATTCTGTGATATATGCCAGGTACTGTGCTAGGTTACTAAGATTTGAGATCCTCTATCAAACTGTTTGGATATCTGTCCTGAGTATGTTTTTCACTCTTGCAGATCTACCTTCACCTTCTGCACCCTGCTTAGTACCCTGGAAGGTTGACCTGTACTGTATTCCATCAATGGGCTCTCTTCATGATCTCAGGTTTGGTCTGGTCAACAAGAGGCATTAGCAGCAGGAAATCCAAGGACAGGAAGAAAGGTGGCTATCTCCATGTTGCTACTCTTCCTGGGTTTTGGTCATCTCTCAGGCCCTCTACTCCTTCCTCTTATTGCTTACTTATTCATTATTGGTCTCTTCCCTTCCAACATTTATTCTTTCCTTGGCTTCTCTGAAAAAGTGTGGCACTTATTTCATGTGAAACCCCAACAGATGCACCACTGATAACCCTATAGGTTCTGCTGTCAATGAGCTCTGCTTTTGCACGATGAACTTTGGTTGAAGTTTAGTGCTCTAGTAGTATATATGAACACACAGCCAAAGGTCAACAGATGCTTGAAGAAAGCCTCCAGCAAAACTAAAATAAACAAATTGGTAAAGGTAAGCATAAGCAATGCAGTGTACAGAAGAAAAATTTTAAAGCATTAATGTCTTCAAAGATTGGAAAAGATTTTGCATTCAGAACACTACATCTGCATGTTGCACCAATAAAGAGGGAGAGGGAAGCAGGAGAAGAGCATTCAGAAGAGAAGATGAAGCTTTCAGAAATTTAAAATATTATAGCAGAAGTAAGTTTTCCATGGAAAAAGTTGAAGAAACCTCTCAAAATTAAAAAGAAATGGAAAACAGGAAGGAGAAAATAGAGGATCGAGCCAAGGGAATTCCAGAATGAGAGACTAGAGAAAATGGATATATGGAATTATCAAAGAAGGTAATTTCCCGGAGTTCAAAGATACTAAATGAGCTTCCAGTTTAAGGGGCCACTGAGTGCCCAGGACAATGAATAAATTAAGTCTTACATTATTTACATAATTGTGAAATTTTAGAGCACTGGGGATAAAAATATTTTGCAAACTTTGGCAGAAGGGTAGTCAATTTAAAGGTGGGGGATAAAAATAGCACCAGATATCCTTATAACATTGGAAGCAATGGAGTAATGTCTTTAAGAAGAGAAATTAACTTCTTTACAGAATTTTACACCTAAACAAATGATCAATTGATTCTAAATATTCTACATAAAGACATTTCCAGATACTCAAGGTCTCAAAAATGTAATGCTTATGTACACGTTTTTTGTAAGCCACTGGAGGGTGTGCTCCAGTGAAATGACAAAGTAAAGCAAGCAAGAAGAACCCAGGAAATAGAAACCAAACCTGGAGAAATGCGAAGAGAATTATTAGAATAATGGGGGAGGAAGTCCTAGGAAGCTTGAAAGAAGAAGAAGAAGAAAAAAAAAAAAAGGTAGCATTCCAGGAGGGAAGTCTCCATGAAGGGAAAAAAAAAAACAGAACTAAGCAATTAATTGACATATTTCCTCATTTTGAGATAAATCATCCAGTTTTACTGGAGAGATTAGAGAAAAGGATAAGTGATAGGTAGAAAGAAAACTAAACAAATTTAAAAATTAAGACAATTACTAATTTCAGGAAACATAAGAAATTATGTGAGAAAATAAAGTGCACACTACATGGGTCAAGTATGAACAATAATGACATAGTCACCACAAGAGTCCATATTAGTCCATCATCCATATACAAATTGTTTAAAACTAAATGGGAAAGATGAGCAAAAAGGAAGTATGTATTTGGGACTAATGATATAGGAGAGCTAAAAACAATAAATATCATCTAAAATTGAAAAAATCAAGAAATAGGTTATTATCACATTATTTAGAAACTAGAGGCCCTATGCACGAAGATTCATGCAAGAATGGGCCTTCCTTCCCCTGGCTGCCACCGCATTTGCTCCAGCCTGGAGCCACCTTTCCACCTTCCCACATTTCCCAGAGGCCTGAAATGGAACACCCTGGCTGCTAGGCACCTGTATATGTAAATTAACCCACCATCTTTGTTGGCTTAATTTGCGCACTCATTCCTGATTGGCATCATAAGGATAAGATCTATTTGCATCTTTCTCTTTTATTAGTGGAGATATGGAGATAAATAACAATAGGAACAGAAGAGTTAAATGTGGAAAGGGGTAGAAAAGGGCCTGCTGAATTTCTTTATAAGGCATGTAGGACTATTAGACTTTTAAAACTATTATATACACATCTATACAAATTCAATAAAAAAATATCTGTTGGCTATGTTAGTTTGCTAAGCCTGTCATAAAGAAATTCCACAGATTGTGGCCAGCCAGCCGTAGTTTGCCCATGGCTGGCATATACCTTGGTTGCAGGCACATCCCCAGTAGGGGGTGTGCAAGAGGCAGTTGATCATTCTCTCTCATCGATGTTTCAAACTCTATCCCTCTCTCTTCCTCTCTGTAAAAAAATCAATAAAATATATTTTTAAAATAAATTAATTAATTAACAAGACTTAGCCATAAACTTATCAGCCTGATAAAGCAGCTCCCAGAGCATCCATTCTTGACATACTCATTTGTCCCAGACTCTCCCCATTTATTCTGGATCATTCCCTCTTGGACCCAGTTATCTTCAAGGTAATACCATATTGAGGACAGTGTCAACATAAAAAACATCCAAATCTGTAGAGAATTTTTGTAAGAGTTTACTTGAGTGCTTGCTTTGGCAGCACATATACTAAAATTATTTGAGCCAATTGATAACATATGCCAGTGAGCAAAATCTCAAATGCTCTGCAGAATAACAGTTTTTGCCGTTTATTTTATGCATTTGAAATTAAGGAAGGAAATAAAAGATTACACAAAGGTGGCAGAAAAGGTCGGGATTAGATTACAGGATAGATAATAAGATTATGTGCTCTCTTGAGGGTGTTTATTTCAAAGGTGTATTAACCTTTGGAGGTCCATGCACAGAAGCAATGGACAGGACTCGTTTAAGGCCCAGATAAGCCCTTTTCTAAAGAACTTATATGCCTGAGGTATGACTACCCACCATGATCCGGCCAGTTAGGAATTTATGGTCAGATCACCCTGTGATGTCACTTTCCATAGAACCCCTTTTTACATCCACAGTAGCATTTGAATAACAAACACTGTTCAGAGTTTGATGTGCAAATACATGCAAGGAAAGGGTTAAGGCATGTTCCTATCAAATTTAACTGGTCCCAGCCTGTGTGGCTCAGTAGTTGAGCTTGGACAAATGAACCAAGAAGTCACGGTTGATTCCCTGTGAGGGCATATGCCTGGGTTGCCAGCTCAATCCTTGGTGTGGAGCATGCAGGAGGCAGCTAATGGATGATTCTTTCTCATCATTGATATTTCTATCTCTCTCTTTCTCTTCTTCTCTGAAATCAATAAAAATATATATTATTTTTTTATTTTAACTAGGCATCTTATATTTGTATCTGCTAAATAAGGCAACCCTACCTCAAACTCCCAAACCAATCATGCAAAGGCTAACACGGGCCAAATAAACAAGGTTTATGTTTATGTGGGCCACAAAAAAACAAAAGCTTAAATTTTCATAGAAATATAGGTTTATTTTGGTAGAGACATGCTGAATACAAAGGACTGGAAAAAGAGTAATCGTTAACACAAAATAATAGAACATTTTAATAAAAATTAATACCTTTTTTAATATTAACTTACCAGACACTGAATAACCGCACAAATTAATAAGCATAATGCAAATTAACCTATTTTTCTTGTCTCTTGTTTCAGAAAGCGAAATATTTCCTGTTGTGCACACCAAACAAGTCAGTACAAGACTTGTGGCAATTGGCTGCTAAAATATTCGTTGCCAGTAGTAGTGGAGAGAAAAGGTGTGCCTATGCATAAGGTGTGTAAAATAAATGAATGCAACACAAATGATTATAGTAATTAGTCATTAGCAAACATTGTAGTTCATTATTAATAATTACATATAACAGAATGTTCTAAAAATTCAGTTACAAAATTGTCATTAAAACGTTTTTTACATACAGTTACATTGGCTGGGCCACAAAAATATTCATTGTGGGCCCCATGCGGCCCATGGGCCAAGAGTTTAACATGCTTGACCCAAACATTCCCAGAACTCCTCTGTAACTAAACTATAGACAATCCCTGGGCAATAAAGTGATCAGCCCACCCATCCTCTTGGCTAAGTAGGAAGCAACTTTCTTAAACTCTGACACATCTAATCTGATCCGTTTAAGAGCCACTCCCAAGGTTCATATTCAACAGCCTAGGCGGAAACTCAAATTTGAGACAAAAACAAAGCTCCCAGCATTTTTTGATCTGCCTCACCTAAATCCTCCCCATTTTGATGAATCACAACTTGATCTTCCATTTGCTCAAGCCAGAACACCCTGAATTCATTGTTTGCTCTTCTCTTCTCACCTCTGAAAGCTGGTCTATCAGGTTATCCCTGTCAACTCTTTTTTTTCCCATCCCCATTTATCCCTTTATACCATATTCCATCCCCCACCCCCCTCCGCTCCTCCACCCTCCTCTGCCTCCTTCCCCCACCACGCTGTCCCTGTCAACTCTCTTTAAAACATATCTGGAATCTGACCACTCCCTACCACCTCTTTGCCACCATTCCCATCTAAGCCACCGTCATCTTGGTTGGACTATGGCAGCAGCCTCCTAAAGGTCTTCCTGCTTCAGCCCTTGCCCCTACACCCTCTTAGAAAATCTGATCCTAAAATGATCCTTATAACGTAGAACTCATATCTAGTCACTCTGCTCAAACTCCTTTAATGGCTTATTTCTTTCAGGAAAATAACAATATTCTCACTTTCACCTTAATGCCTTATACAATCATCTCCATGTCCCCTTTACCTTTTTTTTTTTTTTTTTTTTACCTTTTTACTAATACTTAATTGAATTTATTGGGGTGACATTGGTTCGAAAAAACCATACAGGTTTTGCTACTAGAGGAGACCTCAGTGTCAGGCATATTCTCTATCTTTCTCCTGTGCTCAGGACTTTTCCATTTGGCCCTGCTCGGGGCTCTTGCCTTCCCTGCGGTTTTCCTATTATTCTCACTCAGGTTTTGTAAGATATGACTAAAGGCTTCTACTTTCTAGTAAACTGCCTACACCCAGCTTCTAGCCCAGGGGTGGACAAACTTTCTAACTCAAGGGCCACAATGGGTTCTTAAGCTGGACCGGAGGGCCGGAACAAAAGCAACCTGACCATGCTGGCACTCTCATCTTGGGCTGCTGGTGAAGGAGCGGAGGGGAGAGCAAGAGAACCCTCTGCTCTTTCTGCTCCGCGGGCCGGATAGAACAGCCGAACGGGCCGGATCCGGCCCGCGGGCCGGGCAGTAGTTTGCCCACGGCTGCTCTAGCCTGTACCCAGTCCCACCTTTTGTCCTGACCTGCTCAGGAGATATAAATAGCCTACTCTCCCTACAAGATATACTGGTCTCAGCCCCCTGTGAGAGAATGTAATACAATTTATTAAATTCTCAACTCTTGGCACGGACCTAATACTCAGTTCTTGTCTTCTTGAAGGAAAGATTCCAATGAAGAGACACAAGGTAGAAAAGCAAGCAGGAATTTATTGACCACAGCAAAAATATAGTTATGTTGGTTAAATAAAGAAGGGCATACAAGAAGCAACAGGAGAGCCAAGGCAGTGTGGCTTTGGCTCATCCTGTGGTTTAACTATTTAGTTTTCCCATTCCACTTGTCCTGGAATTTTCCTAGTTTATTGCTATGCTATAACAGTTTCAAGTATACAACTCAAGAAAACATGTGCACACTGCAAAGTCTCTTTCTATTTCCATTACCCCCTCTCCCTTTGCCCACCTCGACCTACCTCTACCCCACTTTCCAACTATTATCTGTGTCTAAGTGCTATGTATACGTATATGTTTTGGGACTAATCCCTTCACCTTCTTTCATCCAGTCTCCTCACTCCCTCCCCTCTTACAACTGTTAGTTGTAACCATGCCTCTGTTTTTATTTTGTTTGTCAGTTTATTTTGTTCATTAGGTTCCAAACATAAGTGAGATCATATGATGTTTGTCTTTCTCTGACTGGTTTATTTCATTCAGTATAATAATGTCCAGGTCCATCCATGCTGTCTCAAAAAGTAAGAACTTCTAAAGTCAATGTCATAACTAGCTGTTGGTTTTTGCACATTTATTTCTCTCTTCTCCCTGCTTTAGTCCTTTCCTCTTTTCAGACAAAATTCCTTTGCTCATAGAGTTCACCTTCTCCTGTGGAAAGACAAGCGGTAAGGGAGGAAATGAAGCAGGGAGGGCAGCCAGATAACAGTAAGGGGGAGTGGAGCTGCAATTTTATTTTTTTTTAATTTATTTTTTTATTGATTGGAGCTGCAATTTTAAATATGGAGGTCTGGAAAGTGCTCATGAATGCCGAAACCAGTTTGGCTCAGTGGTAGAGCGTCGGTCTGCGGACTGAAAGGTCCCGGGTTCGATTCCGGTCAAGGGCATGTACATTGGTTGCGGGCACATCCCCGGTAGGGAGTGTGCAAGAGGCAGCTGGTCAGTGTTTCTCTCTCATCGACGTTTCTAGCTCTCTATCTCTCTCCCTTCCTCTCTGTAAAATATCAATAAAATATATTTTAAAAAAGAAAGAAAAGAAAGCGCTCATGAAAAGGGGGGCATCTGAGCAGAGGCTTGGTTGACATGAGGGAGGAAGCAGTGTAGGCAGCTGGAGACTGACGGGGTGGCCAATGCAAAGGACTTAAGGTGGGAGTGTACTGCAGGAACACCTGAGCAAGTAAAGGAGAGGGTAAAAAGATGGGGGCCCATTAGCTGGACATTGCATTTTACTTGGAGTAAGATGGAGGGTGGGGGAAGGCAGTTGTTGGAGGGTTTTGAGCAGAAGCTTGTCATGCTCTGATAGTTTCAAATGGATCATCAGAAGACTGAAATAAGAACATATTGAATGGATATGGCCTGATTTGATCAATATTTTGCAAAGATGGCTCGGGCTGTAAAGAACAGATTGTAAAAGAGGTAAGATAGAAATCAGGGAGGGCAGTTAAAAGGCTGGGGCAGCAGACCCAGCCAGAAAAGTCACTCAGCACACATGCCTAACCCCCACCCCCTCCATCCTTTCAGAATGGCTGGGGTATTGGTTAGACACGTAGATATGCCCCACAGACCCACACTTGCTTCTTTCACTCATCAGGAAGTGAACAGAGAACAGTCTCCAGAGGATAGCTTATGTTGAAATGAAACATACCAAGTCCAGCACACGACTGAGAAAGAGAGAATATGTCAGTTGTCCTTGTCCTGCTGAGATCATTTCTGACAAATGAAATAAAATCACCAGCCCCTTTACCAGATCAGAAATTTAAGCAATAGGACACTTTTCGTAATTTCCTCCAAAAGGCAGGAAAGTCACCCACACTGGCAGGCTCTGACTTTAAAAACAAAAAGACAGGAAAGTAAGCGGTCAGCATGCACTTTAAAAGTAAGTTTTTTACCTGTTGCTCCAAACACTGCAATTATCTTCTTGCTGGTCATGTTACCGGACAAAGAAGGAGTTAATGGAGTAGCTAAACTTTCCTTGAGTAGCCACAGCAGCTATAATAATTCCTCTTCAGAGAGCTATAAGCCACTTCTGATTACCACACCCCTTATTGTGCTCCTCATTTGTACAGTTTTAGGGCTGTTCCCAGCTAGCTTACTCACTCATTTATGTGCTCAGCAAATGTGTATTGAGTGCCTTTGGTATAGTAAGCATTGAACTAGAAAAACTGCTGATTCATATCTTTTATTTATTTATTTAAAATATATATATATAATTGATTTTTTACATAGAGGGAGAGAGAAGGATAGAGAGTTAGAAACATTGATGAGAGAGAAGCATCGATCAGCTGCCTCTTGCGCACCCCCTACTGGGGATGTGCCCACAACCAATGTACCTGCCCTTGACCAGAATCGAACCTGGGACCTTCCAGTCCGCAGGCCGAGGCTCTCTCCACCGAGCCAAACCGTTTTCAGCTGATTCAGATTTTTGAGGGAGATAAACTAGTAAATAAAAATACAATAGAGAGCTCTGGCCAGGTTAGCTCAGTTGGTTAGAGCATCGTCCCAATACACCAAGGCAGTTCAACCTCCAATGAGGACACATACAAGAATTAACCAATGAATGCATATAAATAAGCAGAACAACAAATCCACCTCTCTCTCTTTCTCTTCTCTCTCTGATTTTTTTAAAATCAATTAAAAAAAAACCTATAGTAGAGGGAAGTGGCAGAGGGGACATAGGTTATGGAGGAAAGACACAAAACCCAGCCTGGAGGTGTTAGGGAAGGTTTTTCAGAGATGCTGCTGCAGTTGCCTGAAGATCCCATGAGCTATTCAGTGAGGGAAAGACAGTCAACAGAATAGAGAACTGCATATATTGTGTGATTCCGGGTTGTAAAAAAAAATATTATACACACATATATAGACTACAAGTAGTTCATTTTATGCAATATGCTGGTAGTAGTCAGAGGACTAGGCATGATGTGACATTATTGTTCTCACACTTGGATTAGAGCATAATACTATGACATGCACATTTTTAAAGCTGACTTTAAAAAAAAAAGAGTTGCCACCCCAGCTGTTGGAGAAGATGCATGAACAACAGGTCTGACTGGCTGTACATTTTGAGAAATAAGACTTTATTAAATTAAAAAAAAGAAATAGAACATTACAGCCCTACAGCAGCCCCTACAGAAGCCCCCCTTAAGCTCCTTCCAATCACTATCCCCAAAAGTAACCACTATTCTGGTGTCTATAACCTATAGATTAGTTTTTCCTGCTTTTGAATCTTATAGTAATTTCTCCAACAGCTGGGGCATCCCCACCTTTGGTGTTTCCGGTGTAAATTACCTGAGCTCTGTGCTTTGAAACTAGTTTAATAAGTCCCTTACTAGGGAGCTCCTGAAGGGCTGTCCTGGCCAAGGAGCAGCGAATCTCCAGTCTCTCGGAGACAACAGCTGAGGTTATAAGCTTATAGTTGGGACCTTCCTTACAGAACTTGTCATATGCTGCTTTGTCAAACAAGACTAGGTTTTTTAGCTTGTCCCAAACTTGGTCTTTGGACGAGTTCTTCTTTTTGGCCTCCCCCCAAACTTGTTCATGGGGATGTTTGTCTTTCTTGGCCTACTTTTCAGCATCTTTCTTCTTCTTGTCACCCTTGGGTAGCATTGCAGGACTAGGAGAGCAAGGCTCCACAGCTGTCTCACAAGATCCTTTTAGTGTTTCTGGGATATATTCCTAGAAGTGGGATTACTGGGTCAAATGGGAGTTCTTTTTTTTTTCTTTTTTTTTTCTTTTTTTTTTTTGTAGAGAGAGGGATAGAGAGTTAGAAACATCGATGAGAGAGAGGCAATCAGCTGCCTCTTGCACACCCCCATTGGGGATGTGCCCTCAACCAAGGTACATGCCCTTGACCGGAATCGAACCTGGGACCTTTCAGTCCAAAGGCCGACGCTCTATCCACTGAGGCAAACCGGTTTCAGCAGGAGTTCCATTCTTACTTTTTTGAGGGAACTCTACTATTTTCCAAAGTGGCTGCACTGATCTTCATTCCTACTAAGCAGTGCACAAGGGTTCCTTTATATATATTTATATATATATTCGCAAGCTGTATAGTTAAAATCATGACAGATTTAAGGTAAGGGGAGTGTATTGTGAGTATATGTCAGTGAAATGACATACCATTGTAATTTTATAGGATTCTTCTCCCACCCTCTGACATAATTGTTTTTTACAAAGACATGTTGGTCATTGCATCCTAATGTCATCCATGTAGTGGGCTAGTGTGTAACAGCCTGTGGTCTGATAAAACAATAAATCCTCCTGTAGCAGAGTCAGAATTGAGCTAAGTTTGACAGCAGACAATGAAGTTGTACTGCTGTCCCTCCTAGGAAAAAGATGTTCTCACTTTATTGGAATCAAGACTAAATATAAATTGTTAGATCAACAGCTAGATATTAGTTACCAGGTCTTACGTTTATTTCCCCCCAAAAAAGGAGACCATTTGATAACACAAATTCAATCGGTGTTATCACCTAATTAACTTAAAGTAATCGACTATCATTCTCTAACACTCATTTGCCTTTTGCACAGACTAACTTGTGAGTTAAATGGGTCTAAGAAAGGAACCACTGTCTTTGTGTCTCACAATTCTTCGATGTTGGCCCTAATATTTGTGGTTCTACAAAATTTCACTATGATGATAGGAAAGAATTCCAGGGGCTTCCACTTGGCTGTCTACCATAATAACTCTTACTCTATAGGTCAGAAAGACAATACAGAGAGTATGTCACATAATAATTATGATAAATTTCTATGGTAATATGCCAATAAAACACACCAAAAAAGTCAAATCCAAAACACCAATTGCCCAAAATGCAGAAATGTTATTGAGAATCTAATAAAGTGCTCCAGGTGAGCCAAACTAGGACTGATCCGTAGATTCAGTGTTTTCTAAGCACATCTGTTCTGGTTGAGGCATGGCACCACCTGGTGGAAATGATCTAATCTCATTTAAAATTTAATTGAGGTGATTCTGAGTCCTGTGTACGGCCAGGACTTCCAGAACAACTACAGTAATTCCAGGAATATAAGGACTAGTTGGAATTGGTTTAATTGGTCCAAATTACAAATATTGGAGTCACCCTCTACTTCATATTACCCACAGAAGCTAAATATTGACAACAATCTCTATAGGTCTATTTTTAAAATATATGTTTATTGATTTCAGAGAGGAAAGGAGAAGAAAATAGACATAGAAACATCAATGAGGAGAGAGAATCTTTGATTTGCTACCTGATGCATGCCCCACCCTGGGGATCGAGCACATAACCCAGGCATGTGGCCTGACCAGGAATCAAAGCATGACCTCCTGGTCCCTAGCTCAACCACTGAGCCATACCAGCTGGGCTCCATAGGTCTATTTTTTTAACATTGGTATTCATTGCATGAAAGTGTTTCTCAGTGCTTGAATGAGAGAAGTATCTCCTGAGTTCTTTCAGGACAAAGCTATAGGGGAGATGAACAGATTGCAAAAGAGAAATCCACTATAATGTTCCAATTTCTTTAAATCTTTAGATTCCTCCTTGTACCTTATATCAAGTAATAACAAGAAATAAGAGTTATAAAATTTGGAAAGAAAGAGGTAAATTATCATTATTTTCAAATGAATGTATCATCTATCTAAAAATAGCAATAGAATCTAGATACAGCCTGACTGTGGTGGTCAGTAGATGGAGCATCATCCCATGGACCAAGAGGTGCCGGGATGTGAGCTTGATCCCCAATAGGGGGCATGCAGAAGGCAGCCAATCAATTAATCTCTCTCATCATTTATGTTTTTCTCTACCTCTCCCTTCCTCTCTGATGTCAATAAAAATATATTTTTTAAAAAGAGTCTAGATACAAACTATTAGAACTACTAAGTTATTTAAGTTCTCTGAATATTAAATCAATATACAAAACCAATAGCATTTCTCACACTATCAGTAACCAACTAAAAGTATAATCTATACTAACCTATACTAATAAAAGAGTAATATGCTAATTAGACCTAGAAACCTTCCCGACATCCTTCCAGACAAAGCTGTGGGCTTGGCCGGCCTGCAAACCACCCCCAAATGGCCCTCAGCCCCTCGCCCAGGCTAGCCATGCCCCCAGCAGGGACCCTTACCCTGATGGGGGTGTGGCCAGCCAGCAAACAGCACTCAGCCACTTGCCCAGGCTGTGGGATCAGGCCTAACCCGGCAGACATCTCTCTCACAATCTGGGACTGCTGGCTCCTAACTGCTCGCCTGCCTGCCTGCCTGCCTCTTCCCAGCCAGCCTGTTTGCCTCCAACTGCCCTCCTCTGCTGGCCTGATCTCACCCCCAACTGCCTCCTCTACAGGTCTGATCTGGCCCCCAAATACCCTCCTCTACCAGCCAATTTGGTTCTTATTGGTCAGTTTCTATGCCAGTCAGCTTCAAAAGCTCTGTCTCTAGGCAGCCATTGGCTCCTCACAGTTGACCCAGATTTGATTCTGATTGGTCCATTTCTATGTCAGTCAGCATCTCTGGGCCTATCAATTGGGCTTGGTTAGAAAGGTGGGGCTGAAACCGGTTTGGCTCAATGGATAAACTGAAAGGTTCCAGGTTCGATTCCGGTCAAAGGCATGTACCTTGGTTGCGGGCACATCCTCAGTAGGGGGTGTGCAAGAGGCAGCTGATTGATGATTCTCTCTCATCAATGTTTCTAACTCTCTATCCCTCTCTCTTCCTCTCTGTAAAAAAATCAATAAAATATATTATTTTTAAAAAATATTTAGAAAGGTGAGGCTGATCAGCAGCCCCGGTGGAGGCCTGGAGAGAAATTGAGGCACTGCTGCTGACCAGGCCAGGAAGGAGAGAGGCAAGTGCTGACCAATAGCTGCCACAAAGGCAATGGATCAGACCCTGCTTCTCTCTTCAGGCCTCTCTCCAGGCCTGATTTGAAGCCCCCTCAGCAGTCAGTGCTGGGTCACTAGAGAAACCCAGTACTGACTGCAGGACTGACTTTTGGTTGGTTGAAGCTCCCAGTCATTGTGGATGTCATGGACCCAATGTTTTTATATATTAGGATGAAAAATAATTTTTAAAGCAGTCTAAGAACTGGTTTACCTGTCACTGACCCAAATAATCAAATGATGTTATTGAACTTTAAAAAGGAGCCTCTTCCTCTGGGTATAAAAAGCACATTGCCTACACCTCAGTTTTCATGGACCCTTGCTAGGTGTGCTCTGCACAACGCCCAACAGAGACTGTGCTCCTCATCCAGCCATCTCTAGTTTTCCTGGCCCACATCACTCCTTAAATTTATGCTCCACACTGTAATCATTTCTCTAAAGCCTAAAATCAATACTATAATTCACATTTTTAACCCCTGGATGTTGAAAAAGAAGAAATGTTGGGAAAGAGAGTTTAGACTCTGTAATCAATAATCAAATTTGTCCCAGGGGGCCGAGTGCCCCGGGTGAGCCGAGAGTCCCAGGGGGCCGAGTGCCCCGGGTGAGCCGAGTGTCCCAGGGGGCCGAGTGCCCCGGGTGAGCCGAGTGTCCCAGGGGGCCGAGTGCCCCGGGTGAGCCGAGTGTCCCACGGGGCCGAGTGCCCCGGGTGAGCCGAGTGTCCCAGGGGGCCGAGTGCCCCGGGTGAGCCGAGTGTCCCATGGGGCCGAGTGCCCCGGGTGAGCCGAGTGTCCCAGGGGGGCGAGTGCCCCGGGTGAGCCGAGAGTCCCAGGGGGCCGAGTGCCCCGGGTGAGCCAAGTGTCCCCGGGGGGCCATGTGCCCCGGGTAAGCCGTACCCCCCAAAGGGGAAGGGTGTCCCGGGTAAGCCGTGTGTCCCAGGGGGCCAAGTGCCCCGGGTGAGCCGAGTGTCCCACGGGTCCGAGTGCCCCGGGTGAGCCGAGTGTCCCACGGGGCCGAGTGCCCCGGGTGAGCAGAGTGTCCCACGGGGCCGAGTGCCCCGGGTGAGCCGAGTGTCCCAGGGGGCCGAGTGCCCCGGGTGAGCCGAGTGTCCCAGGGGGCCCAGTGCCCCGGGTGAGCCGAGTGTCCCACGGGGCCGAGTGCCCCGGGTGAGCCGAGTGTCCCAGGGTGCAGTGTGCCCCGGGCGAGCCGTGTGTACCAGGGGAAGCAGTGGGACCCAGGGGAAGGGGCGGTGAAAACCAGAGGAGGAGCGGACTCTATTCATATGGTCCTGAGATAGTCACCATAAAACAAGCAGACTGCCAAATGACAGCGGGGAGGGGAAGGAGACCTGGGGGGAGATAGGAGAACAACCGAGGGACTGGTATGCATGAACATAAGTACAACCAATGAACACAGAACTCTGGGGAGGGAGGGCATAAATGGGAGGTGGGGGGGGGGCAATGGTAAACTATGTACACAGAAAATACCTTAATAAAGTAAAATAAAAAATAAATAAAAAATAAAAAAATAGAAATAAAAATAAAAAAATAAAATAAAATAAAACAAATTTGGAAGCCATCTCTGGCTCTTCTCTAGGCCATGGGAGTAACCTCAGTTAGAGAATAAATCCAAGCAGCACATTGTTGCAATCTGTATATACCATGGGAGGCTGTACCCAGAAAGGCAGCCTGAAGTTCTATACTGGCCATGCAGTGCCAGGGGAGAAAGACACGAGGTGGCGTAGTTTGCGCTCTCTCTCTCTCTCTCTCTCTCTCTCTCTCTCTCTCTGTCTCTCTCTCTTTAAATATATTTTATTGATTTTTACAGAGAGGAAAAGAGAGGGATAGAGAGTTAGAAACATCCATGAGAGAGAAACATTGATCAGCTTTCCCCTGCACGCCCCTACTGGGGATGTGCCGGCAACCAAGGTACATGCCCTTGACCAGAATAGAACCTGGAACCCTTCAGTCCACAGGCCGACGCTCTATCCATTGAAGCACACCAGCCTATCTGCTCTCTATTCTCCTTTTCCAAAAATAGATGAATACATAGTTATGTAGATTAAAGGAGACATTTTTATATTTTTAATTATTATTTTTTTAATTATTATTTTTTTCAATTAATATTTTCTACTCAGAGGAAACTGAGCAAGGAATTGAAAACCTGTTTGAAGAAATAATGACAGAAAACTGATATTGGGAAGAAAAACTCACATAAGTCTAACAAGCTCACAGAGTCCCAAACAAGATGAACATTATAATTAAAGCAAGACACATTATAATTAAATGGGAAACCACCAAAAGGGTGGGGCCATGAAATTCGTGCACATTAAAAGGGAATTAGAGGAAATATTTTAATATTACTATTTGCCTTTTCTCTATAATAGAAGTGTCAGAGATGAAAGAAAATTAGTAAAATGTATATGAAAATCTCCCTCCTCTCAAAGTCTGAGGCATGCTGCGGGGCCCAGAGTCAAGTCTCCGCCACCTGCACACACCTCAAAATCACAGGAGACCAGACTTGGCTGGCCCCACCCCTGTCAAGCCCCACAGGGCAGGGGGGCCCTGGAGCGAAGCTGTGAGGGCTCAAGGGCGGAGGGCAGGAGGGTGCGAAGCCACAACAACCAATTGCATATTAACTCTTTATTATATAGGCTGTCCAGGATAGGCAGAACTATAAGACAAAGTAGATATAGATTCCTTAGAGAGGGTGAGGAGTGATAGATCCTCCCTTCCTCCAGTTGATGGACAGATGTAAACCCCACCTGTGGCCAGACATTCCTGAGCTCTGAACCACCAATCAGCACCTGCCAAATACCCTAAGCCCCCCATTCCTAAGACCCTAGAACCCTAACCACCAATCAGCGTGTGCTGAGTACCCTAAGCCCCATTCCCTATCCTCCCCTTAAAAGCAGACCCCCGGGTGTTTTAAGGTCTCTTCCAGTCTCTTCTTCTTTCCCTCTGGAAGCAGCCGGCGGGGGGGGGTGGGGGGGGTGGGGGGGGGGTGTACCCAACTCCAATAAAACCCTGTGTCCTGGCCTCCCAGTCTCAGCTACCTTCTTCTTCTTCTTTTTTTTTTTTTTTTAATATATTTGATTTTTTACAGAGAGGAAGAGAGAGGGATAGAGAGTTAGAAATGTCAATGAGAGAGAATCATCGACCAGCTGCCTCTTGCACACCCCCTACTGGGGATGTGGCCGCAACCAAGGTACATGCCCTTGACCAGAATCGAACCCAGGACCTTTCAGTCCGCAGGCCAACGCTCTATCAAACCAGTTTCGGCTCAGCTACCTTCTTTAATTAATCTATCAAGAGGGAGATTGGCAATGACTATTAATGAGTACAAGTGTCCTTTTGGGGGCAATGAAACTGTTCTAAATTGTTTGTGGTAATGGTTGCACAATTCTGTCTATATAATAAAAGCCATTTTAAATTGTACTTTAAATAGGAGTTTTGCATGGTATATGAATCACATCTCAATATAGCCGTTTAAAAAGAATTTTATTTGTTTTACCGGTATCAAAGTACCTCACCAGTCCAGTACCATAATTTACTTTAAAAGATGAGGAAACAACAGGTACAGAGAGGACTCACCTTCCAAGTCTGGCTCTTTCCGCTATAGTAGTTCCCTCCTCCCCATCCATAGGGGGTGTGTCCCATGACCAATAGTGGATGCCTGAAACCACAGATACTACACACTATTTTGGGAACCCCTTTCACGTTCCACGTGGTTCAAGGTTTGGGTTCTGGAAAAGGCCACACACAAATGAAAAGAGACTAGAAAGGTATTAATTTGGAAATAATTGGGGGCCAGGTGGAAGCCCACCTCTAGAGGGAGGACTACACTCTGCTCTGGTTTTGTTATCCCTTTTATCAAGGTTATGGGATACACTCATATCCTTTAGGCAGACAATTCCAATAATAGCCATCAGCAGGGATTTACATAAGACTAACAGGTGGAGGCTCCATTAGCTACCAATGTCTCAACTAAACAGTGAGTGATTAGCTCCGACCTTCCAGAGCATTTAAGGTTGATGAGCCTTCTGGATTCCCTGTCCACATCTCTCTATTAATGACAATGATTGGTTTCCGGCAGCTATGTATACTTCTTTTCCCCATACATACATAACTATGGTAAAGTTTCATTTATAAATTAGGCCAAGTGAGAGATTAACACTAATAACTAATACTAGAGAACAATTGAAACAATACTGTAATAAAAGTTATGTGAACGTGATGTCTCTCAAAATATTTTATTGTACTCATCTTTTCACTTAAAGGAAGCACTTTAGGGCTGTGTGTGTGTGTGTGTGTGTGTGGCAGCATCACTCCTCTTGCATTTTGGGGCCACTGTTAGGTAAAATAAAGCTTACTTGACCACAAGCACTGCAATGCTGGGAGGAGCTACAGCCTGGAGTGGCTGGATAACGAAATGATTCACATCCCAGGCTGGACAGAAACGGGTGGTATGAGATTTAATCATGCCACTCAAAATGGTGCACAATTAAACTTGTAAGGTGTTCATTTACGGAATCTTCCATTTAACCCTTTCACAGTCGACCCGGGTAACGGAAACCATGGAAAGTCAGGTGACGGAATACTTAACCTTCCCTCCTTGTGTGACGTCACTATAGTGGTACGTGCCTCTAGCACTTAAAATCCTCGTTTATTAACTTCTTCGGAGGTTGTCTGCCGTCAGCGCATCAGGACCTAGTAACGTGCGTTAGCATTTAATAGGTGCTTAAGTGGACGTTTCTTTAACAAAGAGAGATCTACAATTAAAGCTAAATGAATGCAAAGTAAAGAACCCAGGACATGGATAGCTGCCCAAAAGGAGGCACAAAAATAGAAACGAGTAAAGCAGAAAAAAAAGAAATGGAAGACAGGAGAAACGGTGGATCTATTACTCTTTCCTGGCCCTCCCCCCCTGCCCTTCTCCCCTTCCTCTGCTTAAAACGATTTCCCTGTCAAGTTCCAGCAAGGAGTCCGGCGTCACCGGGCGGCCTCACAGCCGGAGGCTTACTTTCCCGCCTCGCGGAGACTGAGGAGGGGGCGGGGCCCCCCGCGGAAAGGCGGGGCTTGCGTCACATCCGGTTCGACTCGCGCCTTTGTGAGGCAGGAGCCCGAGCGCCGAGGGGCGGGGCCAGCAAAACGCGCGTTTTGAGGGGGGCGGGGCCTGATGAAAGACGCTGCGTCACATCCGCGAGACTTAGAGCCCGTGTGGCAGCCGTGCGGAGCGGTTGGGTTCTCGGCGGCGTGAGAACTCGTGGGCTCTGACGGGCCGCGGCCGAGCCTCCGTAAAGAAGGTGCGAGAGGTTGGCAAGTTTCGGCTGAAGCACATCGGGCCGAGCGGCGGCGGCGGCGGAGGCGGCGGCGGCGGCGGCAGCAGCAGCAGCTAAGGAGTCATGAGCGACAGCGGCGAGCAGAACTACGGCGAGCGGGTACGTAGAGGTGCAACCGGGGGAGGGGCGGCTGTGTGGCCCCAGCTTCTTGCATCTCTTTCCAGGCCCGCCGGCCTCGGACGGGGAGGTGGGGCGGCCTCGGCCCCGAAGACAGGCCGGGCGGAGAGGAGAGGAGAGGAGTCGGATTGAAAAGGCGTTTGTGACTAGTGTTTTTATTGGTGAAGAAAGCCAGGGAGGCAGGTTTCTGTGGCCCCGGACCCGAGTCGGCGGTTTTTTTCTGTTACTATGGGGGGGGATTAAGATGGCCGCTGCGTCCCCTTGGTGTTGGGGGAGGGGCGCGGCATCTCTTTTCGCCGTTGCTCTCCGGCGAGGCCTCGCCGCCGCCGCCGCCGCCATCTTGGGCCGGCGGGCTGGGCGCGCGGCCAGAGGCACAAAATGGCGGCAGCGCCGCGAGTCCACGCGGGCCGGCCCCGCGCCTCGCGGGGCTCCGTGGGTTAGAGAAAGGAAAGCACGTCCTTTGGGGACGTTCGCCCGGTGTTTGGGTTAACAAAGGGCCGTCTTATGAAGCACACACACACACACCCCGACCCCCGTAAGGGTGGAACCCAGTGTGTTGTCGGGGCTCCTTTTGGGACGGGGAGAGCCCCGCTGAGGGAGGCGCAATCCGCGGCCCGCTGATTTGAGGAGATTGCGCTCGGGCTTTGGGGTAGGCCTGAGGGGGGTGCTTTTACTGGATACCGAAAGAGCTTTCCAACCCAAACCCGTTATCAGAGGATACCAATAGGAAGAGACCACGACGTCTCTCAGCGTTTTCTTATTTTATGGAGTATTTTTCCATGGGATCGGACACGACACAAATTGGCGGGCAACGACGATTTATGGCGCCGTTTACTTCCTTTGTTTCGAGACATTCTAATTCTGTGGGCCACTTGTACCTATTTTTTTGTTTGTTTTTTAAAGTCTCCGCCTCCCGGGTGGAGTTGATTAGATTTCAGGAATAAAACAGTTCCCAGGTTTTAAGCAGTACGTGGTAAAGGTTGGTGGCCGGGTGTGTAGGCTCTAATGACAAGGCAAGGTTTGCCCCAGAGTCTTGCGTGTTTGGAGATTAAGGGAGAATTTGTTAGAAGAGTGGTAAAAAGCACCATAGAACTTGATAGAGATAAGGTAGGTGTTTTTAATGGACTGTTACTTAAGACTTTTTTCCCCCTTTCTAGTAGAGCCACCTCAAAATAAGTCTTAATTGTCAGGTAAATCTACTCAAATATCTTAGCTAACGCGTGCAAAAACAGATTCGAGGTGGTTTTTAAAATATCTTAGCTCCTGGCACATTACTGAACTGTGTGACATTGGAGCCGAATCTGTTTGATTTGGTTTGAACCAGTCAGGTCTCCCTTATATATATTTAGGTGAATGTTTCATGGGGTAAGAAAGTTTGAATTGGGCTCACGAATTGTGAAGATTGGGACTTCTAGATTCTACTAGTTGAATATACTTTGGAAACCAGTCACTGATATTTCGACTGGAAGCTAAATGATAATTTTTATTACTCAGTGTTAAAAAAAAAAATACTGGGTGCTTTTGCACTGTTTAGGGACGACAATATGACAGGTTTCTGACTAGCTTAGTTGAATATTCCTGGAAAAGTTACTCGGACCGTGAGCTTGTGGAGATGGAAATTTGCCTAAAGAAAATAAGTATGTTTTGCACAAGAGAAACAGTTGTGGTTAGGACCAGGTTTGAGACAGCCGAAGAGGTGTCATCAATTAGAATTTTTTTGAAGAGAGCATATTTTATTCTATACATCCTAGTGTTTTCTGTAATATTATTACATAGAATAGGTACTCACTAAGTTATTATGGAAAGAGAAAGATATAAAATAACTTTAAGATACATATTAGAAGAAAAAGTTTTCTTACTCAGGAGTCATGACTTCCTGGAAGACATTTATTTCTAAACTTGAAGTTGTGGGATACTTCCATTTTATTTGATTTGGTGTTTTGTATGTTTGCTTTCCAATTGGTGGTTTGAACCTGGGGTTGTTAGAATAGACCTAAAACATGTGTTTGGACTCTAAGGTCCAAACCATAAAGGTCAGTGGAACAGTTAAATTACCATAAAAAGGGCTGGGGAGGTAGAACAGTCAGGTCTGATTAGCAAAAAAAAAAAAAACTTGCTTTGAATGTGCCTGAAAGCAGTGAAAAAGTTGCTTTCAGGGCAGTAATCTTGGACATGCCTGTATTCTCTTTGTGGAGCCTGAAAAATTACTTTTCATTTCACTCTAGGCTCTCAAACATTCCAAACTGACCATGTAAATAAAACCGCTCATAAAATCTCTTCTGCTGTAATCTCACCCTTCCTTTATATAATCTCTAATACACTCACAAATCCCAAAGTAACACCAAAATTATTTTGCCCCTAATCCTTTAGACATTGGAAGTTGTTCCTCTTATAAATAAAAATGTGTGTGTGTGCAGTAACAACTTAATCCCCTTAAAACTTATTTAGTATGCCTTGCTTTAAATGTGTATGTTAGGTGTGTTCTTGAATATTTGTGGTTCATGTCACATTTTCATGGCAGAAGCTACCTTTTACCTTAATCCAGATAAGGGCTTTTTGTGTCAAAGTTGATTACAAGAAATGTGTCTCTGATTAGAGTTGAGATCCCTTATCGGGCCAAACCTATGCAAAAGTAAATAAAAATTTTTTATGGTCTCCAAATTAAAGTAGCCTCCATAATTTCCAAAACTTGCCTGCAAACTTTTTTTTTTTCTGCAAATGGGCTGACATCTTTGCCATAAGAGTCTTAACAGTTGTCACATTTGGTAGAATATTGGCTATTTTTATGGGCATTTGCAATATAGGTACTTTTTCTTCAATCTTAACTTTCATTAGACATAAATAGTGTGTGGATAACATCACATCAATCTGCCCTTCAGATTCTGCATGGTTTTCTGTTTATAATTCTTTGTGTATTCTTTTAGCCCCAAGCTCTAATTTTTATAATTAAAATAATTCAAATCTAATTTTTTTCTAGAAAATTTTAGCCATTGCACCAACTTCCTTTAAGTGAGGATTGAATTTATGGCGTGAGAGGAAAAAATTTGTTTCATAGTGATTAGGTATGAGTCTCTTGAAGAAACTAGGTTAGCTAAGAATATTTTAATATTGTAGACAGTGTCTGAAACTAGAAAGTGACATTGTGAAACTGAAATTCCAAGTGATAAGGTAAGTAATACTGGTTTGGTGGGGGTGGATAGGAATTCAGATGGTGAGAAGTACATTACATGGAATTCCACTTGCACATCCAATTCCCATTTATGGCTGATAACCTAAGTGGTTAATATTTTATAGTTGCCGTTTTTTGCCAAGAGTACCGAACTACCATTGTATATGTCTTATGTACCTTAGCACTGTCATTTGTTGATCAGTTTCTATACATAAGTTGTGTTATCTCACAGTGTAGAGTAATGGGGTGGTGATTGGTGTTTAGGAAATTTGAGTGTTTCCCAAGGTTAGTTTGGGGTGGTATGAGCCACATCAATTTAGGTATTTTATTGTCAGTTTTGTTTTCAAGCTGTAAGCCAGAAAAGTTCTTCACTACAGCAAATTAGTCTTCAAGTTAACCCAAATCTTTGCTTTGAATTGGGTTTTGGAAGTTATTTTCAGATTAATTTTACCAACATGGGTGGTCTAATGAGATAGCATGAGATGAGGTCTGTCTTTTGCATTGATTTTTGTGCTTAGGTATTAGATGAAGAATAGGTTGTCTTCTGAAAGTCAAAAGGCATGCTTAAACTTGCTTTTTCTGTAATGTACTGAATGTTTTATAAATGTAAATTTTAGAGTACAGTTATTGCAAGAGATCGCTCAAAAGCATGGGCTGAAAATTGATGGAAGTATGTCAGAGAGTCGGGGGGGGGGGTGTTTGTTTTTCCAGAGTATATTCTCAGTTTGAGTGTTTTTCTATCTACCCAATCTTCTGGTAGAGTGGCTACAAAAAAAAAGATTAAATAGTCCTTATAGTGATATAAGAATTGACCATAATGGCAGGATTGATTTGCTTCCAATTTTTAAAATATTAACCTTGCAATCAGCCTAATGAGTTTGTACCTTTTTAATGTTTAATGAATTCCACTTGTAACCTCTAGAATCGTTTTAACAGGAAAATTGTTAAATTAACAGGATGAGACAAGTTTCTGCTTATTTCTAAGTAGACTCTTCAAGTAATTAATTCAAATAAACCTCTTATTTACATTATTTAGTGTATTTTGTAGTTTCAAATACAAAGAGAAGAGAAAAGGTTGGGAAGGAGTAATAACGGCAGGAAGGTGTCCATATTTAAAAGTTGTGATATCTAGAGCTTTGGCCTCCATTCCTGTACTTTCTACATCTAAGTCCTGTGTCTGTACATACTCTTTAGAGGAGCCCTAGGAGGAAACCTGCTTGGGCATTCTGATTCCACGATTACATTTGTGCTGCTAGCAAACAGTTCCCATTACATTTTAGTGATGGATACTAAAAGAAAACTAATTACTGTGACTCCCTTAAATAAAAACCTATTTAAATTTTTTCCTGGGTTAAGTAAACAATAATTGACTTTTTTAAACGATATTGAAATTAGGGTTACTGTCTTAGGAAAGACAGCACTTCCACAAATAACCATGGCGATCTTTATGCCCAGATAGATATAAAGACCTTTTCTTTTTAAAGAAAGCTTTATTTTTCCCAAAAAGAAAATAAAACTAGTAGAGGAAATTGTTGATAGTGAAACAGAGACATAAGATGAAATGCAGGAAAACTAGGATGTTTTATGAGGACAGTATTTTGTTTAAGGTGTTGAACAGGCACTAGTTAGTATATTGATGTTAAATATTTTTAGTAACTTGAAGAGGTGAGCTGTACTTTTCCCCATATTGCCACCTTTAAAAAAGTGAAAATTCTCCTTTGAACTGCAGATTTTAGTATTTGTTCATTGAGGGGGGTAGTTTACAACAGTATTTGAAAAACCAATGTTGCACTCTAATTTGTTTTGTTTTCCTTCATAGCTACTTGAATGTAGTAGTTGGCTGGCTTGGTTTTAGTTCTAAATTTCATAATTGGACTGTTCAGAATATAAAAAATTTCTAGAGCAGTTTTCTAGGGGTAGGTAGAACACTTAAATATAGTCTAAATTTTTCAGATTCCCTTACATTGTCTTTCTATAGAGCTCTTTAGACCTACGGTACAAAAATGTGTGACATGAAGTACATTTCTTAACCTTACAAGACAAGTCACAGTTTGTAAATCTCCTACCTTGAGCCCTGTCATCATTGTACAAATGAATTGTTCATGCTTTCCTTTATTGCACTTTTGTATTTACGTGTCACTTTTTGACTGGAGTTGTGCTTTTGACACTTAACATATTTTCTATTGATGGATAAAATAAGAAGTGTTCTTAAAATGTTAGATGAACAGTAAATGTTCAGTAGCGCACTTCACATTCAATTTAAGCATGACAAATGAGATTGATTACCATATATATTTTAAAACCAGCAGGAGACTGAGACTATAGTTTCAGGTTTTTGAGCTGCATATTCTAGGTGTTTTTAATTATTTTTTTTAATCCAAAACAAGGGATTTTTTTTTTCTAGTTTCAGTTTTGGCACTGGATTTTATCCTGGAGTTTTAAAATATTCTTCATCCTGTTCTTTTTCTATTAAGGTTAATGTTGAAGAAGGAAAATGCAGAAGTCGTCATTTGACAAGTTTTATAAATGAGTATTTGAAGCTCAGGAATAAGTGAAGCTGAAATTTGAAAAAATTAAAGAATGCATGCTAATTATCAGACCAGAAGTCCCACTTGTAGAATATTGAGCAATTTGTGTGAAGTGGGGAAGATGAAAGAAGTCAGAATTTGAAACGGAAGAATGAAGAAAAGAAATAAAAATGAAGTTAAGATAAGAAGTAATCTGGAATCAGAAAGCACTACGCTAAGTAATTACTAGTCTGTTTATGTGTCCCTGTATATTTTGCTAAACATGCATGCATTATTTGTTTAATAGAAGAAAATATATACAGGGTAAAGAAGTGCCTTCCAGGGGGAACGTTTAAATTAGGTAATTCTAATTTTAACTTCTTAGTCAAATTATATTGAAATGCGACTTTAAAAAAATAATCCTTTGTAGTTAAATGCCAGGCAGGAATGAGCTTTCCAGCATGGGTAACAGTTGGCTTCATGTTATTTTCTCTAGGTTTTTTTCGTCTTTCTAACTGCTGCTCCGAGGGGCATGAATAAATACCTCCAGAGTTGGAACTGGTGGTCTCTGCCAACCACCTGGACTTTTACTGTGCACTGACCCCTATCTTAGTACCCAGTTTCCCCGAAAATAAGACAGTCTCTTATATTAATTTTTGCTCCCAAAGATGCACTAGGTCTTATTTTCAGGGAATGTATTCTTTTTCCATGAAATAGGTCTTATTTTCTGAGGGTGTCTTATTTTTGGGGAAACACGTACTAAGAAAATATACAGGGTGGGGCAAAAGTAGGTTTACAGTTTTGAGTATGCAAAAGTTTGTATTTTTTTTCCCATAGGAAGATCTGTAAACCTACTTCCCCCTTCCCTCATATAATAGGATGTTGTCATAATTTCCCTAAAGAGTAATTATAGAACCAGGCCCTCAAAATCCAAGCAAAGCATTGAACAGGATACAGTTTGGCATTTATGAAAACATAAATTTGTTTACAGATGGCAATAGTGGAAAGCTATGACCACTTAGGTCCTAACTTTTAAGATGCATGTATGCTAAATTCACAAGGATGATTCTTCTTTTCTGTTTAATGCTTATTCCAGCTGAAGGACAAGGGTTACTGCTAAAAATACTGTGGCTTCCCTTAGAATAAGGTGGGTCTCACATCAAAGTGAACAGGATATCTAACTCAAAATGGCATTAGTAGCAGGTGCTTCATTCCAAAATCAACTTTATTTCTTTTTCTCATTTCCTGCTATTAACACTTAGCTATTATAATGATGTAAGAGGTATGGGTTTATAAAGTAGCTTTCTTCTGTTTCTCCATTCCCACCACTTATGGGAGAATAAGTCTAAAAGTTCTGTCATTTTCCTTTCGGTATGTTTTGTTGTAGCTGAATAGAAGAGTCAGATGATTGTAATGATGTTGCCTTCATTTGGATGGAACAGGTACATATCAAAGTAATACTCATGATAGCCAACCAACAGCTGTCTTCTATTTCTACCCTATTGGAGAAGCCAAGGTTATCTATCGCTTCTCCTTTCTGACGTGAAAACCCCAAAAACAACTTTTCCTCTCACCTGAAACTTATATAACTGTTGACCAATCTTACCCCAGTACATTGAATTACAACTTTGGGGGAAAAAAACTTTCCTCAAGAGTTGTTGGATCTACTGCTCATGGAAAAAGTGGCTTGAGTTGCATTTCTGAAGGGATCTCATTTTCTGAGGTGTTAGGACCTATCATCAGTGGCTTTTTAAAAATAGTATTTCTGTATCTTTCAAGGAGAAAAATACTTCTATTTATAGGAGACAGTTTGCAGCATTTGCCTTGCCCTGTTACTTACTGCTTTGTAAAGAAAAAAACCCCACCTACAAACTAATATTAAATTCATAATGTAACTTTGCATACTGAATTACTTACAAATAGGCAGAGAGTTGAGGTGAAAGTAATGTGAATGGATTATTTCTATTCAAGACCCTGGACACACTTATTAGGAGACTAAAAGGTTCTTGAAGTCCAAAAGAGAAAAAAACTTAATTAGTCCTTGTGGGGAGAGGAGAGAGGGCAGTTTAGGGTTTGATTAAATTGCCCAAGGTGGATAAAGGGCAAGAATAAACATGGATGTTAGACCATCTCACCCGTTAAGGTATTTTGTTTACCCTTGGGGGTTAAGGGGCTGGCCTCTTGTTTTGGGCAGTAAGATAAGGCTGATTAATGTGAGGGTGGGTGGGGTGAAGATGAAGCAGAGATAAAGTTCCAGGAAGATGCCTTTGTCCAGGAAAAAAACCCAAAAAAAACTGGTAGTATGCATAACACTTCAGAGGTTGGCTAAGTCAGTGAGACTTAACTAGCATCGTAAACATGTATGGTGCTTTTAAGAAATGAAGATACACAACTCTAGATAATAGTTAAAATCAGCTTCAGATAGGCAACTTGTGTTTTTAAATGCATCTAGTTCTACTAGAGCCAGTTTTATATCTAATTACTGCATCCAGTCTTTTAAATAATACAGGAGAAACCTAGCAATTGGATAGCTATTCCCACTTCTGTCACCTTGCCAAGCTTTTCTTAGCTACTGCCTTCTCAGAATAGGAAGATGAGAATAAGGTGTTATAAGGCTGACTTTTTTCCCTGGTGTTTCCTGTAGGTTGTATGTTAGTATGTTTCATCCACTTGAATTCTTCAAGACGTTTTCAGGAAATTTTTCTTTGTTTTAAGTATGTTCATCTTAGTTCATGATTATTCTTGAAGTACAGAGATCCAAAGTAATGCTTCTTTTGGTAGGATTTAATGGTGACACCTGTTGTTTGTCAGTTGAGAGTAGACTTGAAATTTTCCTTGTGTGGAGGGTTTTCCCAGCTGGTTTTACGGATTTGCCTGTGGATTAACTATATGCTTTCATATTTGGCTAATAATTTAACTTTAGATCTCATTTCTTCTAGACAGGCTAAATTTCCTTGTGTGTATTTCCAAAACCAGCTAATGGCCAACATAACTATAAAAAGGTTTAAATTTTTAAAGGATATTCCTGGTGAGAACAGTTGGTACAGGCGTTGTTTAGATGTTAAACTAACCAAGTATCAGTATAGAGAGGGGCATTTTTTCCATTCTGGTATTTCCCCCTTTCCTGGTTAATGAAATAATTGCCCACAAAATATATATGCCTGGTAGTTACAGAGGCTGCGTGAATTCTTGATCTGTTAGAATTTCATGGAGGTCTCTATGGCTTATAAGGCTTTTCTATTTTAAAGAAAGGGAATCTTGACAATCTCTACTCAGATCCCTATGCTGACTGGTTTCAATTAACTGTATAACTTTGTTGGTAATCTTTTTAGCTCCTGTTGTGAAGCACCCATATTCTGCTCCCTTCCAGAGCAAGTTTTCTTCTTTGGTTTCCATTAAAGGTTATAATTGTTCCATGGCATAATCATTGTGGTAGTGGAGTAAACAAATGCTTTAGTAACTTTTGGGTCTTTATTATTATCTTCTCTTCTAGATTAGATTTTGCCTGTGGTAGAATCTAAGCCCCCATTTTTGGAAATTATTTTGTCCAAAAGTACCATCTATTGCTTTTACTTTATTATCACTCCTGGAGGGAAGGAGTGGAAAATTTCACATAGGGTATCACATCACACCATGTTTTATGATGACTTCGAAATGTTGTTGGGAAGGTTTCTAAAGTTGTTGTGGCCTAGAAACCAGAACTTATTTTACAAGCCGGGTTACCTCTTTTCTTCCCTATTCTAATCTTCACAATTTTTAATGTCTCGTCATTGTATATAAATTTTTTTCTCTGGGTGTCATAGGAAGGATCCTCCAAATTTTCTCTGTTGTGCTGTAAATCTAGAACATAGTCTAAAATGTTTGAGGCTGTAATTTAAAAATAATCCTGTTCTATTTTTTCAAGAATACCCAGGATATTCTAAAGGTCTACCACACAGGGAGGTCCCTAACTTTTATCCAGCAGCTTCAACATCCATTCTTCCCTCCACAGTAATGTTGGTTCTTTTTTAATCTGGCCATTTTTATTCTATCTTGGATGGAAAAACTCACTGAATTTTAATTTGCCTAGCATTTGGTAACTTGAAATAAAGGTTGTCTTGTTTATTGATAGCTAAGGCATCATCAGTGTAAATGTGGGTGTTCTCTTTGCCCAGTTTTCTGTTTCTTCATCGGGCAGAATGTTTCTCTGGTTCCATTATTACTTACATATGTATGCCTTTTCTGCTGATTAGTTGGCCATTGGTAAATTGCTGGTTATCCTATTCATTCCATTGTTACTTTTGTTCTGAGAGAGATTTTCCTTTTTGTGCCACTTACCTACTAGCTAATCATCCCAGTTTTGATTGGGAAAGCTATGGGTATGTAGTACACTTAGACTTTGATTTTACGTATAATTCCTATATTCCCTTTCTAAGCCTAGATTAGAAGCTCATAATTTAATATCCTGGTTTTAATAGGTACATTAGTTAGCTTTTCTAACTTTCCGTTTGCCCTGGCTCATCTCCATTTAACTGGGGAAGCAATAATTCTCTGGCACCCTCTCTACTCTTACCTTTGCACATTTCACTACCTTCTGCTGTAGCTCCATCTGGTTTCTTTGATTTTGGGTCTTCCAAGGCCTCCTACCATGATTAGATGGAACAGGGTCTTAACTGTCTGGTGTCCTTCAAGCTGGTCCTTGCTTTCCACTAGGCTTCTACATTTCTCTAGGACTTTAAAAAGGTTGTCCTTCTCTCTCTTCCCACTGAATAACAATTTGAAAAGTTACGGTCTTAATAAAAAATCAAAAGCATTTTAAAAGTAAGTTTTATGAATTTCATAGGGTTTTGTTTTTATTGATGGTACCTTGACTGAAATAGGTATAATGGATAGAAGTCATAGTCATTATTAATGAGGTTGTTTCTCATCCTAATGTTTATGGAGTAACATGCCCTAAACACAGTCCTTGGATAGTCACTCAGCTGCTTGGCTTTGACACCTCCCCCCTCTTTCTGAAGAAAGTGAATCAGTTAAACCTGTTCCAAAAAGGTGGAAGTTCAAGTTAATCAACTATGTCAATTGGAGCAATGCAACTGTTATACTGGGTATATTCAGTTCCTGCCCTTATATTTTCTGACCTTGGAAGGGGATTGCTTTCCCTCGCCATTTATTTCACAGCAGCTTATTTGTTTTTAAAGTTGCCCAGAAAGTATACAAATTAAACTTTTGACATCTACGTGTAGGAATCCCGTTCTGCTTCCAGAAGTGGAAGTGCTCATGGATCTGGGAAATCTGCAAGGCATACCCCTGCAAGGTCTCGCTCCAAGGAAGATTCCAGACGTTCCAGATCAAAGTCCAGGTCCAGATCCGAATCTAGGTAAGAAAGACTGTTGCTCTTAGCTTTGAAATTGGTGTGAACTTTTATAGAGAGGATTGGATTGTTTGTTGGCCTGTATAATAGTTAGTAGAAATGAAGTTAATCATAAGTTCTAGAAAACCGAAGACTGTTTAATCCTTAAAAGCCTGGGCTTTAGAGTTAGGCTTCAAATCTTATATGTTCTTTTTTTTACCCCCCTGGTTTATGCAGATTAACCTTTTTCCACCTTAGCTTCCATATATAAAGGCAAGTTAGTAATAGTACCAGTTCATGTAGGTCAAAAGAATGCCATACATCCTGGTTTGAACAGGACAGCCCCATTATATGCCTGTTATGAAGCAACATTAATCCCCCATACCTTTTCTCTTAAAATGTGTCCATCCTGATTTAGATGACTATTCATAGCATCACTGTCTAGTTAAGAACAATTGGTTGCTTTTAAAACACAACAGAGGAAACTACTATGACGGTGATTTTATCTGAAGTGAATGGTGGGCATAATGGGAGAAGCAGAAAAATAGGGTGGTATTCTAAGTGGGAGACAGATTAAGCTAGTATGAATGCATGTTTCCTGATTTTCAAAAGATAATTGAATGTGTTCACTTTTAATTTTTTAATAAGAAAGGTTGGAAGAGAACCTAGTGGTTTTGGGACTCTTTATCACAGTTGCATTTACTATTGGTACAGAAAAAAAAGTATCACTCCCACCCATTTGTTATCATGCTAGTATGTATATGCCTGGATTCTATTCTGTCTTGTGGAGTTTAACTCTAGAGTATTTTTTTTTTAAATGAAAGCCATATTTTGACAGCTATTTGACCTTCAAGCCTTTGTTTTGCAGGTCTAGATCCAGAAGAAGTTCTCGAAGGCATTATACAAGATCACGATCTCGGTCTCGCTCCCATAGACGATCCCGTAGCAGGTCTTACAGTCGAGATTATCGGAGGCGACATAGCCACAGTCATTCTCCCATGTCTACTCGCAGACGCCATGTTGGGAATCGGGTATGATGAAAATTATTCTGTTTTTGAAACAATAGATTGTATAAAACCACTTAATTTAATAGCCCTATCTCTTTTTGAAGTTGGAACTAATTTTGACAGTGGAGCATTAGCAGAGAGTTACTTTTTGAGGCTTTCTAGTGTTTTGTAATAATCTCATTTTAAAAGATATCTTCTAGCCTGGCCAGGTAATATAGTTGGTTTGAGTGGCTTCCTGATATGCCAAGGTAGTGAGTTCAATCAATGAAATCAGGACAATAAGAATCAACTAATGAATATATATATAAAGTGGGTCAACAAATCTGTTCCCCTTCACTGCCAACTTTTAAAAAATAAAAGTGTCTCCCGTGTAAGGTCTATATTTGAACTGTCATTCGTATTTAAGTTAGCGCATTGTCACATGGTAATTCAGCCCATCAAATAAAATCTCCATGTGCATTACTGTTATAATATTAGTACATTAAATCATAGCATCTATGTATCTTTTCCATACATAATGTTACTTAAGTTTTTCTGGGTTGATTACTAATATCTTTTACATAATGCTTTCCCATTTAATTGTAAGCAAGTTTCAGGTAGTAAGGCTTTTGTAGAGTGTTTGAGAGAGGAATGGAATTTAGAGTAAATAAATGAAAGCTTGGGGTAATTCATTATGGCAACTGGAATGTTAAGATGTGATTCACTTTATTATTATTGCAAACAAGCTGTTTAATGTCTGTTAACAGTTTAGTGCACATCTGACTTTATTTGTTATGGGTATGTGAATAGTTTCTAAAAATAGGATCAAGCCTAGCATGCCCTATATTTTAATTCTGCATTTTTATTTCTCTGGCTTGTAGAAATAATGCTGTTCTGATGTGTACATATTATGAAAGTGTGAACTTTTTATGTTTTTATTACTTTTTAGAGAGGGATAGAGATAGAAACATAGATGAGAAGGGCATTGATTGGCTGCCTCCTGCATGCCCCCTACTGGGGATCAAGCTTGTAACCCAGGCACGATACTCTTGACTGGTGACCTCTTGCTTCCTGGGTCGACAATCAACCACAAAAGCCAGGCTGTGTGTGAATATTTCTTAAAATAAATTCCTAGAAAGTGAATCACTCAAAATTGTCCTCCAGTCTCCCCCAAACAGTTAGTTTTTTAATAGTATGTGACCCTTACCCCTTTTACTTAATTCTAAGATTAAAGTTGCTCCTGTTGTAATATTTTCTGACCATGTGTTTGTTTGTTTTAGCTAATCCTCATCTGGGGATACCTTTTCCATTGATTTTTGTTTTGTTTCTTTGTTTTATAGAGAGGGTGGAAGGGAGGGGGAGAGACAGAGGGAGAAAAACATCGATGTGAGAGAGACACATCCTCTGGTTGCCTCCCGCACACGCCTCGACCGGTGCCGGTGATCAAGCCTGCAACGGAGGTACGTGCCCTTGACCGGAATCTTAACGGTCTGTGGGTCGATGGTCTTTCCACTGAGCCACACTGGCCAGTGCCTTTCTGCCCATTCTTAAACATGCTTGCAGCACTTGCTGTAACACATTCATTTTTAAAGTGTTTATTTAGTCTGTTTATCTACTTTTATTTATAGTGACACTTTTGGCTAATTTGTCTATAGTGTTCCCTGTTTATTTGATTGATGGCAAAGTTTTAAAAAGTTTTTAAAATCTGCTTTTCTATTTTTAGGCAAATCCTGATCCCAACTGTTGTCTTGGAGTATTTGGATTGAGCTTGTACACTACAGAAAGAGATCTCAGAGAAGTATTCTCTAAATATGGCCCCATTGCCGATGTGTCTATCGTATATGACCAGCAATCTAGACGTTCAAGAGGATTTGCCTTTGTATACTTTGAAAATGTAGATGATGCCAAGGAAGTAAGTAAAAGCCTGCCTGTACATTGTAAACTAGCAGCCCTATTGTAAACTTCCAAGTATTTGAGGGAGGACAATTTTTGTTTTAATATTGTAAATAGGAAATGCAGTCTTCTGGGAATAGATTGAAGTCAGTAATATTTTGAACTTAACCTTTTATTATGGAAAAAAATTAAATATATACAGAATAATAAAAAAGTGTGACAGGGCAACTGGTTAAATTATGCCCCACTTCAGTATACTTAGCTTCTGGCCTGCTATACCTCCAACTCAGTTACCCAACATCACCACCACATTATTTTGAAGTAAATCCTGAGGGCAGCACTTCATACATGACTGGTTCCAGTTAATGATATACATACTAAGTATAGTTATCTAAAATGTAAGAAGGTTAATACTCTTTAGAATATTTCATCAGTGTTTACATTGAGCCATTTTCTATGGTGAAGAACATTTGAAATGGATTACTGTGGCTCAATAAAAAGGAACTGGTTTTATATTGAAATGTTGACTTACAGGCAGAACAGTGGAAGTAAAAAAAAATGAGTATGTTGACTAAAAGTGAACATTTACATAGTGAATATGGGACATAAACCATCTGAGGTCAATATTAAGATTGGGAATTCAGCTCTCAGTAAAATTACATAGTTATTTATGAAAACTACTTAATCTTTTAAAACCATTCTGCTAAAGGAAGAATGGAAAGCTAAATGCAAGTAATTGGAATAGACTACAATTTATTTAAAGGGACTTCTTAAGATTTCATTGTGCTTCATTTTTAATCATGCATGACCAAAGCTATAAATAGGATTTTTCCGTTGTTAGTAGTAGCATAGGCCTTGTTTTCCTGATTTTCTACTACAGTACCACAGTTTTCTGAATAGCATTACTAGTATTTTGTATCTGAATCAGTAGTGCCAGAAACTATCTTCTGAGGGCTTAAACTTTCGAACAAAAAAAGGCAACATAATTGGAATTAGAAATTAAAATCTGTTTATGGAAAGGGTGTTCTTTAAATGGTGAACAAAGAGCTAAAATTTGGACTAGGGCTTCTTTGTTTTTGGGGTTTTTTTGTTTTGTTTGCTTTTAAGTTTCATTGCTGTATATTCTAGATCAGGGCTAGGCAAACTACGGATCCGGTGAATAAAACTATTGAATCAAAAAATTAAAAAAGACCATACCCTTTTATGTAATGATGTTTACTTTGAATTTATATTCACACAAACACTCCATCCATGCTTTTGTTCCGGCCCTCCGGTCCAGTTTAAGAATCCATTGTGGCCCTTGAGTCAAAAAGTTTGCCCACCCCTGTTCTAGATGGAGCTATATATAGCTGTCTTCAGCTTTTTGCTTCCATAGCAGGGATCCATCAACTTTTCTGCTAAAAACATCTAAAGATTTGAGGCCTTATGAGCCATTAGGGGAATACTAGTCACAACTTTTCAGTGCTGTCATTGTAATGCAAAAGCAGCAATAGACAATCTGTAAATTAATGGCTGGAACTTAAAACATTTGTGGCCATTGAAATTTGAATTTTGTATACAATTAAATCTTATTCCCAGCCATTTCAAATCATACCTAATGGTTTGTCGAATATGTATTGCTTTAGAGCTAGAAGCACTGTTAAGTTTGTTGTTAAATAGAACAATTCATTTGTTTTTAATTGACGTTTGTGGCTTTTTTGATAAACTTTTCTCCTGAGTTTTATGACTACCTTTTAAAAATTTAATAGGAGAAACAACCTATATGTTTATTTTAGGCAAAAGAGCGTGCCAATGGAATGGAACTTGATGGACGTAGAATCAGAGTTGATTTCTCTATAACAAAAAGACCACATACCCCAACACCAGGAATTTATATGGGAAGACCTACCTAGTAAGTTTATTTTCAAGATAGAAATTTTATTGATGATTTAATGTGTTCACTTCTTCCATGTGCTACAGGGAAATCTTTGGCATTTCTTCTGAACTGGCCATCGTGTAAATAATTTTCACGTTTTTTCTTAACTAGCTAAAATTATATTTGGTGTAATATATAACCAGTGGAAAGATTCTAATTGTGACACAGAATCTGATTGACACCGTTACATAGATCCCATCCCACTTTATCATAAAGTAATGCCATATATTCAGCTTTGCTTGGGTAATTAAATGTTTCTGGTTTGGATTATTTTCCCCAGAATGGAAACTTACTAACCATTATAGTTAAAATCAAATTTGTGTAAATCATACTTGAGTGCATTCTTTAGTATATTTTTGTTTCCTTAAGCAGAGTGGAAAGCGTGGGCTGAACTGATAAGATAGTTCTCATTTGTCATTCTTATCAATGTGTGTATTAACTAACAGAAAGCTCTAATTTGGAGTCACTTTTTTTTAACTTAAATACAAAACTTACGTAAGGCAGAAAATTATACCATAATTGCCATGATATTTCTATCTCCTCTAAAATCAATTTTAAAAAACCTTTTAAAATATATATTTATGTACATTTTTATGTTTATCCACTAGGTGAGAATTTAAATGAGAGTAATACTCATTTCCCAGTTAACTCATTAACAGTCCTATGAATTTTTGCCCAAAAGAGGATAAATAGATTATACTTGAAGCAATTTCCCAATCATGTCCTTTAGTTTGGCTGTGTAGGTTGTGTTAACCTTAAGGAACCAAATGATCATAGCATTCTTCTGCTGCTATTAATAATATCTAAACAGTTTTTAACAGCAAAAAATCATGTCTAGAAAGATAGGGAAGGCTACTTGATATTTTATAAAGATTTAATACTTTTCACAGTGGCAGCTCACGCCGTCGTGATTACTATGACAGAGGATACGATCGAGGCTATGATGATCGGGACTACTATAGCAGATCATACAGGTAAGTTACCATAATGTGAGTTTATGTAAAAAGTTACAGAGTTAGTTGGAGGGCCCTTGGTGTTTAGGAGAGGAAAAAAGCAGAGGTGACATCCCTGGGGAGAAGAGGGAAAATTGAAATAATTGATTTTTTTACAGAAAGTAAGGGAGAGGGATGGATAGGAAGTCAGAAACATTGATGAGAGAGAAACATCGATCAGCTGTCTCCTGCACACCCCCCACTGGGGATGCACCTGCAACCAAGATACATGCCCTTGATAAGAATTGAACCCAGGACCCCTCAGTCTGTAGGCTGACGCTCTATCCACTGAGCCAAACCAGTTTTGGCATAGATACCTTCTTTTTTTTAAAAAAAATAATTATTTGGTAATGTTTTATGAAATTGTTGATGTCCAAATATCTGTGGAAGTGAGGCCATAGGGTGCTTCTGACATTATCTAGCATCTTATTTTGGACAACATTTTATTAGCATATTTTTGCATTAAATGGCATTTGAATTGCTTTATGGAAATGAGGGTATTAAAGTGGTATATTTTATCTTTATTTTAATTAATTTGAGCATTTACTTATTCTTCATTGTAATGATACTTGTTTTAGCCACCAGAGCTCTGCCATTTTATAAAAAGTGGCAAAAGTAGCTCTTATGTTTGTTATACTTCATGAATTGAAAATTCTTTCAAAAACTCATAAAAATTAATGAATTTTCACCTTTACAGAGGAGGTGGTGGAGGTGGAGGAGGATGGAGAGCTGCTCAAGACAGGGATCAGATTTACAGGTATGCCAGAAGGATTAAGTAGAAAGGGTTCACATGAAGACTCTGTTACTAGTCTTTTGGTAGAATTGCATGAAGTTCATAAAATGTTTTAACTGACCCCAAGTGATTGTGCATTTGTAGAAATTAGTTAAGCTTTTATTCAGTGGTATCATTTTTTACTTGAATAAGATAATGATGGTATAAGGTCATTGATTAGGACCCATAATATTTTTAGTATCTATTCCTAAAAGCTATTCTCTTTTGCTACATTTTTGTTGTTGTTGTTGGCTTTTGAACACTTTAAGTCGGTCTTAACTAATTGACATCACTTTGATAACAGTGGTGAAATTTATTTTGGGTGTAGTTCATGAGGGTGTACTTAGAATTAGTGGGACTTTTTTCTCATTTTATTTACAATTTAAAATGGATTAGTACATTATCAATGGATAAAACAGCAAGGAATATTTGACTTCTGGTAGTATTGGGTGATCAAACCTTGAAATCCCATGACTAATACAAAGTTTTTGAAGGTTGATGATAACCTAGTTTCAGAAACTGATAAAGGGACTGCATAGTTATGTCTTTTCATCTAATTGTGATCTCTGGAATCTTAAATGGTCTTGATATTTGTTTACAGAAGGCGGTCACCTTCTCCTTACTATAGTCGTGGAGGATATAGATCACGTTCCAGATCTCGATCATATTCACCTCGTAAGTTTTTTACTTTATATTATTTAGTTTATATGTTGTAATAACATAGCTTGCCCTACTTAATTTGCCAAGCCATAACTAACTTTCTTTTGTAGAAAAGGGATTTGTTCAAGTAGTATTTTTTTTAATTTATTCAAGTAGTGTTTGTTTATTACAGAGAGAAAGGGATAGGGATAGTTAGAAACATTGATGAGAGAGAAACACCGATCAGCTGTCTTCTGTACATTCCTGCAACCAAGGTATGAATCAAACCTGTAACCTTTCAGTCTGCAGGCCAACGCTCTATCCACGGACATAAACCGGTTAGGGCCATTTAAGTCATTTTATTATATAGTAGAGGCCCAACACAAAATTTGTGCAAGAGTTGGCCTTCCTTCCCTTGGCTTCAGGCACTGGCTTCCCTCGGGTACCCAGGACCTGGGCTCCCCTTACAGCCCTGGCTTTGTCTGGAAGGACATCCAGTCTAATTAGCACACAACACTTATAGAGTAGAGGCCCAGTGCACAAAAATCATACAAAGGGTTTGGAGGAATCCCTCAGCCTGGCCTGCACCCTCTTTAATCAGGGAGGGTTCAGGCAATCAGACATCCTTCTCACAATCTGGGACTGCTGGCTCCTAACTACTCACCTGCTGCCAGCCTGATCACCCCTACCCACCTTTGCCTTGGCCCACAAGATGTCTGGGCTAATTAGCATATTACCCTTTTATTAGTATAGGTAATCCTGCAAACTTTATGTATAAGGTTCCAGATGGTAAGAAAACAACCCTTGGAAACTAGTTTCTAATTAAAATAGTAAAATAGCAAACTCTAGCTGGTTTGCCTTGGTGGATAGAGCATTGGCCTGTGAACTGAAGGGTCCTGGGTTTGATTCCGATCAAGGGCACATGTAACCACATGCATGGGTTGCAGTTTCAGTCCCCAGTAGGGGGCATGCAGGAGGCAGGCAATCAATGATTCACCATTGATGCGCCTATTTCTCCTTTCCCTTCCTCTCTGAAATTGATAGGAAATATATTTATTTAAATAAAGGTGTGTGGGCAGGTAGGCAGATAGTGTCACCATTTTTAGCACAAGTGCTTATAATTTTTGCACAGCTTGGGAACAACTTTGTGACTTAACCTTAGCTCAGGTTGATAATTCTCTATTGTTTCACATTGATTCATTTCTAAACTTTTTTGTGAGAGTCTTCCTGTATTTTCATGGAAGAGAATCTGGTACACAGGAATCTCTGAATGACAGATCATTCTAAAATTCTCAGTAAAATATACTTGCTAATCAGTTCTCAGTATTAATGCCTCTTCTCTCTCTCTTTCCAATTCCAGGTCGCTATTAAAGCATGAAATGGAAGGCTTTCTGAAATCTACCTTAGAGTTTGGATATTGTTTGTGGGCAATATTTTTTATTGTCTCCTGTTTAAAAAGTGAACAGTGCCTAGTGAAGTTAGGTGACTTTTACACCTTTTATGATGACTACTTTTGGTGGAGTTGAAATGCTGTTCTCATTCTGCATTTGTGTAGTTCGGTGCTTTGTTCCAAGTTAAGTGTTTTCAGAAAAGTATGTTTTGCATGTATTTTTTTACAGTCTAAATTTTGACTGCTGAGAAGTTTTTATTGTACAAAACTTCATTTAAAGGGTTTTTCTACTGAATCCAGAGTGTATTCTGAAGATCGAAGCCTGTGTGTAAAATGCTACCAAATGGCAAAAGCAACAATAAAGTTTGATTTTTACTTTTCTTTCTAACATCAGTGCTTAGCAGAATTGTTCAGACTAGGTTGTCAATAGTAAATTTGAAGACAAAAATGTCATTTTCCTTTAGTCCATGGAACATACCAAACCTAATATACCTGCAACTAAATATTAAAAATTATGCTCTGTAACTCAGTACTGCTAGTATTAGAACTAATGATCTTTCAATACAGCAAATGCTTAATGCTTATATTAATGTGAATTTGTCAGCCTTTATGTAATCTGTATTATATAGCAGGTAAAGAGTGGCACAGTGTATGGCTTTAAAAGGTTATTTCTCAATGATGGTATTTCAACTGGTTATCAGCAAGTGACAATACATTCCACCACAAATGTATTCTTGTTCTAGCTTTTAGACTACATGAAAGAAACTGGTTGCTTCAGATTTGGAGAAAAACACTACTGTGTTGTGGATGAAGTGAAGACTGCCTGTTCATTTTTTAAATATTATTTCAGGTCCTTTGCATACCAGAGGAGGCTCAATTTCACTCAAATGTTTTGAGAACTGTGTTAAATAAATGCAAATGAAAAGTAAAATACTGGTACACTTTAGTTTACAAAGATTTTACTTTAAGGAGTACTTAACCAGAGTGATCCTCTCTACTTGGGGGTTGGCATTGTATTAAATAGTCTTCACCCTTATCCTGAGGGTGCCTGAAATTCATGTTCTCAGTATCATTTCTTCAGAATTTCATGTAAATCGTGGCCAATTCTGTGGAAATTGCTATAAATGGGCTATTTTGTTGGCCTGCTGATCTTTTAATTGATTTGAGAGAGGAGAAGGGAAATAGATAGGGAGAGGAAAACATTGATCAGCTGTCTTTCCTGCATACCCCCAACCAGGGAATGAATCCACAACCTGGGTGTGTGCTCTGATCAGGAATTGAACCAGTGACCTTTGGTTTATGGGTCAACACTCAACCACTGCTGGGCAGCCTGCTGATCTTTATATAGTACAGGCATATCGGAGGTTTGGTTCTAGAACAGGGGTGGGCAAACTTTTTGACTCGCAGGCCACAATGGGTTCTTAAACTGGACCGGAGGGCTGGAACAAAAGCAACCTGACCATGCTGGCACTCTCATCTTGGGCTGCTGGTGAAGGAGCGCTGGGGAGAGCAAGAGAACCCTCTGCTCTTTCGGCTCCACGGGCCGGATAGAACAGCCGGATGGGCCGGACCAGGCCCACGGCTGTTTAGAACATCACAGTTGAATTATGTTAATTTTATTTTCCCAGTGCTTAACAAAAGCCATGTTTACAGTACACTGATCTTAAAAAGTGCAATAGCATTGTCTTTAAAAAAATAATGTACCTGCTGCCCTAGCTGGTTTGACTCAGTGGATAAAGCGTTGGTTGGCAGACTGAAGGTTCTGGGTTCAATTCTGGTCAAGAGCACATGCTAGGGGTTGTGTCGTCGATTCCCCAGTAGGAGGCGTGCAGCGGGCAATCAATGATTTTCTAATCATTGATATTTCTATTCCTCTCCCTCTCTGAAATCAATAAAAAATATTTTTTTAAATTTACATGCCTTAATACTTGATTGCTTTAAAGGGAAAAAAAGCAACTGAAGTCTTGAAATGTTTGAAGGGAAAAGAACCCAGGATTTTTATATGCCAATACTATCAAAATATTAACCGTCAACAGTAATTGGGGGGGGGGGCGCCTTTGAGGGCCCTAAGCCACCTTAAATGTTTGTAAATTATGTTACATAAAACATGCCTCAAAATGAAATTCCTATTAGTAAACTTGACAAAGCTTGGGGAATTTTGAATTAGACAGTTTTGCCCAGGATAAATTGTCAAAATTTTTATGCAATTAATTTTGGGAGGATAAGTATGATAATGAGTGCACCATCAGCAATTTGCTTTGGCTAACCAGCTACGGTCTGACTTGATCATATAACCAAAAACCTAGATATTGTGAACATAGGCCTCACATAGTAATTATGTTCAACCCTTTCAAAAGACCAGAAACCCTAGTAAGTGACCTGTGCATAAGGTGAGCCTAAACTAGTTTTACCAAGTCATACTACAAGCTCGTGTTTTAGAAAGGAAAATTCTTGCTTTTGTGATGAAATGGGGAACTATCGGTAATGTTGAGCAAGAAGGTGACAGTTATATAAAGGCTCAACTATGCCCAGCAATTTGTAAAGAAGATGAGAATGAGCTCTCAAACCTAATGGCATCCACAGACAGGTACTATTCTAGTATGGGAGATAGCCATGGGTGGGGTCTCGGGCATGTGGGCTGGGGTTGGATTGGAGGGTGGAGAGTTGAATATCAGGACAAACTACTACCCCCTAAATTAGGCCAAAATTGAATCACAACCTATGGGAGCAGAAACCCATAAGCATTAATCTAAAGAACGAGTTTCAGGGTAGGAGAACCTAAATTGAGTTGGTGGAGACAGTGGTGATGATAGTAAAAAATTAGATCATTTGAGGATATTGGTAATAGAAGTTTTGGAGGGAAGAAATTAAGATATAGTATACATAAAGGACACAAGCATTATGGTTGAGTTAGAAAACACCTTTGTATGTCTCCCTTTAAATTTACAACTGGGTGGAAATCTATAATCCAGTGAAGTTTCTTAACATGAGATCGACATATTGGAATACATGGGGAGCATCAAGACAGGGAAGGTGTCCACAGAATTCCCTGGCCACCTAGGCCCCAGATAAGGCAGTAGCAGTGAAATAGTTGGGGTACAGCCTCACATTACAACAACCCAACAGAGTAATTCTATAGGCATCAATATTTAAGCCCTCTGACCCCCTCCCCACTGCCTGAGGTAGCAATGAAAAATCTGGACTAGCTAGACCACAGTGCTGCCTGCAGCTATAAGAAACAAGAGGGCAACACAGAGGGCTTGCCTACCTGTTCCCCTCACCCACTACATCCCCAACCAGTGTGGTGGTACCCTGAGATCTAGCCAACCAAGATACAGAAGGAATGCCCACCACTCTGGTTGCCTAGGTAGCAATCTCCAGGACCTCAGCAGCACCCCACAACCACAACTATTGTAGCCCCCAAAGAATTAGAGCAGGTTAAAAATAAAAGCGCTGTAGCGCCATCTACTGGGTGGGGGGAAGGAAAACCTCTCAACTTGCTGAACTGTTAAAAATGGTACTAGGTGTAAGAGAACTAAGTTTTGTGTGTTTTTTTGATGAAAGAATTCTAAGAACTATCTGACTCTATTAGAAAGACAACATTAGGCCGAAGCCGGTTTTGCTCAGTGGTAGAGTGTCGGTCTGGAAGGAAAGGAACAGAGAACCTATTCAAAGAAATAAAGGGAACTTTCCAAACCTGAGGAAAGAACTAAACATGTTCAAGAAGCTAACAAAACATATTAAAGTTGTCAATTAATGGTAAACAATTTTTAAGGCGTCTAGGGAAAAAAGTAACCTATGAAGGAAGCTTTATTAGATTATAATCAGATTTATCAGCAGAAACTACTAAGAAAAACTGTTGGTGAGAAAAGGAAACCCTTGAAACTGTTGGTGGGAATGTAACTTGGTTTAGCAGCTTTGGAAAACGGAATGGAGGTACTTTAAAAAAATAAAAATAAGACTGGCCAGCATGACTCAAGTGGTTGAACATTGGTCTATGAACCAGGAGGTCAATATTTTATTCCTGGTCAAGGGACATGCCCCAGTTTTGAGCTAGATCCCCAGTAATGGGGCATGCTAGAGGCAGCCAATCAATATTTCTCACTCATGGGTGTTACTAATTCTCTCCCTCTCTCTAAAAATAAAAAATAGAGGCATCACATTTCATGATTTCAAATTATATTACAAAGCTACATTAATCAAAAAAGTATGGTACTAAAAACAGAAACATACACTAATGGAACAGAATAAAGAGCCCAAAAATAAACCCTCACATATATAGTCAACTAATCTTTGTGCCAAGAATACACGATGCCAAGTTAATAATGGTGCCAAGAATATACAATGGAGAAAAGATAGTCTTTTCAAAAAAATGGTGTTGGAAAAGTGGATATTCACATACAGAAAAATAAAAATTGGACCTATATACATAAACCAAACTCCACTCAAAATGGGTTAAGTATTTAAATATATAAGATCTGAAACCACAAAACTCCTAGATGAAAACAGAGGGGGAAATCCTTAATATTGGTCTTGACAATGCTTTCTTGAATTTGATACCAGATAAAAGCAAAAATCAACAAATGGAACTACATTAAACTAAAAAGTTACTGCACAGCAAAGGAAACAAAATGGAAAGATGACTTATGGAATGGGGGGGGGGGGGGATTGCAAAACACACAACCAATGAGTTGACATCCAAAACAACAAATAACCTGATTAAAAATGGACAACTGGCCTGGTAAACATTTTTTCAAAGAAGATATGCAAATGACCAACATGTATATGAAAATATATTCAACATCACTAATCAAGAAAAAAAATGCATATCAAAACTATAGTGAGATATCACCCCATACATATTAGACTAGCTATTATATAAAAGAATAAAAATAAGCCCTAGCTGCTTTGGCTCAGTTGATAAAGAGTGTTGGCCTGCAGACTGAAGGGTCTCAGGTTCAATTCTTCTCTAGGGCATATACCTTGGTTGCAGGCTTGATCTCTGGCACTAGTTGGGGCGTGTGAGGGAGGCAACCAGTTGATGTGTCTTTCACATCTCTGTCTCTCCCCTCCTTTCCACTCTCTATTAAAAAATCAACGGAAAAAAATATCCCCAGGTAAGGAGAAACAACAAAAAAAGCATTTTTTAAAAGATAAAAACTGTTGGCAAGGATGTGGAGAAAAGGGAACCCTTGTGCACTGTTAGTAGGATATACTAGTAAATTGGTGCAGCCACTATGGAAAACAGTATGGAGGTTCCTAAAAAAAATTAAAAATAGCTGGTAATCCTACTTCACATAAATATTCAAAGGACATAAAATCACTATGTCAAAGAGATATCTGCACACATTTATACATTTCCAAGATATGGAAATGTTCTATGTGTCCATCAACAGTTGAGTGAAAAAAGAAAATGTGAATATATATATATATATATATATATATATATATATTAGAATATAATATATAAGAATAATAAATATATATTTATTAGAATAATAAATATAATATATTTATTAATATATATTATTATACATTTATTTATAATATATTAGAATATATATTAATATATATATCAAAGAGGGAATATGCTAATTGACTGCCATGCCCTCACAAAGATGACGGTGCCCACAACCAATAAGGAGGGAATAGGCTAATTGACTACCATAGATGGCGGCATCCACAGCCACAAGATGGCGGTGTCCAGTCCCCCTCAGCCCCCCAGCTGCCCAGGGCCGGCCTGAGGCACAGGAAAGTCTCAGATGGTGGCTGCCCAGCCGCCCAGGGCCACCTGAGGCTCAGGTAACCAGGACCAGCCAAGTCTTGTGCTGTTGGCAGTGGCAGCAGCATAAGTGTGATGGGGGCATTGCCTTCCTCTGATCACCAGGTCACCTCTCACCCCTGAGGGCTCCTAGACTGTGGGAGGGGGCAGGCTGGGCTGAGGGACTCCCCCTCCAGTGCATGAATTTTTATGCACCGGGCCTCTAGTATATACCATAACAGGTAGTAGAATGATAGTTACTAGTGGCTGGGAATGGGGGAAAAGGAAGATGTTGGTCAAAGCATACAGACCTTCACTTATAAATATATCCTAGAGACCTAAAGTACAGCAAAGTAACTACAGTTTTAATTTCTATACATCTGAAAATTGCTAACAGTAGATCACAAGTGTTCTCAATGCATCCGCACAGGCACATATACATGCTAATTATAGGAGGTGATGTATGTGTTAATAAGCCTGATTGTGATAATCACTTCCTAATTAATACATATATGAAAACATCACTATTAACATTCATTCTCCTTTTCTGTTTTAATAGAACTCTTGAGACTTTTAGGTGATTACAGAAGACCAGGCTAAATAATTTCCCATTCTTTCTTGCAAACTAATTATATAACAAAATGCTGACCAATAAGATGTGGGTAAAATGGTTGGTGTAATTGTGGGCCATGCTCTTAACAAAAGAAAAATGCCTTTCACTTTTCTTCTCTCTTACACATTGACTGGTATACAAATGTGAGGGAAAAGACGTTTTAGACCAATAATCAGCAAACGCAAACATGTCCATTTGTTTACTTATTATCAATGATTGCTTTTGCACTACAATGGTAGAGTTAAATGGTTGGTCTGTAAAATCTAATATATTTTCTATATGACCAGTGACAGAAAAGGTTTTCCAACCCTGGATAATTTTTTAAAAAACTGACAACACTGTGCTGCTGATGATATGAAGCAACTGGAATACTCAAGCATGGCCATTTGGAGTGTAAAGTGTTACTAGTAGAATCACTTTCTAAACTTACTTGGAAAACAGCTTTGATAAAGTTAAATATACATCAGCCTTGTTACTCAGCAATTCCACACACACACACAAACACACACACACACACACACACACACACACACACACACACACACACACTATGCTCAAGACTGTTCAGAGCAGTTTTATTTGTTATAATCCAGAATAGAAAAACTAATTGTGATATATTCATGTGATAAAAACTATACTAATACAGCGGAAACCTGTTTGGCTCAGTGGATAGAGCGTCGGCCTGCAGACTGAAAGGTCCTGGGTTTGATTCCTGTCAAGGGTATGTACCTTCGTTGCGGGCACATCCCAATGGGGAGTGTACAAGAGGCAGCTGGTCCATGTTTCTCTCTCATCGACGCTTCTAACTCTCTATCCTTCTCAATTCCTCTCTGTGTAAAATCAATAAAATATATGTTTTTAAAAACAAAAAAACTATACTACTACAACACCCAACCACATGAATGAAACCCTAAAACATATTGAAAGACACAAAAGAAAATGTACTATATTATTTCACTTATATGAAGTACAACAAAAGGGAAATTAACTTGCAATGACAGAAATCAAAATAGTTGAGCCAAAACCGGTTTGGCTCAGTGGATAGAGCGTCAGTTTGTGGACTAAAAGGTCCTGGGTTCGATTCCGATCAAGGGCATGTACCTTGGTTGCGGGCACATCCCCAGTGGGGGTTGTGCAGGAGACAGCTGGTTGATGTTTCTCTCATCATCGATGTTTCTAGCTCTCTATTCCTCTCCCTTCCTCTCTGTAAAAAATCAATAAAATATATTTAAAAAGAAATCAGAATAGTTGATATTTGTGGAATGTTGGTATTGACTGGAAAGGCATGAGAAAGCCTTTGTTGGTCCTAGTGGTGTTTACAAATGTACATTTGTAAAAATTCATTGAGCTCCACCCTTTTTTAAAAAAAAATCTTTATTGTTCATATTATTACAAATGTTCCTCATTCCCCCCCTCCATTGCTCCCCTCCACCAAGTTTCCATCCCACCCTCTGCCCTTTCCCCATCCTCCATTGTCCTCATCTATAGGTGCAGTTTATGTTCAGTCTCTTCCCACCCCGCCTCCCCACTCCCCATTTCCCCGAGAATCATCAGTCCACTCCCCTTCCATACCTCTGATTCTATTATATTCACCAGTTAATATTGTTCATCATGATTTTTACTTCCCTTTGTTTTTAGATTCACTTGTTGATAGTTACGTATTTGTTGTTCATAATTTTTATCTTTATTTTTTTCCTCTTCCTAAAGAACCTCTTTTAGCAATTCATATAATTCTGGCTTGGCGGTGATGAACTCCTTTAGCTTAAATTTATTTGTGAAGCTCTTTATCTGGCCTTCAATTATGAGTGATAGCTTTGCTGGATAGAGTATTTTTGGCTATAGGTTCTTGTTAATCATCACCTTGAATATTTCTTGCCATTCCCGTCTGGTCTGCATGGTTTCTGTTGAGAAATCAGCTGACAGTCGTATGGGTGTTCTTTTATAGATAACTACCTGCTTTTGTCTTTCTGCTTTTAATATTCTCTCTTTGTCTTTAGCTCTTGGAATTTTAATTATGATGTGTCTTGGTGTGGTCCTCTTTGGGTTCCTTTTGTTTGGGGTTCTGTGTGCTTCCTGGACTTGTAAGTCTATTTCTTTCACCAGGTGGGGGAAGTTTTCTGTCACTATTTCTTCGAATATGTTTTCGGTATCTTGCTCTCTCATCTTCTGGGACGCCCATAATTCTGATGTTGGTTCGCTTGAAGTTGTCCCAGAGGTTTCTTACACTATCTTCAACTTTCTGGATTCTCTTGTCTCCTTGCTTCTGCAGAGGAGTGTCCTCTGGCTCTTTGTGTTCCAAATCTTTGACTTGATTCTTGCAATCTTCCATTCTGTTTTTAGGATTCTGTATAATATTTTTTATTTCAGACAAGGTATTCTTTTTTAAAAATATATATTTTATTGATATTTTACAGAGAGGAAGAGAGAGGGATAGAGAGTTAGAAACATCGATGAGAGAGAATCATCGATCAGCTGCCTCTTGATGTGCCTGCAACCAAGGTACATGCCCTTGACCAGAATCAAACCCGGGATCTTTCAGTCCACAGACCGACGCTCAATCCACTGAGCCAAACTGGTTTTGGCAGAGAATGTATTCTTTATTTCTAGTTGATCCTTTATCATTTCTTGTTGATGCTTTATTATTTCTTATTGATCCTTTATTATTTCTAGTTGATCCCTTTTCATATCTTCATAGGTCTCATTTATTTTATCGGTCTTTTCTTGGAGATTCTCGAACAACCTTATAAGCGTGGTTTTGAATTCTTTATCCAGTCGCTTTTTGTCCTCCATTTCTTTCGTTTGTGATCTGTTTCTTTGTCTTGGCATTTTCGCTGCTTCCCTGAGTTGGGAAGCAGCTTAGGTTGGGATAATCAGCTGTGTCTATGCCAGGAGACAGCCTTATTACACTAGACTTGGAGACCTGCAAAAGCCTCTGTGTTCAGCTTGGATGGGGAAGAGTTTCAGGGTGGAGCCTACAGCCTTGGCTTCCCGTTAGCCCCGCTCTCGGAGGTTCCTGTGTCTCAGTGTTCCTCAGTGTCCTTTGGTACTCGCTGCAAGCACCTCTGAGAGAAAGGCACCCTAGAGTTTCGCCTGCTACCAGACAGTCTAGTCTTTCCCCCAACGAGCCTGCAACTGGGGTTCAGTGCAGTTGGAAGTGGGGTTAAGAGCAGTCCGGAGCTTATATCTCCTTCCTGCTAGGGCAATCCCATGGCCCAATCAACCTTCTGTCCTCTGCGTGAAATGTGCGAGACTCTGGGGCTCTGCCTTTCACCGCTCCCCTGAGCTTCTGCCTTACAGCCCAGATTCCCTCTGTATGAGCCTGGGACCTCAGGGTCTTGCCCAGAACTGGGGTTCAGTGCAGTCGGAGTTGGGATTCAGGACAGTCTGCAGCTTTTATCTCCTTTCTGTGAGGGAACGCCAGCCAGGCACTCTGCCGCCCCTCCTCTCAGGCTCCGTTCTCTCCCCACGCACGCACCGTGTCTCTCTGTATCTTAAGCTTTTACAGCTCCTCTGATTGTCCTTCTGGTTTTCTCTTTCCTTCTAGTTGTAGAATTTCCAGTCAGTCAACTTTCCTGTAGTTCTGGATAATGTCCATTTTATATTTTAGTTGTATTTTTTGAAATTGTTGGGTGAGGCTGCAGTTAGGCGTTTACCTCTGCTGTCATCTTGGTTTTTCCTTCTGAGCTCCACCCCTAAAGTTTATGTACTTTATTGTATGTATAACAATTTTATGTTTGTTTTTTTTAAATCCTCACCTGAGAATATTTTTCCATTGAATTTTAGAGAGAGTGAAAGTGAAGAGGAGAGGCACAGAAATCATTGATGTGAGAGAGACACATCAATTGGTTGCCTCTCACATGGGCCCAACCAGGGTCAAGGATCAAAGATGGGGCCTGCAACCAAGGTACATGCCCTTGGCAGAATTGAACCCAGGACCCTTTAGTCCTCAGGCCGATGCTCTATCCATCAACCAGTGCTGTATAACAAGTTTTGTGTGTTTTTTAAAAAAGCTGAGGAGGTAAGCAAATAAATGAATAAAAATCAACATATCTTGCAGTTAATACAGAATAATTGTTGGTGTTAACTTTCGGCCAAGCAACAGATTAAATATATTTTCTGGAAAAGTAAGACTTAAAAATGCAATAAGCTAGAGGAGTGGTCGGCAAACTCATTAGTCAACAGAGCCAAATGTCAACAGTACAACGATTGAAATTTCTTTTGAGAGCCAAATTTTTTAAACTTAAACTTCTTCTAACGCCACTTCTTCAAAATAGACTCGCCCAGGCCGTGGTATTTTGTGGAAGAGCCAAAGAGCCGAATGTGGCTCACGAGCCGCAGTTTGCCGACCATGAAGCTAGAGTCACAGGTAAGCATTTCTAAATTGTGAAGGAAAAGAATCAATTACAGTAATAGTCAATAAATACTGCAATGTTTAGCAAAAAGAATAAAGCACCAGAAATGTGCACGGTATGAGTTCATTTATATAAAATTTAAAAAACAGGCAGATTAAAACTGTATATTAGGAATGCATACTTAGGTGGTAAAACTACAGAGGAAAGCAGGGAAGTTAGTCTCATAAAGTGAGAAGAATAGCTACCTTGGGCAGTGATAAAAAGGGTTGTGATGAGGAAGTTACAGGAGAGAGGCATGGTGATGATGTTATTTTTTCATCAATATGAAAACTATAATAATGTTCATATTGTGACTGTGTTGAATTGTACATATATCTTAAGTACTTTTCTTTTTTTTAATATATATTTTACTGAGTTTTTACAGAGAGGAAGGGAGAGGGATAGAGAGCTAGAAACATTGACGGGAGAGAAACATCAACCAGCTGCTTCCTCCACAACCCCTACCGGGGATGTGCCCTCAACCAATGTACATGCCCTTGACCAGAATCAAACCAGAGACCTTTCAGTCTGCAGACTGATGCTCTATCCACTGAGCCAAACTGGTTTTGGCTTAAGTATTTTTCTTAATGTATGTTTTATTTCACAAAATATTTAAAATGAAGTAAAGATATATAGAAAGGATTTGAATAGCAAAAAAAGAAAACATCACATGGTAAACCTCAAATATACACAATTTTTGTCAACTATACCTCAGTAAAGCTGGGGAGGGGGGAGAAAGGACAATAAAAAAATCTATTCATGACATACTACAGTACTTTGTCTCAGTAGTGAACAATATCAACATAGTCATATTAAGGTAAACGATGCATATAATTAATACACTGGAAATTGTGACATACACATATTGAGAGGTTGGGGAAGAAGAAAAAGTGGATGACTAAGTGAAGGATGCTAAGATCTCATCTTCCATAACAAGAAATGAATAATGTCTAAAACTGAGACAGTAAGAAATAATATTTAGAAATAAAAGTAGATACTATAAGAAATACTAGAAGGAAAGGTAGAATAGGTGTTGGTGGTTGTTGCTGGGGGGGAAACTGAGAACTATATTCTTTAGTTTCATATGATTTTAAAAGTATTTTGACAAAAACGCCTTTTATAAAATAAATTATAAGCACATTAATTCCGTTCCTCCATTATTTACGTATTAATGGGAATTCCACACATTCCAACGGAAGGAACTGATTTCACTGAACAAAATAGAAATGTATTATTCTTGGCCTAAAGTAGAAAAAAGTATATGCAAAAAAGTGTGTGTGGGAGGGAGTTGTGTGTGCATGTGTGCTAATGTAGACAAGCTTTTCATCACTTTTTTCTGATTAAATCTTCCTTAAACTTCAAAGAGGTTAGTTACTGTTTCTGAATTTCATGTGCCTGGGAACTTTGAAAACAGGCTCTCCTGTTTGTTGTCGCTCTTGTTTCTGTTTAGAACTTCTGACTCAGCTGTGTGGCATTCGGGAAATTTAACCACGTTACTGGTGATCAAAACTGATCTGCTGGGAAATCAAGAAATCCAAGCTCCAGACAAGGAGCTTGCTTATAGCTGAGGAGAACAATGGAAAAGAAAAATGAAGCTCTACTTAGAATAAGCAAAGGTTAAGGGAAAATAAAACTCATTCTGGAGGATCCAGCTGTGTTTATGAGCTGTCGCCTGGCTAGTGACGGCGGTGATCGGCTTTTTCTTGAGGGGTTACATGAACCAAAAGTGTGGAATTATAGTTTAGACTAGAGAATACAAATGTTATACAGAATCATTTCATGAGCAAAGTGTTTCTGTTGTTCTAAATTTGGCGTGATAAAGTGAAACAAATCTCTCTATATAAAAGCCTAAGCAACTAAATAACCAAACAGTGGAACGACTGAACCGAACGACCAGTCTCTATCATATGCACTGACCACCAGGGGGCGAATGCTCAATGCAGGAGCTGCCGCCTGGTGGTCAGTATGCTCCCACCGCCAACCTCCCGCAGTCCCTCCCCTTCTCCCCTGCCAGCCAGCCAACCTCCCTTGGTCCCTGGGCGAGACAGCCCCAACCAACCCCCATTGCAGGCCAGGCGGAAGAACCCCACCTGTGCATGAATTTGTGCACTGGATCTCTAAGTAATTACTATTTGTTAAAGCCATTCATTCATTTATTTATTGAATAAAGTTACAGTGTTAGAGATTATACTAGTCAATTAGGGTGATGATAAGAGGCAGAAGCAAGTGGAAGGAGATGAAGATAAACTGGCATACAAAGGTCCCTGACTTTAACAGAGGAAACAAGACAGGTACTGAGCCAAAACCGGTTTGGCTCAGTGGATAGAGCATCAGTCTGCGGACTAAAAGGTCCCGGGTTCGATTCCGGTCAAGGGCATGTACCTTGGTTGCGGGCACATCCCCAGTGAGGGGTGTGCAACAGGCAGCTGATCGATAATTCTCTCTCATCGATGTTTCTAACTCTCTATCCCTCTTCCTTCCTCTCTGTAAAAAATCAATAAAATATATATATATTTTTAAAAGACAGGTACTGAAATTAATACAGCACATGTAGGAAATGATAGAAGTTGCGCGGATGAAAGCCAAAAGCAGCAGCCAGCGTTTTGAATCAGGGGAACCAGAGCTTGTGTGAGGAAGGAGATGCCACATGATGCCTGTGCCCTAGAGATGGGTCAGACATGTGGGATGCACCTTATAAAAACTCACAGAGGGGAGGGATTACAGATATTTCTGACCCTTATTAAGAGATTAATTATGTTTGCGGTTAATGGTGTAGCTTGTATCTAAGAGCTGGGCCCAGTTTTCCTGAGACAATCACTTCTGTCCAGCAGAAAGCAGGAAAATGTCCAGCAAGTCACTGTCTGACCAGAAACTGCTGACACCAGGCACCGGAGGCCCGCTGACTCAGGGCAATAGGAGTGGCTCAGCCCTCGTCACCGCTCGGTGCATGCGTCTTGACTACAGCTGATGGAGCAGGGCCAGGCTTAAAAATTGCCTTTCATGCCACTTGCCAAGGGTGAATGTTCACTAATATTTTCCCACCCTGGGCAGAGAAACAAATGACAGTGATTTCCTTGGCTTTCTCTCATGAGGGAGTTGGTTCAAAAGGTGGAGAGTCTGGTAAACTTTGCGCATTTCTGTATTTAGACCCAAGGCTAAAACTTCTATAAATGTAATTATGTTTGTGGGTTTGCCTACTTATCACATCACTTAAAAACAGCTAGATGGGTGAAACACGTTAAATTTAAAAGCAAGGAAAACGGCCGAAACAGGTTTGGCTCAGTGGATAGGGCATCGGCCTGCGGACTGAAGGGTCCCAGGCTAGAATCAGTCAAGGGCATGTACCTTGGTTGCAGGCACATCCCCGGTGGGGGGTGTGCAGGAGGCAGCTGATCGATGTTTCTCTCTCATCAATGTTTCTAACTATCCCTCTCTCCCTTCCTTTCTGTAAAAATCAATAAAGTATATTTAAAAAAATAAAAGTCAGGGAAACCAATATTAATTGAGACATAAACATAAAGTAAGATGATACATACATGTGAAGTAAGATGATAAAAACAAACATGGAGATAATAAGCAGAAAATCCAAGATAGTGGTTGACTCTGCAGGGGAGGGAGGGATACATAGGGAGCTTCTAGTTGTATTTATATTGTCTTATTTTGTAATGTGAGGCATTTTCTAAATTATTCTCTATACTTATTTGTGTGCCTGGAATACCTAATAATATTATCACCTTATTTCAAAAGTCTCCATTTTGCCTTTTTATAAGCTTTATTGAGGTATAATCTATATACACTAAAATTTACCAATTTTTATTACACAGTTGTGTGCTAAGGTGTCAGTGAGTTGTAACAAGTATAAAATCATGTAACCGCCACAAAAATCATAATGTAGGCTATTTCCATCATCTCCAAAAATTAAAAATATTAAATTGCCTGAAAGGTAAGGGTTTATGTTTACCCATGACAGAAACTGATAGTCAACCAGACCTCCCACCTTAAACAATTATAAAAATGGACAAAATACATGAAATAACAGTTTTGAGATGTTGCATAACAGGCATTACATATATTGTAATCACTAGAGCAACTAGTGAAAAAAGACTATATATAGAGAGAGATGAGGCCAAAACCCCAATGAATTTAAGAAGAAATCCTAAAAAATCAAATATATAAAAATAAAAGTTATTAAAGGGAAAACAGAACAGAAGAGAGCACAAACAGAAAATAAGTAGTAAGGTGATAGATCTAAATTCAAATATATCAATAATTATACTATACTAGAGGCCCAGTGCACCAAATTTGTGCACTGGATGTGTGTGTGTGTGGGGGGGGGGTTGTCCCTCAGCCCAGCCTGTGCCTTCTCACAATCTGGGACCCCTTGGGGATGTATCAATATGCCAAGCGGCAGGCGGCCAAAGAGGAGCCCGAACCCTTTCCCCGGGAACTGGCTTTTCAGGCCGTTTCACTATGGACATTCACTGTGCTGTGACCACATCCCATTATCTCCCCTCAGGGTGTGCACAGAGAATTCTCCACCCAGAAAAAGCCCGCCAAATGTCCTTTGAAAGCTGCTGACTCCCACCATTGGCTCCTGGGGCCATCCAGGCTCAGCCACCTGGTGTGCAGATGACCCAATAAACTCGTAATCCCTCACCGTTCTGGCCTCGGGTGTTCCTCCTTCAGCGACCTAACTTTTGGTGCTGGAAACCTGGGAGGGGTCCACGAGGATGGGGAGCCATGGCCCTGGCTTCGGTCACCCCTAGTTTGCTATTCTGAGAACGGTAGCTCATCCTGGACTTACCTCCGAATCCTACTTGGGTGACTCAATTGCCGACCTCGATCGGGCCTCTCTCCTTTATGGGTCCCCCGGCCAGCCAAGCAGGACGCCAGACGGGGCATCTCTCCTTCTCCATTGCTGACCTACCACCCCAAACCAGCCAGTCTTCTCCAGGTGAGTGACGCTCCACAATTCCCCTCATCCCAGGTCTTTTACCCGCTCTCTCTCACTGACTTCTCGGAGGTCTCTCGTCTCAAAAGTCCTAGCGCTAGGCAAGAAGACTCCTCAGCCATTTGGCCTTGGGTCCTTCTGGATTGAGGACACCCAGTCCAGATGGTCCACTCTCATTTCTCATGGTGATTTGTTTAGCAGCGGGGACGCCTGCCCTAAACAGTCACCTTTGGATCTGTGTTCTGTCCCTCACCGTTCCTGTCTCGCCACACTCACTCTGCACGCTGTCGGGAGAGATCATGCCCAACCGCCTCATTTTATTTTGTAACACTGGTTGGCCCCAGTGTAAACTAAGTCTCAATGGCCTAAAATAGTACTTTTAATTTAACACATTACACAATTTAGATAATTGCTGTCACTGCAATGGAAAATGGTCAGAGATTCCCTACGTCCAGGCCTTTTTCATCCTTCAGTCCCTATCCTCTCTCTCGGTCCTGTTCCACCCATCAGATCTTTCTCCTTCACACAAAACATCTTACCCCTAACACTTCTGATTCTGAATTTACTTTTGACCCAGTAGACCACCGACCTCTAATCCCTTCTATTTCCCCTCCCTCACCTACAGTAGAGTCCCCAAAACCCAGACCCTCTTAACCAGCAACCACCTTCTCCCCCAACCCCTGAGAGCCCAAATCCTGAGCACACGAGCTCTAAAACAGCCTCTTCCCACCTAACACTCGTTCTCAGGCCACCAAAGACCGCCTTCCTCAATGGCCTCTTCTATTCCTGTGCCCATTTGACCCCTGCGGGAGGCAGCAGAAACTGGGGTCAGTCATGACGAACAATGACACCACTCAATGTCCTGACGAAAACCCAGCTCTCCTCCTCTGCCGCCTCACGGAGGCCTTACGGAAATTGACCATCTTAGACCCCATCTCCCCAGTGGGAACCCTTCTTGTGAACACCCATTTTATATCCTAACCAGCCCCCGACATCGGTCACACACTTCCAAAACAGACATGGGTCCACAAACCCCTCAAAAAGACCTCGTTAACCTGGCCTTTAAGGTCTTTAGTAATAGAGATGAGGAGACCCAAATCCAAAAAACAAAGGCAAGATCAGGCCAAGGCTAAGGCCCAGAAGGAAGGAGACCTTCCATCTCCTAGCCACCATTCTCATGAACCCCAAGCGAACTGCCGGTCCTCCAACCCAGGGTAAGTCGGGGGCGAGGCCTCTCTGGGCCCACGCTTCCAATGCAACAAGGAAGGACACGGAGCCTGGGCCCCGCCCAAGGTGCGGAGGGGAGGCCACTGGAAATCAGACTGTCCTCTGGCCCCTCTGGGCAGACCTCAGCCAGACCAGCAAGGCCTCCCCCGGATCCGGTTTGGAGCTCCCAGACCTCCCGGGACTGGCCACCCAAGAAGCTGTCCAGGCCCGACAGGGCCCCACAGACTCACATCAGGACAGAGCCTCGGGTAACGACTGTGGTGGCAGGTAAGCTGATCTTTTTTCTTTTCTTTTAAAAAAAATTTTTTTAATTGATATTTTACAGAGAGGAAGGGAGAGAGACAGAGAGCTAGAAACGTCGATGAGAGAGAAACATCTACCAGCCGCTTCTTGCACATCCCTCACTGGGGATGTGCCCGCAACCAATGTACATGCCCCTGACCGGAATCAAACCCGGGACCTTTCAGTCCACAGACCGACGCTCTACCACTGAGCCAAACCGGTTTCGGCCCGATCTCCTTTTTAATTGACCCCGGGGCCACTTATTCTGCCCTCTCCGAATTCACTGGGACCCTTGTCCCTCCTCAGTCTCTATGATGGGGGGACGGATTAGTCTCACAGCCATTAGCCACCTCACCTCTTTCCCCTTCTACCTTGGTGTCCAGCCAGGGCTACCATGCATTCGCTCATAAAAACGCAGTTATCCCAAACCACAGCCACCTCCCTCAGTTTCACTCTCTCATCCCACAAGGCCACGCCATTCCTCGGACTGTAAACACCTTATCTCCTCCATGACTGTCCCCTCTTCTGAACAAGAAATGGCCTTTTTTCCTGAGCTCGCTGGATACTTTCACCTCTGGGTTCCCAACTTCAGTCTTCTCCCACCGAGCAAAGGGACCACTCCCCGAGCTTTTACATCCCAAGGCCAGCATTCTCAGCCCTTTAACGCTCTAAAAACTAGTCTGGCTGAAACCGGTTTGGCTCAGTGGTAGAGCGTCGGTCTGCGGACTGAAAGGTCCCAGGTTCGATTCCAGTCAGGGGCATGTACATTGGTTGCGGGCACATCCCCGGTGGGGGGTGTGCAAGAGGCAGCTGGTCGATGTTTCTCTCTCATCGACGTTTCTAGCTCTCTATCTCTCTCTCTTCCTCTCTGTAAAATATCAATAAAATATATTAAAAGAAAACAACTAGTCTGATCTCAGCGCCTTCTCACTCACCCACTCCACCCTTCTCAAAGAACAACTCTCTTTACTGCAAAACTGCTCATGCTGCCGAAACCGGTTTGGCTCAGTAGATAGAGCGTCGATCTTCGGACTAAGGGGTCCCGGGTTCGATTCTGGTCAGGGGCATGTGCCTTGGTTGCGGGCACATCACCAGTAGGGCTATCCGGGGGGCAGCTGGTCGATGTTTCTAGCTCTCTATTCCTCTCCCTTCCTCTCTGTAAAAAATCAATAAAATATATATTTTTAAAAAACCCAAAAACTGCTCATGCTTACTTAACAGAAGCTGAGCTCATTATCCCCCAAACCTTAGCATGTCATCTCTAAGGAAAAATATGGCAGTTTTTGAATCCAAGCAGCTCAGAGTTCTGGGAACAAGCTGCAGGGCCTGCTCCCCCCCCCCCCCCCCCCCCCCCCCCGCCTTTTCTCCAGCCTCCTCTGCCTGCACACAATGCTCCAAAGTCTTTGGTGACTGAAAGGCTTTGGAGCATTGCTGGGTTAAATGATAAACATCTAAATGTTCTAAAATAGCATACAATACTGAAACATTGATTGCTAGACCTGTTTTTACTCACCTGCCCTTAGTTTTTATTACAGAAGATCTCCTGTACTTTGTTGAATGTATATTTTCTTGAAAGTAAGAGTGTGTTTAAAGTGTGTTGATATGGGGGGGATTGGAATGGGGGTTTGCGAACAAATATGTGATACCTTAATCAATAAAGACATTAATTTAAAAAATAAAATAATAAATAAAGTGTGTTGATAAATGTCAATCTAAGGAATGCTGGCTATTTGCTTTTTGGTTATCATTCAAAAATTAAGGTTTCTTAGAGTGAAGAATTCTAGAACATTTTAAAGAAAAAAGAAAGAAATGGTCTGTACAAGTTGCTGAAGGTATGACAGAAAGAAAGAATATTAGAGTAGAAATGCTTAATGGATGGTCTGAGGCATGGTTATGCATTTTTTGAAAGACATAGAAAGAAGGTTTGAAGGCTAATTTGAAAGTGTGAAATTTGTGAAGGTGGCATATGTGATGGGAAAGAAAAGAGAAATGTTGTAAGAAATAAATTCTTTTTTAAAAATATATATTTTATTGATTTTTTACAGAGAGGAAGAGAGAGGGATAGAGAATTAGAAACATCGATCAGCTGCCTCTTGCACACCCCCTACCGGGGATGTGCCCACAACCAAGGTACATGCCCTTGACCGGAATCGAACCCGGGACCTTCCAGTCCGCAGGCCGACGCTCTATCCACTGAGCCAAACTGGTTTTGGCAGAAAGAAATAAGTTCTAAAGCTAACTAAAGTTTAAACAAAGGCCAGACCACTAGCTAACTTATAGTTTGCCTATAACTAAAAAGCCCTTATCTCCCCCCACCCCCCTTGACAAGGACAGAGAGGGAGGGGGAGAGGGGGGAAGAAAAAGGGGAGGTGGAGGCGCCAAGGACTATTTTACTCTGAGCAAGAAAGCCTGAGGTTTCATCCTCTAAGCTTATTCAGGATATTCAGCAGCAGAATTTAAAGATAGGAGCATACATAATGCCTCAGACCTGCTCCCCCATCCCCCAGCCTGCTCTTTAGATTGGCTGGGCATGGGGGAGGGGTGGCATCAGTACTTCATGTACTTTGCTTTTCCAATAAAGGAGTATACTTTAATATATTTTTTATTGATTTTTTTACAGAGAGGAAGAGAGAGGGATAGAGAGTTAGAAAATCCATGAGAAAGAATCAATCAGCTGCCTCTTCTTGCACACCCCCTACTGGGGATGTGCCCACAACCAAGGTACATGTCCTTGACTGGAATCGAACCTGGGACCTTTCAGTCCGCAGGCCGACGCTCTATCCACTGAGCCAAACCGGTTTCGGCTAAAGGCGTATACTTTAATTACTTAATAGTTTTTCACAATATAATCAAGGCCTCTTATAAACTCATTTACTAGTATATGAGAAGCCAATATATTTTTAAAAATATATTTAATTGATATTTTACAGAGAGAAAGGGAGAGAGATATAGAGCTAGAAACGTCAATGAGAGAGAAACATCGACCAGCTGCCTCCTGCACACCCCCTACTGGGGATGTGCCCGCAACCAAGGTACATGCCCTTGACCGGAATCGAACCCGGGACCTTTCAGTCCGCAGACCGACGCTCTACCACTGAGCTAAACCGGTTTCGGCGAGAAGCCAATATTTTATGAACAACTGATTCTAGTAAAGTCCAAAGTAAAATATAGCACTAGCCAGATATGGCGGGGATCTCTCTTTTCTGGGTCCAGCACGGAAAGAGATGAAACCGGTTCTGAGGGAGGCGGCCAGGGATTGAGAAAGAAAGAAAGAAAGAAAGAAAGAAAGAAAGAAAGAAAGAAAGAAAGAAAGAAAGAAAGAAAGGAAGGAAGGAAGGAAGGAAGGAAGGAAGGAAGGAAGGAAGGAAGGAAGAAAGGAAGAAAGGAAGAAAGGAAGAAAGGAAGAAAGGAAGAAAGGAAGAAAGGAAGAAAGGAAGAAAGGAAGAAAGGAAGGAAAAGAAAGAAAGAAGATACTGAGATAGATTTAAAATCTGGGAACTGGGTGGGGCGCTGCCTTCTTCTGATGAAGAGACAGGGACCCCGAGCCTTCGCAGTGCATTTATTTATATATCCCAAAATACCAGGAAGTATCACCAAAACTTAGGATCAAAGAAGCTTATTTGCATTCTTGAGTAGGCCCTGGCATTCCTGGTGCTTGACTGGATTTACATATCACAGTCACACTCCGTGACACCTGGACAAAGGTAAAAAGTCCAGCCTTTGGGGGGAAGCATGTTCCCAGGGCATGGCTCTGCCTGTCGCCCCAAGTTCCGCTGACAATAATTAAAGACATGCCCATGTGCCTTCCCAGGGGGCCCTCTACATAAAAGAATGCTGTCTAGAAGTAAATTTACTGGTAAGCTTAAAAAGAAGAAATTTAAAAATCTTCACTACTATTTACAGAATAAGCTATGAGTTATTATTCAAGCATTAAATCTCACCATTAATGAGACACCATAAGTAAAAAGAAAAGTTACTTTTACTTTTACTTGAGATGTATGCATTGCAGCATTGGTCATCATGTCTCTCTCCTACCTGTTTTTCTGAAAGGTAACCAAGTTGGTTGTTCTGTTTGAAAGAAAGTAAAAGTTTTTAATATAGTAATTTAAGGTTTAAAAAGTAGAAATAGCAATGATTAAAGTGTAGTAAAAATAAGAAGTTAAACCCGTGAATGGGAGATTATAACCTCAGGAAACTTAAAGTACTAAGTTTGGCTGGAAATAGAGTCCACCCTTGCCCACATTGTTAACAAGTCAGAAAAATCAGGCACAAGAAAATCCTTTTAATAGCAAGGGGCAAAACTAGAAAAATAAAAATCTCACCCCCAGCCTAACTGATCCTCCAGTAGCAAATAACTAGTCTCAAGCAACCCCTAATCTTTTCCTCCCTAAAAGATAACATGTAGGCCTCCCTTGTATTTCAGCTCCAGGCCCTGACAGGCAGCAAAACCAGACAAGTGATGCCGTGGCAGCCTCAGGACCAGCTTTTACCTCCCAATGTTGTGGGGTCAAAACCTGGGTTCAAAATAAGACCGCCGGAGGCTGATGATGAATTTAAAAAGCAGGCAAAGGTTTATTGAAATAAAAAAATAAAGAAAAAAATGGCCAGGACAGCCGCAAGAGCACACACGCAGGTGGCTCCATACGACTGCACTGTTCCAGGGGTAGGCAAGTCTTTTTAAAGGCTCAAACCACAGGAATTTTCCTTCGTTTGAATTTTAAAGGCTAAATTCTAAAGACTGGGGACAGCCCGCAAGGTTGGTTCCCAGTCACATCCTGCCAGACATTGGAATGTGTCCCTATCTTGTGATAGCCCATACACAGAACAAAAGTTGAGGATAGCCCATAACACAAAACAAAAGCAGAGCTCAGTGGTTAGTCTCTAAAGGTTATCTACAATTTCTATCCCTGAACTACTGAGTCAGTGGGAATCAATTTCCTGGTTCTGGTGTCAGGCACCGGATAATTGCCTTAGCCTCCAGGTCTCCACCTGGAAGCTGAGGTAAGTACCCTGTGTTTTAATCAGACTTAGCAGAGTTAGATTTCAAACAGCAGGCTTTATCAAAATGTGACTTCTACCATATTTCACCAAGTCACTCAACAGGACCATTTTCAAGACTTCACCAACCAGACTCTTGGGGAAATCATGCTGCTGTGACCCCTCATCCAGCCACCTGCTTGCTATCCAAGTCCACCCCCTGTGATCTTAACATCCCCTCTCAGCAGGAAGTAACTACAGAAGACATGACTTTCACTCTTATCCCGTAAAACAAAAAGGCTGGAATGTGCCGAAACCGGTTTGGCTCAGTGGTAGAGCGTAGGTCTGCGAACTGAAGGGTCCCAGGTTTGATTCCGGTCAAGGGCATGCACATTGGTTGCGGGCACATCCCCAGTAGGGGGTGTGCAGGAGGCAGCTGGTCGATGTTTCTCTCTCATTGACGTTTCTAGCTCTATATCTCTCTCCCTTTCTCTCTGTAAAAGTATCAATAAAAATATTTTTTTTTTAAAAAAAAGGCTGGAATGTTAGGTCTGATCAAATAACTAAATCAATGCCCCTCCCTCGGGAACTGGCTTTTCAGGCCATTTCACTCCAGACATTCCCTTGGCTGAGATCATGTTTCACTTTGCTGTGGCCACACTCTATTATCTCCCCTCCAGGTATGCACAGAGAATTCTCTGCCCAGAAAAAGCCCGCCAAAAGTCCTTTAAAATCTACTGACTTCCATCACTGGGTGCTGGAACCATCGAATGATCAAATAAATTCATAGGCCATTCTGGCCTCACGAGTTCCTCCTTCAGCTACCTAACAATAACAAGATCCAATTATGTGCTGTCTACAAGAAACTTATTTTAAGAAAAATTACATGGGTAGGTTAAAAGTAAAAGGATAGAAAAATTTGCACCATGCAAACACAATCAAAAGAAAGCTGAAGTAGCTGTATTAATATCAGACAAAATAGACTTCAAAGCAAGGAAACTTACCAGGACTAAAAAGAGATGTTATGTAATGACTAGAGGCCTGGTGCACGAATTTGTGCACAATGGGGTCCCTCAGCCTGGCTGGTGATCAGGCCGATCAGGGCCATCTCACCCCAGTGCATGGGGGGAAGAATCTCGGAATGTTGGCCGATCATGGGAGGTTGACTGTGGAAGTGCACTGAACACCAGGGGCCAGCTCCTGCATTGATAATCTGCCCCCTGGTGGTCAGTGTGCATCATAGTGACTGGTCAACCGGTCATAACTGTCACTTAGGTTTTTATATAGATACACAAGAGCCAATTTACCTACAATCCTAAATGTGTATTATTTAACAACAGAGCATCAAAATAATAGAAACAAAAACTGATAGACTTAAAAAGGAGATGTGGAAAAACCCAAAAACATTCCTCTCTCAGTAACCAATAGAATAAGTAGACAGAAAATCAGCAAGACATATAACTTACAAACACCGTCGACTACCATAAAAGAACTGATATCATGCAAAAGATGTTTTCTGACATAATGGAATTAAAATAAAAATTAACAGAATTATTGTAAAATGCAATTGAAATAAATCAAAGAAAACCTAACTAAATAGAGGAACATACTATGTTCATGGATTGGAAGGCTATCTATACTTAGGATGTCAATTCTCCCCAAATGTCCTACTATTTCCCATAAATGTAAACTTAACAGCATCATGCACATTGAGCATTAAGGGTCTGCTTGTGCCCTGTGCTATTATTGCTGTTCAATAACTGCCCTAGCTGGTTTGGCTCAGTGGATAGAGGGTCAGCATGTGGACTGAAGGATCCCAAGTTCCATTGCAGTCAAGGGCACATCTCCAGGTTGTGGGCTCAGCCCCCAGTTGGGGGTGTGCAGGATGCAGCCAATCAATGATTATTCTCTTTCATCATTGATGATTCTCTCTCTCTCCTTCCCTCTTCCTCTCTGAAATCAATAAAAATATATTTTTAAAAATAACAAATTGATACTGTACAGGCAAAAAGCAAGCTGATTTGACTTTTGTTGGTCGGCCGTTGTGGCCTTATTTAGGGCAAAGGTATAGTTTTTAAAACACAGAAAATACTTTTTAGTTTCCTATACGTATCTGTGCACACTTGTTATAGAAAAAAACTAACGAAGATTACTACATCTTATTATCTCTGTTTACAGATGAGGAAACTGAGATTCAAGGACACACATTCAGGACTTGGAAAATTAGATATTTGAATGGAGATAACCTTGCTCTTAAAAATCACCTGGAAATAAGCAGGGTTAATAGAGAGGGCCTCACCCTGAGAGATAGCTTGGTTTGTACATGGTTAGTCATCTACACAAATCACTGGATTCAGGAGGGTGGGCTAAATGGAATTATTGGTCCATCAAATACACATTGTTTGGGTGTAGACTGCATCATGGTTACAGGAGGTTAACTAGGTTGAGGAGGTTAACTAGATTAGAACAAAACTCCAGGCAATAGATAGAGGTATGCGGAAGGGGGTCAGAGCCATGGGAAGGAGCTGGTAAGAGCAATGCAGAGGCCAATGGCCCCTCATGCCCACTAGACACCAGTCCAACAGAAGCACACATGAATACACCAGTGCCCAGTACACAGTTTGATATTTGTCCCAGAGGGCAAGTTGGCACATCATTTTTGAGAAGCAACCGGAATAAAAATATTTAAAATGCTCATACCCTTTGATGTGGTCATTTGAGTCTTAGGAATCAATGCTAAAGACAAGCAGATTGCCTTTACCAAATCAGATTGTCATTACAGAATCTTACCTAATAACAGGCAAACATGTAAATTGACCGTACCCCTGCTATGCCACCAGCTAATCAGTAGTGCTAAGCAAATCAATTAAACAAAGATGGCAGTTAATTTGCATACACAGGCACCAAGTGACAGGCCCGGGACATGGCAATGACGCAGGCGTTCTGCTCCATGCCCAGTCTCTGAGGGCCTCTGGGCAGCGTGGGAAATTGGGGACTGGAGTGGAAAGAGGGGGCTCCCAGAGCAGAAAGAAGTGGCTCCAGGGCCTGAGCGGAAAGGGGCTGGGCCATAGTGGAAAGGTGGTGCAGGCAGCCAGGGAAAGGAAAGCCCATTCTAGCACGAATCTTCATGTGTCGGCTTCTAGTCTCTAATAATTCTATAATAGTAAAAGCATGATATGCTAATTAGATCTGTTGATGCTGGGGTTTTGAGGGAAGCCGGTGCCAGCAGCTGGGGGAAGGAAGGAAGGATTATTCTTTGCATGAATTTAGTGCAACGGGCCTCTAGTTATTTATAATAGCAAAAAAATTGAAATAGTGGAAATATCCAAAAACAGAGAAATGAGTTAAATTCATTCTAGCACATACATGATAGATGATTGTGCATCCATTCCAAAAGATTTTTTTTGAAGAATGTTGGAAATGTTTACAATATAATGTTAAGAAAGACACACAGTCCGGGACCGGTTTGGCTCAGTGGATAGAGCGTCGGCCTGCGGACTGAAAGGTCGCGGGTTTGATTCCGGTCAAGGGCATGTACCTTGGTTGCAGGCACATCCCCAGTAGGGGGTGTGCAAGAGACAGCTGATCGATGATTCTCTCTCATCAATGTTTCTAACTCTCTATCCCTCTCTCTTCCTCTCTGTGAAAAATCAATACAATATATTTTAAAATAAAAAAAATAAGAGACACACAGGATACAGAGCCATAAACAATGTCCAAGGTTCTTGCAACTGATTGTGCTTTTGCCAAAATTTTACTATCTTAACCACCAAGACATAACCAACTTTCACGAGAGGAAATATATCTAACATTAGTTACAGTTTTAGGATCCAAAACAAAAAAAATTAATTTACTTCCACCTGGATCTTTGCCCTACCTGACCCAGAAAACGTCCTTGAGGAACACTGACGCTCTCACCACTGACATTTATCCTGAAGGAAAGGACACGGGCCGGGCGCCTCACTCGTGTGTTTCTTCTCAGGTTTAGCTAAAGTCAGCGTTCCCCAAGAGGGAACAGGACCTGCTGCCTATCAGGGCTGCCTCACAGGTGTGGACAGGTAATATCGGGGAGCCTAATAGTGGTGGCCTAAAGGGGCCCTCTTCTTTGCTTCCTCACCCTCCACATATCATCAGTACTGCCATATTCAGAGAAGACCTATCGTATTGTCAGCATAAGATACCTACCCGCCGAGCAGAAACCGGTTTGGCTCAGTGGATAGAGCATCAGCCTACAGACTGAAGGGTCCCAGGTTCGATTCCGATCAAGGGCATGTACCTTGGTTGCGGGCACATCCCCAGTGGGGGGCATGCAAGAGGCAGTTGATCGATGACTCTCTCTCATCGATGTTTCTAACTCTGTTTCTCTCCCTTCCTCTCTGTAAAAAAAATCAATAAAATATATATATTTTTTAAAAAGATACCTACCCTAAGTATCCTCGTGTTCAAGTGTTTTATAGTCATCCTCCTTCCGCTGTATCCTTCTAGGACAACCAAGAAAGTGCAACTGACAGACACCTAATGGAAGTGTACCTGCTAAAGGCCAGAGCTGCCGGGTGCTTGTGTTGTGCCCCTGTACCTGAATACCAAAGACCATCAGGGAGCCGCATCCGAGGTAACTGCAGGAAGCCTGGATTTATTTCGGACCAGCCCGAGCTCAGTCCCACCAACGCCGGCAACAGCAACAGCGAGGCGAGAAAGAGCCCCAAAGTCCCATTTCCATGGGTTTTATACCCGGGGCATATCACCCTGATTGGTTGGGTTAGGGATAGGGGATAAGGGATTGGTTGGGCTAGGGATAGGGGATAGGGTTGTCGGGGGCTGGCTCCTCCCTCCCCCCCGCAGGGAATGAGTGTCAGCTGGGGCCTGGCACATGTGCGCTGGTCCCGGCTTTTCATTCCCCCCTTGTCTTGAGACTTAACGGGCCCAATCATGGGACCGTTTGCATTGGGAGTCCACCAGATTCGTCCTCCTGAGCGCACACACTGCCAGCTGGACGAACATGGGTGTGGTGGATCCAGGTTGCAATGCCGTCCACTTTGAGAGCGGTGGGCGTAGTCAGCACCACCATGTATGGTCCTTTCCAACGTGGTTCAAGCGTCTCCTGGCGGTGTCTTTTAACAAAGACCCAGTCTCCCGGCTGGTACTGGTAGCTGGTACTGGTGGGGCGTATGGATTGGACCAGCCTCGTAGATAGCCTGCAGGCGTGGCCAAATGTCCTCATGCGCCCTCTGGAGCCCTCTTAAAGAAAAATATATTTAGTAGTTCCGCCTTAAGATTGGGGATGATAGGCGGGGGCCTACCAAACATAATCTCATAGGGAGTGAAGCCCAGGGTATAGGGTGAATTCCTCACCCGGTAGAGAGCATAGGGAAGGAGAGCCACCCAGTCTCCGCCAGTCTCCATGGTTAATTTAGAAAGGGTCTCTTTTACCTGTCCTGAGCTCTGGGGCCTATAATTTCCAATCTGCCCCTATAGCCTTGGCTACTGCCCGTGTTACCTGTGAGATGAAAGCCGGGCAGTTGTCCAATCCTATCATAGCTGGGAAACCGTACCTGGGTAGAATGTCCCCATGTCAGGCTCGTGTCATGAGAAGAATCTGAGCCATTTACTAGCCTCCATAAGATCCTGATCCACACTATTGGTGCTGTGCTCTCTGCCATCAAATGTTCGAATTTTAGGACATTCTGTTCTTCCTGCATATGCCTCTCGCATTTTAAATGCAATCTGCTGCTTCACTTGGTATAGAGCATCCAAAAAGAACCTTTCCACTTCTGTTCTCTCATCTAGTATGTTCTTGGCCAATTTCTTCACTCTATTCATTTCCTTGTTCTTCAACTGAAGAAGGTTCTGCAGCTTGAAAATTTCAATCTGATCACCTTGGTTATTTACCATTGCCTGTTGCTTCAGTTTTAGAACTTCAGTCTTAAACTCTCTAGTCAGACAATTCAGAGCATTCTCCAAGCTTACCACCTTCTTCTGAAGACTTTTGATTTGTAGAGCATCAGCTTCCTTCATGTGGTAGTCAAGAGCTCTCTGGAGATAAACATTCTCTTTCTGATAGAACTGTCCCTCCAGCTCATTTATTTTCACAGTATATTTTTGTTCCAATTTTTCCTTCTCCTCTTGGGCTTTTTCCTTTGTTTCAGTCAATTGCTGTTTTAGTTTTTCAATCATATTATCTTTCTCCTGGTCCTGTTTCTTCAGGTAGCTTAATACACTCATTGTGTCTTTCTCCATTTTATACTGCTGCTTCTTTAAGTCCTCATTAGTTTTCGCAAGTCTCAGGGAATTATCACGATACTCAATCCTAGAGAGTTCTGTGATTTCCACTGCACTTTTGTTCTTGTCCTTCCCTTTGCTCTCCTTGCCCCTAGCCGGCATCTTGGCTTCTCCAAGGGCCCGGCTGTCTTGGCGGTTTCCCCGCTGCCGCCCAGCCTGGCTTCTGTCTCTCTTCAGACATTGTCGAGCCCAATGCCCTATCTCCTTGCAGTATGCACACTGATCCCTCTGCAGTCTCCACCTCCCTTCCCCAGAGGTCTCCTTACCCTGCTTTTGATCCCTCGCAAGCTGTCGGAGGTGGAGGTTCTGTTTCTCAGGGGAGTTCATAGCCAACAGGATCCTAGCCAGGTCTCGGGTCTGCCTGCGAGCCCGTTTATCTTCAGGGGGCTCCCGGTTATTGTACACCTTTTCAGCCACCGCCAACAAGTCCTGCAGACTCTTCTCTCCCAGTCTATCTACTCTTTGCAGTTTTCTCCTAATATCTGCAGCAGACTGGTTTACAAAGGCTATAATAACAGCCGCCTTGCTCTCAGGAGCCTCTGGGTCCATGGGGGTATAGGTGCAGAATGCCTCCATGATCCGCTCTAAGAATGCTGCTGGAGATTCGTCTTTCTCCTGCTGTACACTCCCTACCTTAGCCAAATTAGTCGGCTTTCTGGCAGCCGCCCGGAGACCCCCCATTAGAGCCTGGCGGTAGACCCGGAGCCTCTCCTTACCTTCTGCCGTGTTGAAATCCCATTCAGGCCTAGTCAGAGGAAAAGAGGTATCTATCTGAGCCTGGATGGTGGTAGGATTCCCATCCACACCCGGAACCAGCTTCCGGGCCTCATTAAGGATCCTCTCCCTCTCCTCGGTGGTGAACAGGACCTGCAAGAGCTGCTGGCAGTCGTCCCAGGTTGGCTGATGGGTAAAAAGGACAGAATCCAACAGATTAATAAGCCCTGCCGGTTTCTCAGAAAATGTAGGATTTTGAGCTTTCCAATTATAGAGATCACTAGTGGCGAAAGGCCAGTAGTGATGGGGCTGATTGCCCCTCTCATCTGGGGGTCCTGTGGCCCGCAGGGGTAAAGTCTTAATAGTGGAGTCAGGGGGGAAGGCGAGTGGTTCTCTCTGGGCTCTTTGTCTGATATACGGCGGGCTTCCCGCTCTCCTGGTGGCATCTGCTTCCTTTAATGGAGGAGGCTCAGGTTCCTCCTCAAGCACCCTAGGGAAGTAATATGGGGAAGGAAAAATTAATTCTTCTTCAGTTCCCCCCTGCAAGACAGAGTAGGGGGGAGCCGATGGCACGGTAATTTGCTTCTTCTTCTCCACTGATCTCTCCATTCCCTGTAAGGCAAAAATAGGTTCTGGCTCCAAGGGGTGCAGAGCCATGAAGGGCTTAAGCCAAAAGGGTGGGTTCTCCACAAGGTCCTGCCACATGATAATGTATGGAAGCTGGTCAGGGTACCCTATCTGGGGTTGAGAGATGACACTTCGGACCCGACGAATGGTATGGAGATCGAATGTTCCCCCTGGTGGCCATCCGACATTGAAAGCTGGCCACTCATTTGAACAAAAAGTCTGCCATTCATCCTTCTGGACTTCCATACCAAAATCGTCAGCCCTTTCCTCTACATCCTGAAATTGGCTAATCACAATGCTCAAAGGAGTAATGTGAGTCTGTCCCATAACACCCAAGAGGTGAGACCATAGGATCACACAGAGAATCACAACGGCCCCCAAGAGGAGAACTCCCCACATCAACATCCTCAGTGTTATACAAAGAACACAGGAACCGACAGGGGTGGGGCCCAAGGAACAGCTTCCGACTCCCTGGAAGCAGCACCTAACTGACTCCGCCCACCTTAAGAATTCCAACTGCCTCAATGACTCTGCCCACCTCGAGGATTCCAACTGCCTTAACTCCAACAAGATGGCTTCACGCCACCCGCTTTAACCTCAACAAGTTGGCTTCACGCCACCTGCCTCAACCTTAACGAGTTGGCCTCACGGACTCCACCTGCCTCAACCTTAACAAGTTGGCCTCACAGACTCCACCTGCCTCAACCTTAACGAGTTGGCCTCACAGACTCCACCTGCCTCAACCTTAACAAGTTAGCCTCACAGACTCCACCTGCCTCAACCTTAACGAGTTGGCCTCACGCCACCTGCCTCAACCTTAACAAGTTGGCCTCACAGACTCCACCTGCCTCAACCTTAACGAGTTGGCCTCACGGACTCCACCTGCCTCAACCTTAACGAGTTGGCCTCATGGACTCCACCTGCCTCAACCTTAACGAGTTGGCCTCACGCTACCCGCCTACAGGAGGATCAAAACATCTTTTGACCACTCTGACCCAAGCCTTCAAGTGCATCCACTAGGCCGTTTGGGCTCTTCCCACAGGGATCCCTTCAGAACCAGCTAATCAAACACAAACAAACCGCAAACCGCACACCTCTACCACAACCAGACAGGCTCTGGATTTGGTGTCCCTCATGGTCTTGAGTATCAGGGGAAAATCCCGGACGAGCCCCCAAATGTTGTGCCCCTGTACCTGAATACCAAAGACCATCAGGGAGCCGCATCCGAGGTAACTGCAGGAAGCCTGGATTTATTTCGGACCAGCCCGAGCTCAGTCCCACCAACGCCGGCAACAGCAACAGCGAGGCGAGAAAGAGCCCCAAAGTCCCATTTCCATGGGTTTTATACCCGGGGGCATATCACCCTGATTGGTTGGGTTAGGGATAGGGGATAAGGGATTGGTTGGGCTAGGGATAGGGGATAGGGTTGTCGGGGGCTGGCTCCTCCCTCCCCCCCGCAGGGAATGAGTGTCAGCTGGGGCCTGGCACATGTGCGCTGGTCCCGGCTTTTCACTTGCTCATAAAAGTGCCAAGAGAGGGTAGCCTGTTCCACCAGAACACCTGGCTATGTTCTCTCCTTGATGGTGGGTTCTGCAAGGGCATTACTCAAGTGGATGCTTCAGATAATCTAAACCCTACTTGTAGACAGAGGGACATCCCCTGGACCTACATCCAACTGAGTCTAGGATGGAAGTTGCCCAGAATGTTTTACTGATAAATATGTATATATATTTTAGTATAAAATTTTTATATTTAGAATTAGACAGCTGGACTCAGTTTAGATGATCCCAA